>KQ965731.1:0-479998 GCA_001574975.1 Gonapodya prolifera JEL478
TTCAACTTTAATCATCTCACTCGCACACCGCGCACGCCGCACATGAAAGAACTCCCTGGGCGAACGTTTCCTCCGTTACGCAACGTACCTGGCCTTGATCGGAAGTGAGGCCATTTGATGACGAATACAGCGTGATCGTATCCCAAACTTTCCTTTTTGTAGTTGGCACCGGTGCTTTCGTCATCGGTATTCCGATGCTCGTCATGTCGCCAACCAAGGCGACCGTCCAAGGCACATGTGAGTGAAGAGTGTCGCTTTGTTTGACACCTCCGGCTCACGAAACTCGCAGTTGGGACGTTTGTCGACTCGACCGGCTGGGACAACCCCACCGCCGTGACTCAACTCGGCCTTCTCATGCCCATTTGGGTCTTCTGGGGTGCGTTCACCGTTGCACAAAGCCAGTTTGCAACTTCTCCTCATCAGAAATTGAATTAGGCTACGATGCATCTGCTCACCTGTCTGAGGAGACCCTCGACTCCTCTTCCACACCGGCCAGATCCATCGTCATTGCGCTTGCGGCGTCGCAAATACTTGGATATGCATTCGTCTTGATCCTCAATTTTACCGTATCCGACATTGACGCCGTGCTCCAATGCCGGTTTAATCAACCCTTGGTTTGCGCGTTCGAACAGGTGAGGTGGGACTTGGGGCGTACACTCGCATGGTCATTCTCCCCACTTCTGCAGGAGTTGTAACTATTCTACCCATTCATAGGGAACCGGTGGCAGCAAGAGCGCGACAATGTTCTTGTGGGTAGCAAGTGCTTGCTGTTGCGCTTTATTATGCTAAGTTCTCTGCGTAGGACCATTTGGATGATTTTCCAGTTTATCTGGAACATTCAAACGGCACTTAACGGTGCATCGCGGGCTCTATGTACGTTTCGGGGGTATTGTGATTTGAGCTTACGGCTAAAGATTGTGACACTTTCAGACGCCTGGGCACGTGATGGAGCGATCCCCAAATTCTTCCACTGGGTAAGCCTCGATTCCACAATCCACCAGAACTGCATCGCCCAATTGGACAGTCGGTGCTGAACGGAATCACCACAGGTCCATCCCGAAACCAAACAACCACTCCGAACGGTTTGGTTCTTCACATTTGTTGGCTGTGTTCTTCTGTTGGCGAACTTTGGCTCCTCAGTTGCTGTCAGCGCGTTCAGTGCGTTCTCTACGGTGAGCAAAATGCCGTGGTTGAACGCTTACAAACTGTTTCTCACAATGTCAAACCGAGAAGATTGGAATGAACGTCGCATATGCTATCCCCACAATATGCAAGCTCATATGGGCCAGAGACACGTTCAAGCAAAGCGCCTTTAGTGAGTTGTGGTGACCTTGTCTTCAATAAACGCCTGCAAATGACTCACTTGCACGTCTTCACAGACCTGGGAAGGCTGTCGATTCCCATCAACATTATTTCGGTTTTCTGGATGTTTTACGTCGTTGCCATCCTTTGCATGCCGCAAGTGAGTGTGTGTGGGATGCTACGGCACGACGAGCGTTAACTAACTTCTCGCACGTTCTTCCTAGGTGATGCCTGTTAACGGTCAAACGTTGAACTACTCGCCTGTAAGTTTAACACCCACGTAAATCGCATTTCGGGTGCTTCCACCGTTGTTGGATGTACAGATCATGCTTGGAGGAGTGACCATTTTGATTACAATCTACTGGTTGTGAGTATGCGTGTGTACCAGATTGAGAGTTGGACTGACCCCCAACCCCACCCCAATCAAAGCGCCGGTGCTCGCAAGTGGTTCACCGGCCCTAAGATGCACATTACTTTGGAGGAAGCGCAAGAGCTGGAGAAATTGAAACTCGATGAGGATGCAAAGAAAGCCTCTGAACTGGGTGTCTCGGCTTAACATATATCAAGCGCTCTCGGAGGAGGGGGGGGGGGGGATGCAGACGAAGAGCCAGTTCTGCGTGGGAAAATCGAGTACTTTTCCGCTCCGCGGTGACTACATATTATGTAAATATTTCTTGACAAAATCTGTGATTCTGACGCGACATGCTCGAACTGAAGAGAGAAGAAAGTTTGATGCCCAATTGACAACCGGAAGAAATAGAATTGCCGAGAGTGACCGCAGTTGAAAATGGCCTCGTTTCGTTTCTGCTCCGAGTGGTATGCGTTCGCAAGTCGCACTCACACAGGAAGTGATTGACTGAGCGTTGTTCGTCGGATCCTTACCTCACGATGAATTGGCAACTCACCACGTCGATCCTCACCATCACCGATTCACCAGCAACAACCTGCTGTATCCAAAGGAGGACAAGGACAACCGAAGACTACTCTTTGTGTGCCGAAACTGTCAACATGAAGAGGTACTTTGCCGTCCACGGGATGTGTAGAGCAAAAACTTATGTCCCAACCTCCGACACCAGGAAGCGGATCGCACCAAGCCCGACGACAACAGAGTGTTTCGACACGAGGTGCAAATTACCCCCGTTGAGCAAACGATGATCATCAAGGACCTCGGAACGGACCCAACGTTGCCACGAGCAGATAAGATTTGTCAGAAGTGCGGACACAATGAAGGTGAGGTCGTCGAACACGTGCCGCGGTGGAATTAGAAAGGAGGGTCCTTGTAAGAAGTTCTTCAGCTCTGTAAACTCGGGACGGGGATGTTGCCGAGCTGTTCCGTCTTGGGATTTCCTGCTGGTTGACATTCCTGACGATTTTGCGTGCACTCTTCCATCACGCACTCCCAGCTGTCTACTTTCAATCTCGTGCTCGTAGAGCAGACACGTCCATGCGGTTATATTTCGCGTGTGCCAACAAAGACTGCCAGCACCGATGGGTCGAATGACAGCACCACATGAATTCGAATTCAACTGAAAAACTGTACATAACCAATACAACGTCTCGTACAATCCACTCATTCAGGACGACGCCCGTGCGGTCTCCCTTGTCCTCTTGGCCAACTCCACCAGGAGACCGACGCCCCAACCGCTTGCGCGGTCTGAATATCCACCTGTAAACGTAAGGCGTGCTAATATGGACCTGTTCCAGGAGACCTCCAACACCCACCTGTAACGGTAGCAGGTGCAGCCATGTCAATATGAGCCCATTTTCCGCGAGACCTACATGAAGAGTCAATGTGCTCCTCGATAAAGTGCCCGGCAGACGAAGATGCCACGTTTGAGCGATCTTTGACGGAATTTTTCATATCTGCGACAGTGGAAGGGAACTGGATGTTGACGCCAACGTCTTGAGGTACGGGGGAAAAACCAAAAGAATACATATCACGTCTTTTGTAGCACAATTCAACGCAGCCATGCTTACATTCAGGTGCGTAGAGCAGCGGAAATACCGGTTCGCCAGCCCTCTTGCCCGCATCGATCACCATTCGTTCCACATCCTCCAGCGGGGCAAGCACGCCCCCATGTTTGTTTCCCGTAGCATAGCTTTGCGCCCCCGTCAACGTTGCCATGTCAATGATCCAATCGGGGTTGAGCGTCTGCGACGTGAAGGATACGCCGTCTGCGAGAACGAGGCGACCTTCGGCGTCTGTGTTGTTGATCTCCAAGGTGAGTCCCGAATGCATTGTAAGTGTGTCATGGGGCAAGTATGACTTGGGGCCAATTGCATTCTCTGCAACACACAAGACGGCGTACAGGTTGTCCGTATAGCCACTACGCACGAGCGCCTGGAACGCCATAAGGAAGGCAGCGGATCCGCCCATGTCGATTTTCATTCCCAGGATGAACTCGCGCCCCTTGAGGTGAATACCACCGGTGTCAAAAATGATGCCCTTGCCTGCAAAGGCAAGGCTTGTGCGAGCGCTTGGCGGCGTGAAGGCAAGAATGACCAAGAACGGAGGTCGTTCGCGCCCCTTCCAACATTGTAGATGCCACCAAAGCCACCGTACTTCATTCTTCTCCTCTGATGACCTGGAGCGTTACACCATTGGGGGCGAGTGTCTTTGCGACTTCCCGAATCTCGTTGAGGTAAGCATCGGTGTGCAGTTCACCGGGTGGTGTGTCAACCAGTCCAAGCATTAGCCCAACGTCAAGCCCAATAGAGTGACTAAGTAGTGGTACGCCAACTTACCGTGCTGCGTTCCGCACACCATCCGCGACGATCTGAATTTTTTCGATAACTTCGGAGCCAACCATTTGAGAACCTCTCACGAGGAGGTCGATCCATACGGTCCCCACTCCACCGCTCTTCCCTTTTGTCTTCTTCGAGTAGAGTGGGAACGCACGAGCAACAGCGGTACCCGCTGCAAAAGCTTCGGTCTCGCTTTCCCCCTTCTTCCTCCTTTTCCCGGGCAACAACAAACATGAGTATTGACAACAACGAATTTGTCCAATAATAATGAAGGAAAGTAACACTACACTTTATAAAAAGGACCATGCCACCCCGCCGGTGACTCATAAACCCCGAAAACACATCATGAGCGTAGTGATTATCGCCACCGATTTCACAGAGGCCTCGCAGCATGCATTGGTTTGTGTTTCAATGAGCCGCTACTCCCGCCGTTTCGGATCGCTCATTTGTCCGGCTTCCGAAACGTTGTTCACTTTTCTCCCCAATCTCGGGGCCGAAACACTACCGTGGCTTGCCATACCACTTGATTCGACAGGATTGGTCGGCGCAGCGGCTGCTGAAGACCGGAGATAAGTGAGTGGCGCGAAATCGGGACTTCGTGTGTCGGAAGAACAACGATCCTGAAACAACTTCCATGTAATCTCTTGGGTGTTTTGTATTAGAGTAATTCTCCTCCACACTGTCTTGCCATCACCTCCCACTTTTGATGTCGACACGACCGGTGAGAAATGGAAGCTGTATTCATTTGCTCTTCCGGTCTCATTAGATGACCTTTTCCTCCGCCGCGGAACCGTTCTCTGATATGCCCACTATCTATGGTGCTTCTGTGACATGAAAATCTGTTACTTTTGGCAACGTTGGCACCGAACAGGAGTGTACGTCGACGACGAGGACCTCCGTCAAAAACAGCTCAGCAGTGTTGAAGCGGAGTCTGAAATTTTCCTCAAGAAAGTTAAGGAATCCGTGTTCCACGACGATAAGGGAGTGAGTTGGGTGGTCCCACAAAGGCCTCTTGAAATGTTGCTCTAATTGAATTCCTTACAGATCTCAGTGGAGGTGGTGACAGAAGTTGGCGATCCAGGAACCGTTATCTGCTCTAAAGTACGTACAGATCGTGACTTCATGTTGACCATCACTCTCACGTTGCCATGGCACATCAAGGCGAAAGAACTCAAAGCTGCTTTAGTTGTTGTTGGAGTATGTTTCTCGCCCGGTGCCACTTCTTCGTCCTTTGTATCTTACCATTTCCCCCAGACTCACAGCAAATCCAACTGGCAAACCCTCTTGCTCGGCTCGGTATCCAATTATGTCCTTCATCATTGTGGTGAGTGGAACCCATTCCTCTGCAAAATAGAAGCTGCTAAAACGTGTTTCGAACTTATTCACCATCAAATTTTTAGAAGTGAGTTGTCTCCTTGTTTTCATGCTGCTTAACCAGAACACATCGCTGACTTTTGTTTGAAACCTATGAAACCTAGTCTCCTGTTGTCATGGTCAAGATTTGAGTCTGAAAGCTTGTGGATGTGAAAGCGATACATGAAATAGTAAATAGAAATTCCAATTCACCTGAATCCACCTCAGCTTCGGTCAGCCGAACGAGCCCGAGCACCTTGCTTCAAATAAGTCCCATGCTCAGCGCGCTCGGCATTTCACGTGTCGCGGGGGGCTCTGGCGCGAGGATCGCGCTCACTTCGGGCCTGCGCCCTCTCGCTGTCACGATCCCAGTGGCTGGACAGCCGCCGCAAGCATCAACTTCACCATCAGCCTGCAACAGCGGACCTCTATCCAATTCACTCGCCGGTGTTGGTTTTTCGGGTCTATCGGCTCAAATTCGTCGAATATCGTCGTCGGCGCCTGCTGCCGCTAAGAAATGTTTGTTTTCCACTGCAAACCGAACGATAACCGACGGCAGAAACGGAAAATCGTGAAACTTATTCACGAATCCTAATAGAAATTTGTTTCTGAAGCGATCGCTCGAAGAGTCTCAGAAAATGACGACGAGAACTGTGGGGAGTGACTTCCCGACACATTTGGAGCAGGGAAACGTGAAGAATTCTTTGGATCGGCATTGAGGCCATTATTAAGTGGTGTGAGCTTTTAGTGGACACAAAGGTCTTACTGGTTCTTTTGCCTTTTACCCAGTATCTGCTGATGAAATTCGGACTCTCGCCGAACGTTCCCAACTTAAAGAATTGCGCAAAGCTGATTCGCTTCAGCGTCCGAAGCGACCATTAAGTGCATTCGCGGTCTTCACAAAGGAACGATTTCCTTCCGCGAAGATCATGAAGACTGGAGCGGAGGACATAATCGATACTCGGGAAACCATCAGAACTTTGGCCCAAACATGGAAGTCGCTGTCAGATTCACAGAAAGAGGTCCGCGAGGGGTTTTTACGTGATGTTGTCTCACCTTAACTTAAGTTTCATTCATATCCAACATTCTCAAAGCCGTATTTCGTTCGCGCCGATGCCCTTCGCGAAAAATATGACAGTGAAGTTGACAAATTCGAAAAATCACAAACCCCGGAAGACTTTGTTAAACAGCAGGTCAGGGCCAACCATCATCATGTAGCTACGAATTCTTATCTAACTTTCTGGCAGAGATTGAACTTCCTCCTGCGAAAATATCGTCCAAATACACGTCGCTCCAAGGCAACCAAACCAGCAACGGCGCCCTCTCGCCCGCTTACAGGCTACATGAGATGGGCTGTTGTGGTCAATAGGATGACCAAAGATGAGCAACGTGCGATGCTTGGAAAGTCGCTTGAGGATGTTCCATTTGCAGAGAGGGGGAAGATACTAGGTGCACGTTGGAAAGCAATGAGTGAACAGGAAAAGCTTGTGAGTGGAGAATGAACCGCTTTTGAAAGAATACGACTGATGTTCTCCATCAAGGCGTATCAAAAAGCGTTCGAGACCGAACTCGTCACGTACCGACAGGCAATGCTTAAGATTGAGAGCAAAACTTCAGCTGCTAGGCAGGTGCTCGTCCAAGAGGTGCGGGATATCGTTCGTGAGAGGAAGGCAAGCATCGTCAAGGTGGGTATTAGCTGCTCTCTTCTTTTTTGTCATCTTCTCAACAATGCTTGTAACCCCTCCCAATCACTCATTATAAATTACTCAGAAGAAGAAACCAAAGGCCTCACCCAATAAAGGTGCGCGGCGTTCATCCACCTCGAAACGTCGGGCCGCATCGTCGCCCAAACGCCGCGTGTCGAAAGTCATTCGGAAGAAGCCCACGACCAAAAAGGCAACCAAAGTAGTGTCCAAGGGAAAGAAAGTGGTTGCGAAGAAGCCCAAGGTGACGAAGGGCAAAGCTTCTGTGAAGGGTGGCAAGCCAGCGTTGAGGAGGGCTTAGTATTACTGTTTTGATTGGCGTTTTGAGAATATACGACGGATAAAATTTGAGGAGAATCGGTTAAAATTCATCGATTACGTCAATCTTGCAACCAGCGGTACTACCACTATGGCACATCAACATCATGAACCCGAAGGTGAAGAACTGTGCGTATGCTCCATCCAAGGAAGCGATCTTGAAACGTCTGTTGTCTGGCAGCAAAGGTCAATCCGTCTGACGCTCCTTCGGATCGGGATCTTTTTCACCTCGCTCTAAACGCTGACCGGTATCCAGAAGCGTTTCCTACTTTGCGGAGCTTCATTCTTCATCAGTTGAACGGAGTTCATCAAAGACTCAGGAATCAGACTCAGGAAAACTCGCTCTCCCAAATGTACACTGGTACTTTCAGTGCCAAAGTCCTATCCGAGTGCCTTTATACCAACTACTGCAAGGTTCTTCGCGACATGGATGGATACAGAGCACGCCGAAGGGCGAAATTGTCGGAGGCACCAGGGGACATGTCGCATGCAGCAGAAAACATCCCGACCCTTGAATTTGCCAAGCTGTTTTTAATGCAATCAGCGCCAGCAAAGCTCGTGGATGGATCGTGGCTACAGTTGGTTCAGCGTCTCTTTTCTTTGAGTTACTCATCTGAACAATGTGATGTCATCAGATACATTGCTACTTCAGATTCGTATGCCGACGTGCGAGCAAATCTCTTTGATATTTTCGTCGAAGAGCTCGGCGAGGGTGTCTTCCAGCAGAACCACGTTGTTGCGTTTCGCAAACTCTTGGGTCAGATTGGGTGAGTCAACGCCCATTTTCGTGCTTATCGTCAAATGTGATCGTTGCTTTCCTTAGTATCAATATGCCCTGTACAAACAGTCGCGACTTTGTCGACCAGACGTGCTTGTTCGACAGCGCATTCCGTGTGCCTCTCATACAATTGGCCTTGTCCCGATTTCCCGACGAGCTCCTACCCGAAATTTTGGGATTCAACCTGGGCTACGAGCAGCTACCACTTCACCTTCTGATCACCGTCGAGGAATTGAAAGCGCTGGGTGTTGACCCGTACTACTTTCAGCTGCACGTCACCATCGATAACAGCGCGACTGGTCATGCCAAGCTGGCCCTTGATGCGGTCGTGACGTACCTTGATCATGTGTCTTCACAACACGATCCGGAAACTCTTTCTACACAGTGAGCAGCGTATAAGCTTTGTAACAATTGGTGAGAGTGCTAATACGGCATCAAAGCTGGAGGCGCATACTCGCAGGCTATGCCCTCAATGACGAACAGCCGTGCAAAAAGGATCTGGACGCTGTTCGTGGTGCTTTCAGGGACAATCCTGCACTCACGGCTTACGACGGAACGCGTATACTACAGCTTGCAAAGAAAAACGAAGAATCATCAACGCACCTTGATTCGGCAAAGATCCGTAAAACACGAGTCCTTACTCTGCTTCGAAAATACGCTCCGTACGCCGCTGGAATACACCCTGTTGGAACATTGCTGGGAGGGTCCTCCCTCCGCGCCATGCTGGCTCCTTCTGACGAGATCATAACGAAGCACGGTGATGCCGCGTTCGAGCCCTGTCTCTGTGCACTTCAAAAGAGCGAGTGGGTAGTCCCGGGGAGACCGGAAGACAGCTTGTTCTTTACGGCGTTGTGCGAGTTTGGTGGACCGATGTTTGGGGTCTTTGCAAAGGAGGATCAGAAAATCATTGTGGATTGGATAGCGGGGCTGGACGACGAAAGGAAGGATTTGGAGCCAGAGTCCAGCGGTGCAGTTTCAAGGTTGCTTGGAGAGAGGGTTGAACTCGATGTTGCAGAAAGTGTTGCTGCCAATCGTTTGCTGAGTGAGACTTCAGGCCAGGAGCTTCTTCGAATGTTCAAGGAACGTGCGACGGAGCCAGGTTCGTTTTGGCTGCATCGCCTCGCTTTTAGCTACTGACGATGAATTCAATAGTGACGAGAGCTGTCTCACGTTACTTTATTAAGCGTGTCCTTGCGAAATCCCAATCCATCAACCTTGGCGTCGTGAAACAATTCACTTCAGACATGGGGATGACCCTTGAGCTGCTTTCCTATGACTTTGTGTTTTTGGACGAGGTTTTCGCACCAGACTTGCACCCAACCAAGACTGGAACTGCCTTGACTGAGATCTGGATGCTGGCCAAAGGCTACGGCGAGCACTCCGGCGGGACCGCTGCTTGTTGGAGGTCCATCCCGACACGGTTGGTATGCTCTTTGACTTGTTGTAGCACTTGCATCAAGTGCCTCATATCGTTGATTTGCATGCAGGAACAAGTTGTCTGCACACAGTTCCGAAACGACCGCTCGGATCCAGGCAATTTTGGTTGGAATATCTCAACACCCGCATTCATTCATGCCAGAGATTCTTGGAATATGTTTGTTTTGGTCACGCTTGGTATGGGGCTGTGTTGTACCTGCCGTACTCAATGTTTTGGTCAGGATGGACCTTGTTTCAGCACGGGAAGAATTGAAGCTTCATGGAGCGAGAGAGACTGTTCTACGGGTGGCGAATAAGCTGGAGTCTGCAATTACCGAAGAGCTACCTGGGTGGCAAACTGCACGTCTGGCAGCGGGATACTCGATTCTTGCAAGCGCATTGGGAGTGCAGCCAAACCTTTAGCATAAAAGTTTAAGAATGCGGTGAATGTCTGGTGCTAGAACATGTAATACAAATGCTTTGTTTCAATCAGGGCGCCGCCAGCCACGTCCTTCCTTCGGTCAACACGCCTCCCGACAGTCTGTACCATTTTTGGAAACTCACTCAGTTCTTGGGAAGGAAACCGAGAACGTCTCGCTGCGAGTCGACACTGAAACTGCGGGCGATGCCATTGCGTTTGTAGAGTGCGCCAATCCCGCTCGATTCCGCCTTCCGTCGCGACTCCGACTTCATCACCAACTCCAATGGCTCCCATCTCCAAGATTGCTGTAACCGCAATGCTGTGCACTTTTGCTGCAGGCGCTGTGAGCGGAAGCGGGACGGGTCAGGCGGCGGAAACAGACGGTGAGGGTCGGTTTTGTCGCCCGCACAAAAAGGATGGCTTGTTTATCATTCTATGCTCATCTAGGGCATTTGTCTCGGCGCGTTGCGACACTGAGCACGGGACTGAAAACAACAAATTGTAAGTCCAGTCGAGGGATCATGGAAGATGTCAAGTGACCATTTGAACCCACTGTCTCTCCTCGGACCAGTCATCGTTGGAGGCTACTCCATCAATCCCGCCGATTACCCATACACCAGCTTGCTGGACATTCAACCTAATTTCTCTATTCCTAACTCCATCAACTACGCCGAGACGTGCTCGGGCGTCCTGATTCAAACCACCCCAGTTCCAGTCGTCCTCACAACCGCGCACTGCGGCACCGCTGGAATCGAGCCATTTGCAACAATATACGTCGGGAGAGGAAACAAAAATGTCCCTTGCTCTTCGGAACAGACGTGCACACAGTTCAGTGTGTTGGAGATTGTGATCAATCCAGACTATGCACCACTACGAGGTGTCGATAAGGTGAGCTTCACCGCAATCACTTCACTGAATGGTCTTGACTTTATTTCCCATTTCTTGAAAAGAATGGCAACGACCTTGCCGTCTGGGCGTTGAAACAAAGCGCCCCGTCCTCTGCTCCGTTGATCGCAGCAAACCTCAACACCGACCCCAACTTCCCCCCGGTTGGAGTTATGAGCCAAGCGCTGGGCTGGGGCTACACGAACGTGCACGGGGACCAGGGTGTGAACCCAACTCTTGCCACCACCCTGCAAGGCGTCGGGCTCCAGGTCGCAGACAACGTCATCTGCGAGAACGCGTACTTCATCAACCCGAGCGCTCGAACCGGTCTTGCGTGCCTCTTGGGATCCAACGCGACCGGCATTCAAACGTCCACCTGCCCTGGAGACTCGGGCGGCCCGCACATTTACAACGGCGTTGTGTACGGGATCACAAACTTTGGACCCCTGGTGTGCGACTCGGGCGAACCCCTCGTGGCGGCCAAGACGGCGCACTCGAAGGCGTGGCTGGACCAAATCCTTCGTACCTTTAACTCCAAGTACGGAGCCCCATCCGCACCTCCCCCACCTCCCCCTACGCCCCCTGCTCCGGCACCTTCCCCGCCAGCAGTCGCTCCCACCCCCCCTCCACCTGCTTCGACACCCCCCGTACCCGCACCCAACCCACCCGTGACTGGGGCACCCCCTACTTCGCCCGCAGCACCGCCACCGTCGAATGCTCCTCCTCTCGCACCTGTGAGTCCGCCACCACCGCCCGGAAACGCTCCTCCTCAGACGTTGAACCCCCCCGGGAATCAACCTGTGTTGCCTGTCCCGCCAACTGGTAAGCAAGTCCTTTCCAAATTGTCAGCCTCGTCGTGCTCACAAAATGCCATCATAGGGGCTCCACCCCCCAACAGCCCAACGGCAACGTCTCAAAATCCTGCGCTAGCAACGTTTGGGCTGAGTGGGACACAGCTTCCGGGAATTCTGGGAGGAGACGGCGGAAGCAGCTCCGTCTCGACACCGCCACCGACCGTCATCCAGACCGAAGGGAATGCGACCAACAAGGTGACGCCGGCTCGGTCTGCCGCGACAAAGCGCAGCTGGTCGCATACGCTTGGAGGTATGTCGCTGAGGTTGAGGTTGGCGAACCTCCCAACAAGTTTTCTCACACGGATTGCATTCCCAGCATTGACGATCACATCGATCGTCTTCCTTATGTTCCAATAAACGTTGTGTAATCGCATTCGATGCGCGCTACTTTACATAATAATTGAAAAGCCCTGCAAAGTTTTGAAAGGGTTGTAGCGGATCGCATTTCCACGTTACATATTTGGCACACAACTGCAGTGAAATTTGAGTGTTTTACGAAAACAATAAGATACAATACTGCCTCGAAGGAAAATCTGAATTTCATTTCTTCTTTGGTGCCTTCCCGTGCGCCCCAGTCTTCAGAACGTCAATTTCGTCTCCAACTTTTATCGTATTGCCGACACATTCTGGTTCGTGCACACCCCACATTCCAAAGCAAGCCTACAGGGAGAGATGAGACGTTTTAAGTATTTATCAAAAGGCAACCTTCCCGAATAAAGACTAGTCACGGACCTCGTACTTCGCGTTTGGCTCAACACGTCGATACGATTGGATGGTCGTCAAAGGGTCCTTGGTCTTTTGTGCAGTGTCCGGGTCAACAGTTGTAGCCATACATCGTGTCGCGCGGCTCAAAACATGGATGGTGGACCCGCCAATCTTGACCGCCATCCAGGTGTCTTCCTCAAACGCCACTTCGTTTTCAACCACAATGTTTGGGCGGAAATTGATCGGGCGGACTGATGATAGATCGCCCTTTCCTTGAGTTACTCTTTCGGCAAGGTGTGCGTTCAAGTCTCTCATGGAGCCAGTCGACACCAAAAGGTATGGGTAAGCGTCGGCAAACGCAGCCTGTGCTCTGATAGAGTAAGGGGGTGGGAGTTGATGGCCAACAGGAACACAATGACGCACCGTCACTTTCGAAGCCGCTTCGGGCATCAAGATGGGATCATCACCGTAAGTGTTTGTCGAAACGCGCGGAGCACACGATTGGTAATCGTTCACCACAAGACGGACGCTCTCGCCGCAGATTGCAGAAAGCCACAGAGCTGCAGCATCACCGCAATCGACAACTTGTACAGGATCTCCGAAAACTTCGAACGAAATGCTCTTTCCTTTGCATGGAAATGGCACCGCCACGGTGTCTGAAGCTTTTGGGTGAGACAGGGTCAAAGTTCCGCCGCGCTCGTACGCCGTTTGAGTGGAGCCCGGAACTGGCTCATTCAAATCGAGCTTTGGAGTACTGAAGATGAATATTTTTGAAGCTGAAAATTTGGCAATGCAAAGTACTGTGTCGTCACTCACATCAGAATTACTGTGGGCACGTCCCGCATGGTCACGATTCGCGTGTGAGCTGGCTCAGAATACGATGCGAAATCTTCTCTAACAATCATCCATTGTCTGTCGAAGGCGAATCCATGATTCGCGATTGTTGCCTCGTTTAGCTCGAGACCTCGACAACTCTTGACTGGGCTTTTAGTTTGGAGATATTTTTACCACACGATCAACACGATTATGAAATGAGAGCGCGGAAATGCTTACTACATGTAGAGATTCTTAACTTTGAGCATCTTCTTGTTGTCGATCGGCTCGGATGTGGCCGGCCCGCGGCCGCATGCACAATGTGTCTTGGTGGGGTAACAATTGAATTGCATAAGTAAGCGGAGAACTTTATGTCATGCAGCCTGTCACCATGCGAACATCTCTTTCTAGTTAACTTACGCACAGACAAGAGAAAAGAAGAAAGCTACAATCTAGATTTTGCTCCGTCCCTTAGTAATAGTGCTTTGGAAGCCCCGCATGACGTCCAGAACTTCCGGTTCCGCTGCACCAGCCATTTGCGTTGCGTCCTCACTATGGATTGGAAGTGTCGATGAATGAATTTCGGCGGGGCAAACAACAGAAACCTCTGGCGCAAACCTACGCTGCAAAAGTTCCTTGGAGTGTAACTCCGTTCTGGTTGAGCAAGATAAGTTGTTTCGTATAGAGCAGTCCTGAGGCAGTCATGGCCAGCACTGCACAAAACGACAAGTTGACTACGGCAAGTTGCATGGTTACCGCACTGTCATCTCACTATCTTTTGCCAATGCGAGACCCGTGTTTCGCAGCTCTGCCTCGGACACAACGTCGGACACAAGGTTAGTCCTGAGTGCCTTTTCTAAGAATGTTGTCCTCGTTAGCTCATTCTAAAAGCCCACACAAAGTACTCACGTGAATCCATCCATCTGTGTGTCGCTAGCAGTTCGTTGGAGTGGGTTGTCCCGATAAGTCGGGGCAACATCCAACTCAATCCTCCCTCGCCACCAGACAATCCCATCCGGTTTGCGCCGATAGAGCACCGGAATGATGTGCCAGCAATCTAAGATAGTAGGGTGATTTCGTTGGGAATAAATTCAACCAACCTGTCATTATGAACATACCCGCACGTCACACGCACAAGATATTGCAAAACCTGACCAAGCGATGCCAGTGTTATGCATTTATCATTTGGGAGCAACCACCACCAACTCACCGACGCCGACAGTGCTGCCGTGAACAAGTGCAATTGTCATTTGACTGAGGCTTTTGACCTTCTGAACAGTCAGACTGTACTGTATAGCAGAAACCACCACGTCACAAGTTGCGCTTTTGACGGAGCACCATCTTGTCACGTCGACAACTCACGTTGCGTTGCCCAAAGTATCTGAAACACAAAGAATTCGTTTCACAGCTAATGGGATCAGTGAAAGATCAATGAATGCCCACCTGGAAGTTGCAGGCACATCCGTGACATCTGTGTCTTTCGATTCGAAGTCCAAACCGGCAGAAAAATTCCTTCCATTCCCAGCAAATATAACGACGCGGATCCGTCGGTTGAGCATGAGGGCATCTTATTGGTTGCACCGTTATTTTCGGATGGTGTTACCGATTCCGACATCCACTGACCGCAAATTTCCTGTAGCGCTGTCGTCAACGGCCACGAGAGGGAGTTCATTTTTGTTGGACTGTATAGATAGTGCGGATATGAGTTGGGGCCATGGAGCGAAGACAAGCGGAGCACGCTCACCGATTAAAAATGATCCATAGGGCGCGGCCATCCAAGTCCTCTCGAACTTCGAGGCCCACTTTTTCGTACTCCTTGTACGGCAGCAAAGGGTGTTGGTCGCGCATGTTGGTGACTCCTTCGGAAATGATCGCGGAGATGCCGTCCAGTCAGATCTGTGGCCTCCACTCGATTGTACTTACACAACATTAAACTTTATTACATTCTTGTTCACAACTTTTAAAAGGGTGGAAATAACCCGTACCCCTAAGTATGCGTGTCTGTCCCTTTTGTGAGGTATTCTTTGGGTTTTGGGAGTTTCAACGTAATTCTTTGCCAAATCCAATCCAACCGTGCGTGAAGCGTGAAGAGTGAAAACGGTTCATCGCAGAAGCTTATCGCAATCGAGCGCCCAAAGGGCCATTATCCAACTCCTTGACACAATTACAGAAAGAACTGGGCCCTTTCGCCGGGAGAGCCGAGTGGCTCTTCGGGGGAGCTTTTTGGTGACCCGTTGGGCCCAGCACCACGGTCCCTCGACTTCCGACGAAGCTGGACCACCAAATCGTCGGGTGGCGTCAACATGCCAAGCGCACGGCGATATGAGACTGGGAGATATGTGAGACCGACTTGGTATGAGGCATTCATCCACCCGAACTGCAGAGTCAACAGGTCAGTCAGTCGACCAATCAAAAGAGAGCGTGGTGCCTAATAACTCACTCCTTCGCGAGGAACAAACTTGAAATCGGTTCCAACGTTGCCGTATTCAACGTCGACCTTGTGCGTCATATCCACAACATCAAACTTCTCAGGGACAACCCCGTTGTAGTCAACAAAAGCCTTGGTGATGGTATAAAGCCAACGGTAAGCAAAACGTTGCGATAGCTCCTTGTAGCCGTAGTTGCGCACAGCTTCCCAAGCCATTATTTGGTGAGGAGCCCATCCAAACGGATAATCCTGGACGCCAAAAAGCATTCGTTTAAACCAAACAACTCTCTTTTTCGCAGGAACTCACCCATTGTCTGTTTGGCCTGTCCAATCCCACTCTACCTCTACTCTCCAGAGTCCCAGAAACAAGCCCACCGACAACTTCGAACCTTCGAGATCCCTCAGTAACGACACTTTCGGCCTGCTCTTGTGAAGCCATTCCTGCCCACAGTGCCCAAAATGTTGTAACAGTCTCGTAAACGTGTTGCTCCTTTTGCGCAATATCGTAATCGAAGTAAATGCCCTGCTTCTCGTTCCACAGGTACCTGTCCGCTGCTGCTCTAGTTCTGGTTGCTAATTGCTGGAATACTGGAGATGTAAGCGTGATGGTGAAGAACGGAGAGTCCGGATGGTCGATCACAGGTTCCCACACAACTGGCACCTCAGCAGGCGAAGGCACCATCTTCTCGTCCGCCGGGTAGCTATCAGCGGGTGATGCGACGTCCTCAAGAACAATGCCTTCCCCAGACTCCCGAGCCTCCCTCTCCCGCTCTGCCTCCGCTTCTCCGACCTCACGCCAGTGGTGATCAATTTCTTCGTCAAAGACGAGAATGTGGCGGGCCCATCGCGAGTCCCACTCAGAAAGGGCGTTGGCAACACCATTCTCACGGACGTAGTCACGCCACTTGATGTACGATTTGAGGTTTACGTCATCGTGGCCGCGGCGGACACGTATTTTGAAACTGCAAGGGAAAGCGTCAGAAAGTTCCAACATTTGAATTATGTTTAGAAATTACCTGTTTCTGAACTCTTTTTGGATCACTTTGGCAAGATCCATTTCATATTTGTACAGAAGGCTCGTGAGGTCGATTGTGACGAGACTGGCACACTTCCCTTCAAAGCGATAGGTGGTGTCGTGACCAGACTCGCGGACTTCAAAACCAGTCGAGGAGAATGGGCGAAATTAGCCGAGACACTTCATCAACCTTTGAGAAATGCTCACCTGCACGATCGTGCACAAAGTATGTGTCCAACTCTGGCTCACTTACTTCTTCATTGGCATACATTTTCTTGAACTCTTCAACCCCAACGCCGTGCTTTTTCGCATAAGGTTCCATCAAATGGTCAAAGTGGCTGCTCTCGGTCTCTGGCGGCATCCCGTAGCCCTCCGTTTTGAAGGTGCTGAGCCCCGTTACCCCATCATATCTAGGTTCCGAGAGCCAGACCCCAAAGAGTTCCTTACATGCCGCGCGAAAGCCGCGAGCGAGCCATGATTTGGTCTCCGCTCGCGTGTAAGATGGCTTGGTTGCAAGCGCGGCGTGGACCTTGAGAATCATATCGGTGAGGAACGGTGGCTGGGAACGGGTGAGATAGTAGGAGCGATTGGCATTGAGGATTTTGCCGTAATGGGCAATCTCGTAAACAAAGTTTTCGACCATGCCCCGAGACATCTCGACGCGATTGTCTGGCGTGCAGAAAGCGTTTCGGAAAAGTGCATTAAACTTTCTTGCGACTGTTGACTGCGCTTTTTATCCGCTCAACTCACCAACGAGTAACCCCAAAGTCTCAAAATAGCTGTCCCACCCATACATCTCATTGAATCTGCCCCCTGGCACTACGAACGGTACACCTTTAACTACTTTCGCTTTGACCCTGGTATCGTATTGCTCGCGCAGAGCCAGACTGAGAATTCCAGGTTTGCCATCGAGGGTCTTGACGTACTGCGGCGTCACCACTTCAGGAAGTCTCACGACGTCAAGGGGCCGCGTTTGAGCAACCTGAGTCCAATAAGCTAAGGCAAACTCGTCGTAGAAAGGAACATAAATGCGGCGGCTTTGGTCGGGAGTGCGGTTCTTTGGATCATTGGTGATGATTTCAAGGCCTGGAAAAAGAGTTTGTCAGGATTGCTCTCCCATGCGATCAACTCTTCGTCCTTCAAGTCCTAAACGATCTTGCTCCGGAGGGCGTCACTCACCTTCAGCATCAATCCGTCTGCTCAACCCATCCCAAAAATCGTATTTGATCATCCTTGCCAACCTCTCAACGGGATTCTCTCTGAGTCTGTCCTCATCCACCATGATTCTTTGACGCCCATGGTCCGATGCCAACGCGAGCTCTTGCAACAGGTTTGAAATTTGGTATGTTCCACGAAGTTCAAACTTGTGATACCCAGCTGAAGCTGCCGTGCCGACAGCGAAGACTTTCGGTCCTTGGTCAGATACGGTGATTTGAAAGTCACCGTCGGTATCCTCTTGTTGAATTAAGCGGCCTGTGTCGGGTCGGAAACATTTGAGTGAACAAGTTGCATGAATATTCGTGGGCAGACAACCAGCATGCACCGCTAACTGCAACCAATAAAATAGGTTGCCTTTCACCATTAATGTTTGGCAGTGTTCGTACTGGATGAACACGCCGTCCATGTGGATGACAAATTCCATCGCCATTCTCAATTCTTCCCACTCAAACCTCAATTCTTCGCATACTCACGTTGCGTCTCTTGAACATCGATGAGAAATCTTCTCGGTCCAGACTCAAATTTGTCATCATGCGAGGCGCGGCGCTTGGGTCGGGAGAACGATTCTTCTACCAAATCTGAGACTTCTTTCGAGGATAAGTGGCGCCTAAGGTCACGCTGGGAGGAAGATAAATGCAAGTATATGTCAGTAAGTTCCAAGACAGATCGTAGTTACAGAAGTAGCCACGATCGGCAAGGGTATTATTGTCTTTGCCACATAGCCCCTGAGGCGACGTGCACGAGCTTTTTACATTAGCGCAAAGCATTGCGCATATGTAAATGAAGTCAGATCTCCGTTGTTGAATCGGTTATGGCGAACTAGTGGTTGCCTGGACTGGATTGGTCACTCACCACCAGGGCAGTGGCATTCCACAGAACCACTACAGCTTTGCAAGCCTTTCCTCCGCTTTTTGGCTTCACTGTAGGTGACGGTCTCTGTTTTTAACTCACCGTGCTGATAGCCCGCATTCTTCCGGTCTTCTTTCCGTCTTCAACACCCGCAAGTCCTGGTCCCCTGATAGCCGCCCAGTCAGCCTCAACGTGGTGTCCATGGGCACGCGCATGGCCAAGGTCTGGGTTTTCTATTTCCCGCTCAAGGAAGTGGGATTTAGGGTCCGAAGATGGCTGGGTGGTGTGGGCAGGGGGGAAGAGTTTTGAAACTGAAAGACGTTTTCGGTGCAGCAACGGGGCTGGCGGTGCCGAGGGAGACGAGGGGGAGGGAGAAGGAGAGGACCGACGCGGAGAAGCGGGGGCCATTCAGAAACGGGACACAGTTGAACGGGGCTTGCAGCACCTTGCTGTGGTCTGGCCCTTCCGCGCCACACAAGATGGAGAGATTTATCTAAAAATCTGGAAACTGCCCACCTTCGGGTGTGCATGATGTCGATAATTTGCTCCGCGTCGATTTTTTAATCAGACCAATTTTTTAGGAGCTTTGGAAGCCTCGAAGATTGCGTATACATTAACGGAAGACTTTTTCCATATCTCAATCTGGAAGTATACGGACTCTTGGCAATTGGCTTGCATTTTGGGAACCAGTGAATGTGACTCCGTCGGCTGTGGCACTGTGGCGGAGCGTGGTTGTCTCGTCTCGGGTAACTCGGGTCCAATTCAAATCCTGAGCCCTCTCTCTTTACAGTCCTTGGAACTGAAGTTATCATTTACCTGAAGGACGATTGCGGTCAGACATTTAATATGGCTAGCGGAAAATGGGCCGGTGCGTTGGGTACTCAAGCTAGCTCTCCTGGTGCACGAAGTGGACGCTTACACCACAACGTTCACAACGCCTGAACCACATAACGATATCACTTGATCTACAATGGATCAGATGGAATTGCCGTCATTGGAATGGTGAGAATACCATCAGATTCACTGCAGATTCACGCCGAACAACCGTTTCCACTTTTCTACCAGTCGTGCCGGTATCCCAACGATATCGCAACGCCTCAAGAATACTGGAATACGCTCTCGGCTGCGAAGGACATCCGGACTGGCCCACCGAATGAACGATGGGGTACTTCCATCCCACTTTCCCAACCTTTGAGAGGCACCTTTCTCCATGATATTGAGCAGTACGACCCCGAGTACTTCGGCCTGGCAGAGGATGAAGTCAAGGATATGGATGCGCAGCAGAGGATAGCGATTGAAGGTTCGTCCACAGTGGACTAGTGTCGACGGAGGGTGGTGGGAAGCAATGATGGAGCAAGACGGATCAAGGGCGCGGAATGTCTGACCGCATTCATGGCCTTGGCGAGGTTTATTTTGATGAAGCTTTAGTGGCTTACAAGAAATGGTCTTCGTCCGACTTGCTACAGTGTGCTGTGACGCCCTTCGCTCCGCGTCTTATTGGGACGATGAAAATCGCCGACCGAAAGAAGGCAAGGATAACATTGCCACTTACGTTGGAGTTGCCAATCCGGATGGTGCGACCCTTGGTTACCAAGTGAGTGGGGAGCCCTGATTTGGAAGGACAGAGTCGTGGTCTCCTCTCGATAACACCTTCCTTGTAACTAAAGACTGAACCTACCAAAAATACTCTCGTGGGCGTGCTAACATTCGGAGCTTCCAACCGGGCGGCTTACTGTCTGGGGTTGAAGGGCGGGAGCATGACCCTTGATACTGGATGTTCCAGGTGGGACTCTCGTTGTGCAAGAAGTGGACGATTATTTTAACATTCTCACCGTCAACCCGCGAAAGCTCACTCTATGCTGTTCACATGGCCTGCAACTCACTGCTTATGGGGGACTGCGATGCAGCTTTGGCATGTGGAAGCACAGTAATCACGAATCCGGTGAGAATCAAAGTGGAGTGCCAATCTGTGGAGAACGAATATTGGAACGACCACCGATATCGCGGATGGGCGAAGGATGAAATAATACTGTGCTGGAAGGAGGTTGGGGCAATGTTTGAGCAGAACTTCTGACTTTCCGGCTTCCCACGAATCTGCCAACCTCGTTGTCTCACGGTCTGATTTCTGCCGTTCCAATGTTTTGTTTCGGGTCTGCAGAACATGTACACCATGCTCTACCGGTTAGTTGGTGTACTGTCAAATGTCAACCGTCGTTCCCGAACTGACTCCGTGTTCAATTGGGCATTCCCCTTTCTCTTTTTTCGACCAATCGCCTCGCCCCATGGCACTTTTCAGGGTCGGTGTGCTCTCTCCCAATTACATGATCCGTGCGTTTGATGCCGCCGCGGATGGTTATGTCCGAGGGGAAGGTTGCGGTGCCGTGCTCTTGAAGCGGCTTGCCGACGCTGAGCGTGATGGGGACGTGATTCTCGGTGTCATCCGAGGAAGCGCGATCGGACATAACGGAAAGACGCGGAACATTGTGGCGCCGAGCGTGGAGGGTCAAGGGAGGGTCATCAACGAAGCGATGGAGAGGGCAGGAGTGACAGCGGCACAAGTTGACTACGTGGAAGCGTGGGTTTATTTGCGTGTGTTCTTTGCTGGAGGGTGTTAAAACGGTTCCTTTTGTTTTTCCTTTGTCCCTCAAGTCATGCCACTGGTACGAAAGCAGGCGACCGGAAAGAGTTGCTCACAATTCAGGAGGTCTACGTGGATAAAGCGAAGGAGAGAACCGCAGAGCGTCCTGTCGTTGTGGGGGCAGTTAAAAGCATGTTTGGTGAGTTAATAACACTGCGTTTTGGGTTGACAAAAGTACTCATAACAAAATATTCCCAACAGGTCATGCGGAAGGTGCAGCTGGAATCATGGGGCTCCAGAAAGCCATTCTTGTTCTGCTCAACCGGTCTGCTCCTCCCAACATCAATTTTACCCGCATCCGGCCTGAAGTCGCAATAGACTATGGGAGCAAAGTTGTGTTCCCTCTGGGCGAAAATATGAACCTGGGTGATAGAGAGGGACTCTTGTGGGCAGGTGTGAACTCGTTCGGAGCTGGGGGAACCAACGCTCATGGTGAGTCAATGTTGTGAGAACAAAGTGTGTACTTGTCAACGTACTGAATTTTTTTGGCAGTGGTAATACAGGAATACCCGAGACAATCAGGGAAGGAGGTCAAGTTTGAGAAATATTCGTACAACAAGAGGTACAGTTGAGATTGCACATATTGAACTCGGATACAGTCCGAACAAGTAATTAATCCTCCATATCCTTAGATTTGTCCCGGTTGTCTCTCACGCTGGCGAATACTTCATATGCGAGCATATTCGCTCAATGTGCGAAACGGATCCTGTCCTTGCGAGAGCTCCCGCGGCCCCCAATGGTCATCTCACCAACGGCCACGCTCCTGCAGCGGCGGAGAAAGGTCGTGTCGGTAAAGAGGGGACAAAGAACACGAAGAGTGATGGTGAAGTGTACTTCCTTCCGGCGGCGTTTGGGTGCATGTTGGTTGGGAGCCTGGCAACTGTCGCATGGAAGGTGTTCCGAGGTTGAGATTATAGACCTTTAGAGATTCGATACATATGATATTGCATTATATACTAGTTAACAAAGGTTATGAATTTGAATTTGAATGAGCGTGACGCTCAATGAGAGCAACCGATTGCATTCGGATTCAATCATAAATCCAAAACGATGCTACTTTATTCCTCTCCCACGAGATTGATTCCGTTCCGCGACCTGCCACGTTCCTTCGTTGGCTGCAACATGTCATCCGGCAACACCTTTGCACGAACTGCCATCGAGTCACTCAAGTGGCATTTTCAGAGAGAATTTCGTACTGGTACCCAAGTATATCTCTTTCTCTCACAAACAAGCGCGAGAGATGGCGGAAAAGGTGGTGGGAACTTGGAAGCCCCGCTCCATAAGTCGCACCAGCAGCCAGTTCCACGATTCATCCTCAGACAAACAGTAAGACGGGCAACTCGTCTAGACGACGGCAGCGAAGCTACTGCTGGAGGGTGGACATTGGCGGAGCTGAAACAACGTCCCAGTGCAGATGAATTGCAGAACAGCGACGGAAACTCAACCCGAGCAAAAGAGCATTCCGGCGAGGGAAACGCCTATGCATGGACCTTCCATAGCTCGCGCAAAAGTGGACAGAATGAAACAGACCTCTTGGGGACAACCTCCAAGGAAACCTCAAATCCTTCAACAACATCATTGCACACTCTTCCCGTTTCTGCCATTAGGCGAATGCTCTTCGCCGTTCGGGGTGCCATTCTTGCCGGATTTTTCCCAAAAGATTACCCACACTCCGTGAAGCCACAGTACTTCGGTTTTGTGGTATGGGGATTGCTGAACAATGTTGTAGGGACTATTATGGGCGTTCTTAGCACTCAGGCACTCATGATGGCTCTTGGATTTGGCGCGGCCACCAGTGCTGGTCTCTCAGCTGGCATCAATTGGGTGATAAAAGGTGCGCTTCAATTGTTTGCTGATCGCAACTGCAATGGAAGCTCTGACAAAAACTTGATATAACCTCTTTGGCATGACAAAGATGGTATCGGCCAGCTTGGTGGCGTCATTTATGCCTCTGTTATGAACTCCAAGTTCGACTCCGAACCGAAGCGTTTCCGCTGGACCTCTACCATTCTCCTTCATGCTGCCACTGTCCTCGAACTGCTTACGCCCATGTTTCCGCATCTTTTTGTTCCGGCTGCAAGCTTGTCCAATATTGGTAAAAATATTGGCTGGTTGGCCTTGGGTGCATCAAAAGCTGCCATACAAAAGACAATGCTCGTTCGGGACAACTTGGGTGACGTTACGGGCAAGGCGTGAGTAAACCTATCCCTTTAATCTCTTGCAATCGCTTTCTCATTGTTGCATTATCCACCCCCGTCAGAGGTGCGCAGTCCACATTCGCCGGTCTTCTGGGAACCGCACTTGGTGTTCTCATCTCGTACGCCTTCCCACCCACATCGCCCACCGCTCTTCTCGGCCTTTTTGTACCTCTTTCTGCTTCCTCGATGTTCTGCATCTACATGTCCAGCACCACCGTTGTCTGTGAAACACTGAATCTCCAGCGCGGAGAGCGCATAGCTCGCGCTTGGCTGGAATCGGCGGGCGACGCTCAAAAGCGCCAGTTTGATTCGACGCTCGTGCGAACAGTGCCTTCCCCCGAAACTGTTTCTTCAGCCGAGACGTTTCTTGTCAAGTACCGATCATTGTTTACGGTGCCACTGGAACTCGAACCGCTGGTTGAGCAGCGGTTGCCCTACATCGACGTCGACTCTTTTTCGGAGATGGCGGCGACGGGAGGGTACTATTTTACAGCTGTTGCGACGGGCAAAGGAGGAAGGCGTGGTTGGAGAAGTTGTACAGCAGAAGTGACGGTGGAGGATGCTGCACCGACTGTGTGTCTGTGGTACTCATCAACTGCAACGTCTGGCGATGTGATCCGTGGTTTTTACCATGCGTGTGTACTGAGGTGGGCGTTGGAGCAGGATGGCGCTGCGAGGAGTTTGGAGGAACGTCGACAAACAGAGCGTCGGGCACGTGAGTTCGTTGAGAGCACGGCAGACCAATTCATCGAACAATTGGACGAAGCTGGATGGAGTATCGACGATGAATTTCTTGGAGAGGCAGGACGGCGAATTGAAGTGGTCAGATGAGTGCTGGGAAGGCATGAAGTCAATTTTTTTCTACAACTAAAAATGTAAATACCATGTAACTTATTCAGTACATTCCCCCGAAAAACGCCACTCCTGTTTCTTGCCCGGACAACCCCTCATAGTCATTGTCAAACCGGTGCGGTTTCTCTTCCCACGGGCCCACGATACCGAGAGTTTCCCGTCCAGTATCACCCGATGGCGGTGGAGGTAGACTCATAGAGGCTTTCACGTCTTTACTATCGTCGCGTTCTTCTCTGGAATTGTTGACGTGTGGAAGGTTGGAGTCCGAGGGAACACGGGGTGGTGTCAAGGCGTAACGTTTCGTCCTCCCAGCGATGCCGATATTGTACCAGCGTTTCGAATAGTCGCTGAAGTTGAATAAGCATGCAGTCCGAAGTTCTGCGGGTCACCGCAACAACAGAGGAAACTCACTCAAAGTCCAGACCGCGCGTCCAGTGCACCAAATCCTCCGGCAGATCCGGCGGTACAGGCTCAACACCCGCGGCCGAGTTCCCCGCCGACTTTCTCCTCTTCACCGACGACCCTGGCGTATGTCGCCGGTCCAACCCCCCCACTCCCACACCCAAATCGCCGACCACGACGCCATACACGCGCCGCCACCACTCCATGCGCTTCTCCCTCTTCTTGCGCTCAATCTCGCGCCGGCGGACGAGCTTGACGTGGTGGTACGACACTTTGGCCGCGGCCGCCGTCGATTCGGCTACGGGGTCGCGCAGGCCGTCGTTGAGCAGCTTCGAGGGAACGGGACGGTACCCGTTGTTGGTCGTGCGGAGGTACCACCCGTTTTGCGCCGACGCCGCCGGGTGCTCGGCAGTCACCATCGCGCCGCCCTTCCCGTGGGGCGTCTTATTGAACAGCACAGCCGGCAGCTGCTGCTTCACCCCCACATCACGCACGTAATCCCTGGGCGCAAACCCCCCGAGGTCGCACACGGCGCCCTCGACGAAGACCTTGTAGTAGACCTGCGGGGGGAACGAGTCCCCGCCGAGGCGGAACCGGACGTGGACGGGCGCGGCAGGGTCCAGGAGCAGGTCGCGCTCGCGCGGGTTCAGGATCCGCATCAGGGAGGAGGCGGGGCTGTGCGCGTGCAGGGCGATGATGTGGCGGTAGAAGCGGTAGATTTTCTTGCACTGGGGGTGGGGGAGGGGGAGTGGCGGTGGAGCGACGGTGAGGCGAGGAGGAGGTGAGCGCACGGCATGGTACGGAACAGCACAGCACGCTGGTGCGGGTACAGTGCACGAAAAAGTCGCAAACCGACAACATACATAATACGCCCTCCACCCCGTCTGGATCCTCCTCGCAGCCTCCTCTCTATTCCCCTCCAACGCTCCTCTTTCGTGCCGCTTCCCTTCCTGCTCGCGCATCTCCTTGAGCAGCTTCGTCAGCTCCATCCCCTGCTTGGTTCTGGCCAGGACGTATTTCCGCCGCAGGGTCCATGTCTTGTACAGGGATTGGATCAGCGTCGCGCAGAAGTCGGGGAATGTGGGCGGGAAGAATGGGGGTGGGCGGGAGGGGGGTGGGATGGTGCGCGCGAACGAGGCCTGTCGCCGCGCGATTGGTTGGGGTGTGCTCGTGCTGGCGTGCCGTTGCTTGTCCTTGTCGTGTCTGAGGAGGTGCTCGGCGTGCGCCGCGCGCCACCTGAGTTCGTGCGCGCGGTAGTGGTTTCGTTCCGATTTGGAGCAGTGCACTGCGTACCGCTGGATGAGCGCCTCTTGCGCCGCGAGTGCGGATTCGGTCACGTCGGGCAGTCCGAGTTCGCCCAACGCGCGCCGTCCAGGTCCGGGACCTAAGGAGGCTGTCGTGTCGGGCCACGAAGCAGAGCTGCCCGTCCACCGCTGGTTGGACAGGTCCGGGTGCCGCACTTGGGAGTACCTGATCCGGACCAGCCACCCTCGGGCGACGGACTGGATGAGCAAGGCGGCGGCGTGTCGCGAGAGGCGAGAGGCGAGTGCGGGGTCGCTTGATAGGGAGAGGGGGCGGGCTTGTGCTTGTTTCGTGGTGGAGAAGGAGACGGGAGGCTTTACTCGTTGCGTGAGGCCGAACGTAAAGTCGGGGCCTTGTTCGTATATCTTGGTCAGGGTGGTTGTCCATTTGATTCCGTTGTCGACGAGCGCCTTGTCTTGAGGTTTGTCCTTGTCTGGAGTTGGCAGCGGTGGAAGTGGCAGCGCGAGTGGTGGTCCTGACGCGTGGTCCTGCCGCTGTTCCTGTTCACCAATAATGGGTTGAGTGGTGGTCCTGGTTTCAGATTCGGCTTCCCGACGGTCCACGCCAGACGAAGCCTCGCTCGTTTCATTCACAGGTACAATTGGCGGTTCCTCCTTCGGCGCAGGAGCTGGCGCTGGACTCAGTTCCGGTGAGCTTAGGAACACGTCCAAGTCCTGCTTCCGCAGTGCAGCCAGTCTGGCCCTCCTGTCTCTGCGGATGAGTGTGTCATACCTGTCGTTAGGGAATGAGACAGCCGCGAGAATAGCGAGCGGGTCGAATCCTGCGATGTAGCGTGCGATGGGAATCACAGCGGCGGGCGGACTGGCCATCGACTGCAGACGGGGGACGGGGCCGCGTCCTGGTGGGGAAGAGTGTGGGTGGACTCAATGATCGCTGCGCCACCGACCGCAGTACTGTTCTCCTAACACAAGAATAATTCAATTCTAAGACGTATCCTGGAGAGACTCTTGGGTCAATGACACGTGGGCAATGATGGTGGCAATACAATGGTGGGAAGGAGGCCTGGTCATTGTGCCGCATCTTTCGCTACAATCTCACAGCACACCACGACCACGACGCAGACGCCGACGCAGACGCACCCTGAAGCAGTGGGCTGCAATGTTAGTTCCCCGAAAATGGGGAGGGGGAGGGTAGGGTGTGTGACGCGTGAGGTGACGCATGAGGGGCATAGCAGGCCGCAGTGGTCCCCACATCTCAACGCAAACACCACACGAACATACATGAACCCAGCATGAATTCGGTCGATACTCAGGGAAGCTCTGTCGAATGATCAAATCTTTGCAAGCTCCTCAGATGACGGTTCATCTTCGCGTTGCCCAATGTGTAATTAAAATCGAGGTTCACGCTCATACCGCACTTGTATATTGCCCAATGTTGGGCACGCGGACCTGATTTCGAGATTCATAGCTTCTCGCTGTCTCCCACACTTTCTGGGGACTGGCGGCTCGGCGAATTGAGTCACGATTCTTTTTTGAGGAGCACACTCGCATGAGTCAGTCGGGGTTCGTTGAGTCAACCATCCCTCCACCCCACAGGCACACACTCAAAAGGCCAAGATTCGCAGATACACTCTTGTCATTCGCACTTGATCGTACCGAGTCCCACATCTCCACATCTCCACTTTTTTCATACTTCGAACCATGCCCGCCGTGCCCCTTCCATACACCATCATCAGCAGCGGTCTCATCGCCGCCTTTGTGTTCACATCGTACTATCACGGGTTCATGGGCACGTCTGTGAGTCATCCTCGTGCATCAGAGACGCCGGTCGCCGACCTCCGCTCGAACGCACTCTGAAACATCTTCATTTTCTTTTGCATCTTTTAGCCCCCACCCGCGCTTCGTGGCGGTCAAAGGCGAGCGTTCGACAAACGGGACCAAGGGGGGCTTTAAATCCGAGATCCGGGGAGTAGTTTGTTGTCAGTGGACGTTGTTTGTTGTTTGGGACCTTGACTGACATGACTTTGACAACTGACTCGTAACAGGTAGAAAAACGTCGTCCCACCATCTCAAGCCCATATTCGAGAGGCTGGCTTTGAATAATCTATGCTAGCCTATCATTGTTTATTTTATGTACCACCGCTTTACAATGTTTGCGAAGTCTTGTCATTACATTTCATGGTCACACTTCATTTCTTGCAACCCACACTTCCAACCACTCCCCTACCCCTCATGACCGACCCAGACGGCACCGGCACTCTCGACCGTGAAGAGCTCCTCCCCCTGATCATCAGCCAACTGCACCAATTCGGGCTGCACGAGCACGCACGCCGGCTTGGGCTAGACACGCGGATCCCGTTGAGCCATTCGACCGCGTCGTCGCGGCTTGCCGAGCTGGCGTTTTTGGGCAAGCAGGCCGAATTGCAGGGGATCGATGAAAACGGGGATGGGGATGGGGATGAGTTTGGGGGGGATGCGGTGTTTGGAGGCGATTGGGCGGATGGAGAGGGGTTGTCGTTTGACGATCCGGACGCGAACAGTGAGACCACGCGGCCTTATTCCTTCAGGAAACCTTTTGTCTCATCGCACATCATGTTCCTGGCTCTCTCGCGGAATCGTTGGGTGTGGCCATCGCCAGGCCAACGACCAGCACCAAACTACGGCGTCCGGTTTGTGTCCATGCACAAGGCGCCCGTCCTGTCCGGGTCCTTTTCCGCCGACGGTTGGTAGTTTGAGCGAATTGCGTGCCGAACAAGGCTGCCATTTGCCATCTGCCTTACGCTTCTCATTGTCTGACTATCGCCCTGGATCCCCCCACACCGTCAAAGGCACCCACCTTGCCACCAGCTCCCGCGACACGACCATCCGTGTCTTCTCCGCCGCCAAAATGGCGTCTAGCAATCGCGCCGACGACGGCGGCGCGGGTGCGGGCGGGGAGGCCGGGGTGGTCAAGGTGTACTCGGACCACCAGGGACCCGTGAACGAGGTCGCGTGGCACCCGGGCGGTACGATCCTCGCGAGCGCGGGGGAGGACCGGGCGGTGCGGTTCTTTGAGGTGGCAAAGACGGCGAAGAAGGCCATGAAGTGGGTTGCTGTGAGCATCCCATCCCCGCGCGCGCTCGTGGTCGGCGGTGCTCGCCCCTAACACCGATTCGTTCCATGGATGTTTCTCAGGACTCGCATCCGGTCAAGTCGATATCCTTCCACCCCTCTGGCGACTACGTTGTGACAGGCACGGAGCAGGGACAAGCCAGAGTCTACGATTTCCGCAGCTTGCAGTGCTTCACCCCTCCTTTTCCAAATGAAGCGCACAGAAAGCGCATTAATTCGGTGCGTGGCCGGCACGCTGCTCTCAAAGTGCTCTGAAACATGGACCCTCACACGCGAGTTCCACGTTTCAGGTCAGATTCTCCCCGACAGGGACCGTATTCGCCTCGGGCTCCGACGACGGCACGGTGAAAATATACGATACCGTGAGCGGTCTATTTGCATTCGGTTGTTTCCGTGAAAGGCTTGGTCAGAACATCATCTCTTTCGATACAGATCACTGGCCGTGTCATCAACACACTGGAAGCTGCGCACAAGGGCCGGCCTGTTTGGTCCGTGAGATTTTCGAAAAATGGACGATACCTGCTGTCGACGGGGGGAGATTCGACCGCGAAATGCTGGGACATGAAGACTGGTTCGTCCTGAAGCGAGTGTGCCGATTTCAAACCCCAACTGACCAGACGCACCGCACCGACAGGCGTCGCCGTGCAAAGCTACGAAGGGGCAGGCATGGCATCGGGCCCAATATCTGCGTCTCTGTCGCATTCCGAACATCATGTTCTCTGCGGTGATGATCGAAACAACTTTTTGCTGGTTTGGGATGCTCGAACAGGAAACGTGCTCCGAAAACTGTCAGGTGAGTCCCTAGATGCACTCGTGGCTTAAAATTTTTTTTTTGGCTCGACAGCTTCCTCGAAATATTTAGCTCATTCTGGAACGGTCCGTGGCGTCGCTTCATCCCCTGTCGCAGCCGCATTTGCGAGTTATAGTGATGATAGTAGAGTCAGATACTGGAATGTTGAATGATTCATCATGTTTGTATTCGTGGGTGCCTGTGGTGGAAAGCACTACACTCGGCAACTCCACTCCATATGATTGTTGGAGTGGGGATCGACATCGTCAATATCCCACGAATCCAAAGAATTCTATTCCCTCTTCTACCAACCTCGCCTGTCGCCAAGGCACCCCAGATCCGTCAAGGCGCTTCACGGTTTCTTCGTCGAATCCTGACATATGCCGAGCTTGACGATTTCAGGGCGCGATTTCCCTCCGCCGCGCCTCTCATCGTAACCGGTGATGATTCATCTCGAGCACTGACTGATATTGATTCGTTGAGCATTGCTCGGTGGGTGGGAGGTGAGAAATGGTTTGTGGTTGTCGAACGAGATCGGATGATCGTTTACCGCCACGTCGCTCAACCAGCACGATGGGCCTTCAAAGAAGCTGCGTACAAAGCTTTGTATCCGGTTCATGTCTTGTCGGCTAGGGATGTCTCCGTGATGCGTTCCTTTGGAGGTTAGAGCACTTTGGGAAACCAATGATCATTATTTTCCATTCGACAATCTTCAATTCCACAGCAAATCGCAAATTGCCGGGAAAGCCGTATCTCGTGTTCAAGGAAGACGTGGTGGAGAAGGTAGCGCGCCATCACATGCATGACGGAGTGTTGGATTTGCCAACTCTCAACGCTTTCTGCTCGGTCTCACACGACGGAGAATATCTCGTCGGTCAAGTAATTTTGGAAATAATTAATCGATAGATGTTCAGCTTTTGTGCAATATTTACAGTATCTGGACCTCCACCCCAACGTCCCTCCGACCTTTCTCAGACCATTCTGCCATCACTCCGAAAGAAACAATGGCTCTCGGGAGTGCTTTTTGAAACGTTAAACGAATACCCTGGGAATGGGACGGTCAAGTCTGATGACACTCAAATGAACGAAGAGATAGATGCTTCAATTGCGTACCTCCTTCCCCACACCGAATTTGACCATCTCCCCCCGTCCAAGAGGTGCCCATTCCACCCCTACTGCCAGGTCACTTTCGTAACTGTACGCATTAAAGTCGTACCTGGCAGATACGTCCGCGCCATGGGCAACCGTCGAGGTATATGAAAAAGAAAGATGGCCCATCATGGGATTGAGAGTGAGGGTGGTGGTGACGTGAGGAGGGTATCCAGTGACATGGCTTTCCCAAGGGATCCTTGATGGTTCCGTTGGATGTCCGAGATGTGATGTCGTTGGTGGGGCAGCGTCAGTCAAAGGCGGATGCGAATCTGGATTGGCAACTGGGGGTGAGGTGGGACTTTGACTCGCGCTTAAACTTTGAGAAGAGGCAGGGGCGAGCGAGGTATTCGTCGTGCCATTATCTGGATCCGGTTGTGGGGTTTCATACATCTGTCTGACCCTCAAACCACATGCCACTGAAGTGATGTAGCCGAGTCAATCATCTTTTCACATAAATAACATACCCAATCACAACTCACCACCGCCACTTCGTTCATCTGCAACGTAGTACAACTCGCCTCCGGCATCAAGCTGACTTCGTCCCCCGAACGGCGATCTTAGAGTAAAGAGCGTCGCCAGACCCACCGTGGATGCATCAGAATCGTAAGTCAGTTGAGCCGCAGCCGAGGAGCTTTTGTACGCGAGTTGGGAGTGAAACTGGAGGAACACACACTATGGTTTCCCCACGTCACGTATTAAAACTTGCTGCGATCCACAAACATACGTGTCCTTTCGGCTCTTTTCCCCAAGCGGTCAACGCAGTGTTTACCAGCAGGAGGTTGGGGGAAAGGCGATGAGAATGGACTGCCTCCAGTCCACCTGACTGATGGATTCTCCCGTAAAGCAGGTAGTCCCCTCGCTCGACTGCAGAGCTTGATTGGATCCTTTGCGATGGGGCGGGTTGAGAAGAGGGTTCCTCGGGGACTTTAGGTGAAGGACGCGATGATTCTTGGTCGGATTCCTTGGAGACCGCTAAGAGAGCTTTCCCTTCTCCAAGACCTGTCACTCGGCTAGGAGTAGAGGTTTCCTTCTCAGTGCGAACATCAGGTGGCCGGGATTTCCTCGAGGATTCCGTTTTCACTGTTGGACTCCTTGAATGGGTTCGTGGAGTCATCTCTTCTATGGTCACGAGAATAGGTTTCGACGAGTCAACTTCTGGTTTCTCAACACCTGCTTCACTGCTTATTGTCAGGGAGCCAACTGCGCGGTCCCAAAGACGAGAGAGGCCAGCAAATATGTTTGTAGTGCCCGCAGAATCCGATTTAGAGCTGTCTTCCAGAGTTGTACTTGGCAAAGAGCCCATCCGAGCAGAAGAAACGCCGTCCTCGCGTGTGTGCTGCGCCCCTAGTTCCCCGTTTCTGAAATGGTCCTTGCGATTGTTGTCCAATGTATGACCAGGGGGGTACCACATATGCCAAGCAACCCCCATCTTTGACTCGGAAGTGTCCTGTAAGGAAATGACGCTGGGAAGATGGAGTCGTCTGTTCGTATAGAGGAACCCCCCCGACTTCAAGTCCGGAACGATCCCCAGGGTATACGCTGCACGGAAATTATCCGAGACAGTCTTTCCCAGGTGCAAAGAGAGTCCCACGGGCGTCGGAAAGTCGAGAATCGCTGCAAGACGAAATGAAATAGGTCGAACCGATCGAAGCTGATGCGGTTTTGCATTCCTACCTCGCGACGAAGCATTCAGATTTGAGAAGTACGCATCCTCGTTCCACCCTGCTTCGAGATAGTATCGCCTCACGACGTATTCAATCCACTCCATTTGTCCAAAATAGTGACCACAGTCGCCCCAGCATCAAAACGATCGAGACTCATCGAGGAGTGATGGAGGCAAATAACGGACTCTTCACAACGAAAAAGCCTGCGCAGGTCCGTTTAAGCGTTCGCACTCAAGATTTCTTGTCTTGAATGTCTGAAGTTTCGACGAAATGGTTACGCCGACGAACAGTGGAACCAGCAACGTGCCACTCTCAAGGCCACAGAGCTATTCAAAGAGTTCGAGACACAAGGCGGAGCTGGAAAGACGTGAGAGACATCTGATGCATCCTCGACGTTCCTATAAGAGCTATACAGGTCTTTTTAGCGATGCGGCGCTCTTCCGATCCGAGACACATCGCATTGATGACGGAAAGAAGAAAAAGCGACGGGCACTCAATAAGAAGTTTGTGATCAGGATCGTAGAAGTAAGTGCGATTGCCTTTCGAACGACTACGTGAGGTTGAATGAGTTCACCAAGCACTACTCCATAGCACCGCCTATTCAATTGGTTTATTATGGCGGTCATTATTTGCAACATTGTCACCATTACTGTCGAAACTGAGTATGTGGCAAGCGCGCCGTCGACAGACGGTGGTGCTGCCGAAACTCCGCCAGTATTTCAGTACCTGGATCTTGTGTACCTCGCCATCTACACAATCGAGGCCGCGCTCAAAATTTACGCGGACTTCGGGATATATTGGAAGGGAGGGTACAACAGATTCGACTTTTTTATTTTGACGATGAGCTATGCCCAGTGGATTGCCAGCTTGGTCGCGACAGGAAGCACCAACTTGACCGTGCTGAGGATGCTTCGAGGTAATTATTTTAATATCTTTACGGCGATGCACCAAAGTGTCACTCATTGAATGTTGCATAGCGCTTCGGGCACTCCGAGCATTCCGCTCCGTATCCATGGTTCGGACTTTGCAGGTCATCGTAAACGCCTTGACGCGAACCATTACACGCGACATCATTGATGTGATCATTCTGCTACTCATCACGATATTCATCTATGCAGTGATGGGAGTGTACCTGTTTGGTAAGTACACGACTTTCTGTAATTTCGTCATCCTCTCTATTTAATAAATAGAAGTATATTAAGGTGACGATCCGACGAAACCTGCTTATAGTGACTGGGCTAGTCTTGATAAGGCCTTCCATGTGCTATGGGTGTGGACCACAACCGATGGCTGGCAAGGCTACCAACAAAAGTTGGAAGACTCCGGGTACTCTGGGAATCAGTACTTCGCCATGAGCTTTATCTTTATAGCGAGTATGATCATCACAAATCTTTTCATTGCCATCATTTGCGAGGTATGTCCAGTATAGCAACTACTCATTTGAGCATTCTGAGTAACAACACCAACTTTTCTCCTGACAAGAACATTGACGAGGCGACCCAAGCTGACCGAGCGCTGCAACTATACAAGCTCCGAAAAGCACGTCAGCAGAAGCGTGACATGTTCATGCGCAAGCAAAAGTCCGACATGCGAAACTTGGTTGCGCAACAGAGACTGTCCGGTAACATGCAAGAGCTGCTTGCAAAGCTTGCCGGCACATTGCGACATGATGACATTGTTGCACAATCGCACCTGAGTTGCAACCTTACCTGGCTTGAGACATACATGGTGACTCTTCACTACCACGAAAACACTATGTATAGGTGAGGAAAACCGACTTCAGAATCTCATCTTCTCGTCAGATAACTGATACACCGCAACGATTTCGGCATAAATGATGTTTAGGATACAGCAAACCCATTTTCGGATAGCGAACTCCCTGGCTGAAATTGTAGATAGTCGGTATTCTGCTCGATTGAAGGAAGAAATATGATGCTTTCGGGTTTATTGAATCAACATCGCGCCCAACACACCGATGGGGCCGCAAAAGCAGCTGGATCTGCGCGGCGTGCAGACGTTGTTCCCCTACGACCCTTATGGAGTCCAGGTCGACCTCATGGAGCGAGTTTTGCTGGCGCTGGTGAGGTGTAATATCGTCTTCGCATGAGCGGGATCTTTGATTCACAATGTATTTGACTCGATTCGCACCGAACACTGCAGCAAAGCAAGCGTCATGCTCTCATCGAGTCTCCAACCGGCACTGGGAAGACACTGTGTCTCCTTTGCGCTGTCCTCGCGTGGCGGGAACACTACGCCGCTCGAAACCAGCTCAAAGCATCATTAGGGGCAGCCCCAATCAGCGATGGAAGTATCTCGAGTGATTTCAACCACGAAAAAGCCAGAAGGATTTTGCAGGAGCTGGAAAATGCGGTGGGAGAGGGATCGGAAGGTGAGTTGCCTCACATGATCAAATGGGAACTCTGCAACAACGGTAAATCAGGAATGATAAATTTGCGAGTGGTGTTGTGAACCCTGTGAATGAGATGTCGGGAGCATTCTGGTTGTAGTTCTGAATCAGAACTCTCTTCCAAAAGATGACCCGCCAAATCCCCCTGCCATATACTATGCCTCACGAACGCACTCTCAGCTGTCGAACTGCGTCCGTGAGTTGAGAAATACCGGCTATCGGCCGCGGACGGCCGTTCTAGCATCGCGCGAACAACTTTGCCTTGATGATACCGTGCGAGAGGCTCGAAGTAATGCGGCCAGGGCTAGCATGTGCAGACAGAAAGTTGCCAAGAAAGAGTGCAGGTGGCATGCTGGTGTTGAGAGCGTAGCAAAGCGAGGTTGGACCGAGGACCGAACCTCACTTTCTGGGACAAATAGCTCCGAGTTCGCCACTGCGCTTCAATTGCTGTCGGGTGGTCCAGACGGCAATGAAATGAGCTCAAGCGATGCGTTTCAGTCGAACGGGGTCAAGCACGGAGGTACTCCTTCCCCCCTTATGGATATTGAAGACCTTGTTGCTTTTGGACGGGAAAACAGCGCATGCCCCTACTTTTTGTCACGAGAGATGCAACCTCGCGCCGATATCACATTCCTGCCGTATCAATACCTCCTTGATCCAAATGCGAGAAAGGCGCAAGGAGTTGACCTGAGAGGTGCTATTGTTATATTTGATGAGGTGAGTGTTTGAAGCCTGTGCTTTCTTTCTGTTCACATCATTGGATCCACCAATCATAATTGCCTACTAGGCACACAACTTGGAGTCTGTGTGCGGAGATACGACGTCGTTCGAGTTTAGCACGGCAGAGTTGGCTTTGTGCGCCGAGGAGGCACGTCAATGCGCCGAATACTCTGTCAAGCCAGGGTATAACGGCGAGCAAACCAAGGAGGATTTTGAGATCCTGGAAGGTCTGCCACTTTCATGCTATTTGATTGAGCTTCGAATTCTGACTTGCCTTCACCTAAAGCGCTCATTTCAAAGCTCATCTCAAACCTTCAATCACTACCCATGAATAACTCATCGGGGGATTTGGTGCGTCCGGGAGAATACATCTTCGACCTGTTTGCGTCAGTTAAGGTAACATTCGACACATGGGAAGTGCTCGGAAGGGTCCTAGAAGGGGGGGTCCAAACCCTCGTCCAAGGTAGCAGCTGTCTTGCAGAGCGCTCTTATTTCTAGACTGACCATAGTGTTTCCAGCGTCGTCGGGTTCCTCAAATCGCCGCAGTCTACGCGCGAACCTGTCTTCCCTCCACAATGCATTAAAGACTTGTTTTCAACCATCTCTACGTCATCTCGACCGTGACCAGCTTAGTGCTGCTCTAGCGGCATATCGAGTCCACATTTGCCCCACAGCTACTTCCCGTGGGAGTGCTGACGGTAGAACACTGAGCTTCTGGTGCTTCGATTCCGGAGTTGCGATGAGAGACCTTGCAGCAGCAGGGGTCAGGAATATCATTCTCGCGAGTGGAACACTCTCTCCACTGGAGGGAGTTGCAATGGAGCTTGGCCTGTAAGCTGATTGTGGTTTCCTACTTTCGCGCTCGTCATCCGAATCTGATTTGTGTTCGACCAGCTCATTCGACGTCCGGTTGGAAAATCCGCACATTATCTCTGACAACCAGACTTTGGTGGCGGTGGTTACCAAAGGACCGACAGGCGCGTCGCTCAATTGTTCGTACCAAAGAAGAGACGATGCGGCCTACCGTAACGATTTGGGCAACGCGATCGTTAACTTTGCTCGGTGAGTGTCTCAAATTAAATGAGGTGTGACGTTCTTAACTGGCGAAAACAGAACAATCCCCGATGGATTACTATGTTTTTTCCCTAGTTATTTTCTCATGTTAAGTTGCCTCGAATCTTGGAAGTCATCTGTGGGTGTGATCTTCAAGGAACATTCATGAACGTGCATGACACCATTTACGCTTCCAGACCCCGACTTCACCACGCTCTATTCTCGACCGTATTCAACAGCATAAACATCTGGTGGTTGAACCCCAAAATAAGGCAGAGTTCGCTCGTGCCATCGAACATTTCTATTCAATGGTGGATCAATGCAAAGGACAATCAGACAATGGACCGCAGGCCCAAAGTGGTGTGTCCCAATCAGGCGCTATTTTCTTTGCCGTGTGGTGAGTGATTTGCGAATATTGCACTGTGATGAAGAAGAACACAAATACCTGTCAAAGCCGCGGGAAAGTGTCAGAGGGAGTTGACTTCAGTGACGCCAAAGCTCGTGGGGTAATCGTTACTGGGCTACCATTTCCGGCTGCAAAAGATCCCAAGGTATTTTCCCTCGTCAATTTATTATCATCCTTATCGCTAAGACGTTTGCAATTCAATAGGTCTCTTTGAAGAAGCAGTATCTCGATGACTCCCACTCCAGAAATAGAGCTGTCATAGATGGTGCAACGTGGTATCGCCAGCAAGCTACGCGCGCTGTGAACCAGGTAACCTTTTCTTACACCTGTTTTGGATTGATCTGCTCGTCATTTACGGAAAGCAATCGTAGGCAATTGGTCGAGCGATCCGACACAAATCCGATTATGGTGCAATCATTCTTCTCGATGATAGATTTGCATCTCGGCAATCGCTCGACGCTCTTCCAGTGTGGGTTCGTCCTCGCGTGATAGTCCATCAATCATTTGCTACTGTCCAAGGCGCACTTGTAAAGTTTTTCAGGGGCCGTGAGGATACGGTAAAGGTGAGATGTTGCTCACTCCCATCATTAAAGAACTGCTTTTATCATCCATAGACTACGGGGCCGTCTTCTAGTTTGGAGTCCGTTTCGAACGAACGACCATCTTCCGCGCCTACATTGGTGAGCCGCATTGCTGCAGTGCGTCAAATGACAGCAGTGTCTTGGACAAGTACAGAACTCTCTTCGAACTGTGGGTTTTTCATTATCACCAGTGTGATGCAACGAGCTCTCATCCCATGTCAGTCCAAATTCGCCCCTCAAATCACACCACCACTTTTGAGCGCGCCCTCCGTGCCCTGGGTCAAGCAGATGTACCCAACGAACAACCGCGACCGCTTTTGAAGAATGTGGGGGCCACTGGACACCATATTGCCGATCCGGAGGATGACGTTATTTCACCACCAGAACCTTCGCACGAACCTGCGCCCGAATACCGGAGCAATTCATCAACCTCCACTCTTATCACAAACGAAAACAATTTGTCAACAGTCTCGAAACCTTCGGACGCCCGGACATATCTGGATATCGTAAAAGCAACATTTTCGAAGACACATTACAAACAATTGCAGCGACATTTGAAATCGTTTAAATCTAAGGAGATCGACTTTTGGAAGCTGGTCAAAGCACTTGAAGAACTTCTCTCGAGCTACAACGCATCCGACGCGTTCGAGATAATGGATAAGTTCGGGGACTTTGTGCCCAAGAGGTTTCAGACCACATTCGCAGAAAGGGCGAATCAGTACAAGGAGTCGCGTCAGCCGTTTTTGCATTAGCATAACCTTTACATATTTGCATTTCATGTCATACATACCTACCGTCTTCACAAAATGTACTGCGGCCGAAAGCCTTCTATTAACCCAGAGGTCGTGGTGGCTCAGAGTCGAGATATGGATGTGGATGGTGCAACGACAGAGAACGAGATGATTGGAGATGTCACGGAGAATGGCGACGCGATGGACACAGAAACAAAGTCATTGATCGGCGTCCAGTCGCAGTTGGAGTATCTCAGGGGTGCACGGTCGATCGCGGAGCTACTAGAAAGATTACCGGACTATAAGGCAGTGCCATTTACTACCGATAGTGAATTTAGTGCGGATGCGACGGATCAATGTGGGACCGCGGTCGATACTGTTGACCCTCAAGCACTGGAGGCTGGGCTCCAAACCGTGATTAAGGTTCGTCGCAATGTGTGAATTTGAGGGTCGGTCAAGGAGAGGAGTCGTGGACTCTTGGTTTCAAGTAACGACTCTTAGCTGGAATGGTAGTGTGGTCCTCACAGTGATTTGTCACCATTGGCGCATGAATTCTCTTTGTCGCTGCTCGTGTTTGGTGGGATGTCGGCTGGAGGATTGCAGATGACCACATGATGACGAAGCGGAAGCGGAGCGTCACCAATAAGTGGCTTTCATGAAGTGCCGTGAAGGATACAAAGGGCCTGCGTCTAAGACACAACGAAAAAAGCACGCGATTTACTTAACAACGTCTTTTGCGTTTCGCCTGTGTCGGATGTTGCTTATAGGCTTGTTTATCCTCCAACCTTCCTCTTCTTCGGTCATCTCTCTTTGCACCGAGTCCCCGACATAACGGCCCGGTCTACGCCATGTGCTCCACACCAGTGCCATACGAACGAATCGCTAATATGGTTTTGTCTCTTGCGTCTCAAAAGGCCGTCGTTGATGGACTTGGTCGAGACTGGCAGGGTATGAGAGCACTTCACGTTGCTATTGGGGCCGTCGTGGCAGGTGACATCGTTGGGCGAAGAAGAGAACGGGAGATTGCATCTGGAGGTCGAACACTGGGATGGACAGAGTGGCCACCGCCGTCACATCCCGCCGTTCCTGCAACCACGGTTGCGTTGGGGTCACCATCATCCACACGCTCGAATGGGCCAACCACTGGGCCATCTTCCGCTGAATCGATATCTGGGAAGGTCTCCAAACCGGTATGTAGAGAACTGAGGCGATTTTCTGAGCTCTGTTCCATCGATTCCTCCATGCAAGATTCCAAGCGAATTATCCAACGACAATCCTGCCAACCCCGAGCTACCGCCGCATCTCCTTCTTTGCCCTCCCACTGCTGCAGATGTTGCTTATGACCCTGCGCCGGGCCCTCAAAGTTGTCGATCTCGGGAGGACATTGTGTCTTGGCGAGAAGCATGTGCGATCGGACTTGCGGAGGTGAGTTGATCTTGCAGTGAGCGCATAGCGTCCCCAGCCAGTCTACTGGACGAGAGGAAGCACAGTGTGATCGCATAATGCTCCGTTGGAAGAGCGAGCTACGAAGGATGATGACTTGCAGAATGACTGGCCCTCTTGCCTCTCGAACATCCAATTCAGCTTGTTCCTGTCGATCTGTTGGATCAGCGATGGGGTGGCGGCAACGTAAGTAGCTCAAAGTTGTGAGGCGAACGACGCCCTCTCATTGAATCTATTTCCCAACCATTAGACTGCACTCCATCTGGCTGCCTTCATCCCCTCATCCAAGCTTGTCGGACGACTGCTTTCACTGGGCGCTGATCCTACAATCCGGAATCATTTAAACTTGAGTCCTGCCGACATTGCCATCCACACCGAGTCCCACGAACTATTGCACCACGCGGCCACCCGCGCTTCCCCTTTTCCGAGCATTCAGGCCTCCCCCCTATCGCCAACCCCGGCTTCTCCAGGCTCCGGCTCAACAACGCCTACTAAGCGTGCGGTACCTGATGAGGGTTTGGATGTTGGGGAAGTTAGTGGGCGCAGAGTGGGCGGAAAAGCGCCAAGAGTTGGGCCCGCCAATGGCGCTTTAGAGGCAATCAGTATGAGGAAAGCGTCGGGTGCTCGAACAACTGTGCGATCCTCTGCGAGGATCAAAGGGAATGGTGGTGTTGGGACAGGCATTTATACCAATGGGAAGGCGGAAGACGCGATGGAGGCCTGAATGCAACCATGCATTGTATTTTTTTTTCATGAGACTGCATAACATGTATTCGACGTCATCTGCGAGACGTGCAAGGAGCAGGGATGAAATGTTGTAAAAACCGCAAAGCGACACAGGCAAGAACGTGCCAGAACATACGAAAGATAATTTTGCTGCGATTCTTCCACCCGGTCGGACTTGTTGGGACCAGCTTTGAACACCTCATCAAGTTCGTGTTCCAAGTACGCATTGGACCCTCGAAGACCGTCTAACACAGTAGGGCGCGTGACGCTCCTTCTTTGGTTTATCATGCGGGATGACTCACCTACGACTGCTTTCGCCCATTCAAAGTACTCGGAGACCCGTTGTGGTGACCTCAAAGTAAAAGTGTAATTACAAACGGACTACAATGTGTTGTGAAACCTGGGCAGCCCACCATCCCTCCGGCGAGGTCCTGTGTTGGCGGGATGAGTAAGGAGGGGTTGGTTGCGGGTTCGGAAGAAGGTACTTGGATTCAGAAATTTTTGAGGTATCGCGAGGGGACGGTACCTCTGTAAATCTCTCAGGTTGTAAAGTTTGTCAGCGAGCTTCACATGCTTGGCCTTCAATGACTTTTTCGGTGCGTTCTTGACCTGTAAGCTGCAAAATTGGTTTTCAGAGTAACCCAGAAACAAATCATGGCAACTAAATCACCGACGCGGAAAAGTCTAGGTGGTGAGTTTCACCTTTTCCTCTCCTGTTTGGGAAGAGTCTTGTCATCTGTGCATTCCATGACGATTCTTGCGACCTCTTCCCCAAATTCTTGCACAAGCTCATCTCTCGTCGTGTCAGTATCCTCCAAGGTGTCATGGAGAACAGCAGCTTGAAGAGTCTGGATGTCGAACACCTAAAATGTCGGCAATTAACGGTCGGGGACCGACGGCGGAATGCACGACGCGAGAAGCTCCTCATTCACCTTTCCTTCTTCTGTTAAAATTCCCGCTACACCAATCGGATGATTTATGTATGGCGTTTTCGCAGCGTCCTTTCGCCGCTGATTAACGTGTTTCTTTTTCACGAACCCATACGATAAGGGATTGTAAAGCGAAATCGTCAGAATTCTCCATTTTGATGCGCGCGACGAAAGAATGCAAAATCGTGACACACGCGAGCGGCAAAGTCAATCGCTTTCAGGAGTTGTGCGTGTAAGGGGAGCGAATCCATCGTTGATCGTTGTCTGGGTAACAGACGTGACTGGATCAATTGTGTGACCGAGGCAGACTTTCGTCCGCAGCTTGGGATGTCTTACAACCATCTTGACATGTTGAGTCGCGAAGAGATTTATTGCTTCTAAAATAAATTTACAGAATGTCCTTTGTCGACCAATGTATCCCATCGTCATTCACGTTCCGAAATCAAAACCAAACGCAAAACTCACAAAGAAGACATCCAGTCCTTGGCCGACTTCCCAAAAATGAATGCCTGTGCCAAGGTCCTCGGCCAAGCCAACTCGGTTCTCCAAAAACAATGGCGATGGGTACCAAACCTCAGCAACGTTTGGTACCCTTGTCACGTGTTCCTCAAACTCGCTGTTCCACACGATTGCTGGATTGTACTCTAGATGAACTTTTCTCAACAAGGGAGAGAGGGGGGAAACGCATCTTCTTCTCACTCTCCAGAATCTCGAGGTATTGCGGTCCAAGCACCGCACTTGCGCCTGCATGATCAAATTTCTGACCGTAACAGTTCACCCCCAACAGAAGTCGTTTCCGACACTCATCGTTCGAGGGACATATTCGTTTCACTGCCTCTTCGATCCATTTAGCTGGAGAATTCGGTCCCCGTTTCCCGATACTTGTTGAATAATCGTAGGTGACGAGTGCGACTCTGTCCACGACTTGCAAAAGGGCTTCCATATGATTGCTTGTGAACAAAGAATCCAGCATTTCGATCTGCGGGTGCTCTCGATGGTACACTTGCACAGTACACATAAGGAGGCCATTTTGAGCGTGGATAACATGGGCAAGATGTGACAGAAACACCGGTATGTACATTAGTGGAACAGGTGCTTCCACGATGAAGCCATCGAACGAATGTGTACTGCAAAAGAAGTCGATGAGGGAAGTTTACACATGGTACGATGACACACTAACTTTAGGGCGGACAAAAGAAGTTCCGTCACTTGTGCACTTTCTTCTTCGCTGCGACTAAACGCTTCCCAACCTTCTCGGTCGACGTCTTCGAATATGACTCGCGGGACGATTTTTGCTCGACGGCCGCCTTCTACAGGTTCCCGAACATCGAGCATCCAGCCATTGTCGACATCATGGTCCCCTCGAAGTTGCCATTCTGCGCCGTCCTTGGTGCTAGTTCGCAACAACTGGTACCAACAGGGTGCAACGTAATCGAACTTTCCCCGAAAGATCTTTGAAGTTTTAGAAGATGTGAGCACCGGCATTAGTGCAACCTCTCTATTAATAGGACGCGGAACTTGAAAATCTGCCTGCCTTGACAATGTCATAACCTCGGTTGTTCCAAGGGGTCACCCATGCTAGCACCTCCGCATCAGTCGACTTGGAATGTTGAGTGAGATTGGAAAATCGATTGTGCCCCTTCAGAATGGCGGAAGGGGAGATTTCTATGCCAACTAATCCGCTGGTTGGTATGTGAGGAAGGTCTTCGCAACCAACTAATCAAGCGATTTTACCGATCGTAAGCGGATTCGGTGAAGAGATGGGCCGCGACAAGTCCGTGAAAGGTCAGAGTGGTGATGATGACCGTCAAACCAAGCTTCAGCATTATAATTTGACTTTTTTTACAACAGTACGACCGATAAAACAAAGGTTTAGTTAGAACAGAGCCATCAAATCCTCAACATGGACAAATCCATCTCTCCCAACTTTACGGGTCAGTGTGATTATTTCCTACAGATCCAGGTGAGTGACAAAGTCGTTGGCGTATATTTCATCGCTTCACTCACATGGTCCGTGAGAACGTCTTTGAAACAATCCCTCCCAAGCCGAATGAAATCACGTCTCGCCACTTTACCATTAGCCAGCACTTCCTTCATTGATTTTTCGATGTCGGCTTTCTTTACACGACCTTTCGCGGTTTCAAGCTTGACCTTGCTGAGCACCTTGTCCGCATCGGCTTGGGGGAACATGGAGTGGTGTTCCTCCATCCACCTGAAGGCGAACTCGTCCGCGTCCATGAGGACAAACTTGTGCATGAAGATGTTGAGTGTCGCCCCCACGAAGAGGTCACCAGCACAGTAGTATTTCGCTTGGTCTGCAGGGTCGCCGAGCTTCTGACCTGGCTTGAGAACTCTCGAGCGCTCGAGAAACTTGCCGCCAAGTATTCCGGCATTCCTTCATTCGGGACGGTGGACATAATGTTCCATTTTCTTTTCCCCTAAACATGGGGTAAGTCAACAGCCTTACCTCTGCGGAGGCTCATAGATCGTAATTGTGTCATCCGCGAGCCTGTATGTGAGCACGAACCTCCTGTCCTTGTCCTCGACGTGCTTGGAGTCCTGAACGATCCCACAGTTGGAGAAATGCATGGGAACAACCATTGCAACGACGTACCAGTCTAGCAACGAACCGCAACGTTTTGTGTTCATTCTCCAGCATCTTCAAAAAATCTTTCTTGGGGGGCTGGAGCACAAGGTGTTTACATGATCCGATTGAGTCTTCCTCTGTTCCGAAACCGTTGTAAGGGGGCCACTCAGACCCTGTTGAGTCCGCGGAGAATGAGGTGTTAGCGGCAACTGGTAGTGCGACCGGTTGAAGGTCCGAGGAGGTAAGTGAAGGGTTGTTGTCACGGAGGTAGTTGCGAGTGAATTCGTCACAGTCTCGGCTGGTGAGTGATCGCAATAGTGTCACCGGTTACGTTTGTAAGAGCTCTCAGGAATGGAGATGATGTGCCTACATGAGAAACTCTCTGTTCAGAACATTGATAGTTCCACCCAACCGGAAATCCTTCCACGTGTACTTTGGTCCAAGCTGGATGTCTGTTGCATCGAAAGGCAGCAATATTAAGAAAAGGCGATCCACGACCAGCGCGGATGGCCTTTCCCCAGCTCACCGACAAGATCCGTGAGTATTTTCGGAAGTTGCTGTCTGCGTAGGAGCTGGGGAAACATGTCGCGCCCTGCGTTTGCTTTCCGGACTTCTCGCACTTCGACTGAATCGTCCACCAAATAATAATGAACAATCTTTGAATGAACACCACGCCAAACAAAAGTTATATTTCTTTTCAACGAGCAAGCCCGGAATATTTCACAATTGACACTCACAAATTCCCGTAGCTCAGAGTTCGGACTTCCTCTGTCATCCCATACTGCATAAAATCGCAGAACCTTGCGGTCATTTTCGAGGAACTGGCGCAACCTGTCATTCTGTGCTGCGACAGCTGAGTTCGCCCCGCCGTGTGCGGACGCACCGCGGCCACCATTCTTGAGGCGGGCACGCTGGGAGACGTACGGATCTTCGGGCATTGGCTCGGGAGCGTTGAGTAATACGTGCTCGGTTTCCTCCATGTAGCGCTGAAACATCAGTGGGAAAAGAATTGGCAATGGAGGCGATAAATTGAGAGGAGCGAGCATTTAATAAGCGATTTGATTCAATGGACATACCCGGGTGAATTCATCGCAATTTACAATTCTGAATGTTCGCCCATAGAACGTGACACTTGTTGCCAAGTTCAGATCTCTGACGGTGTAGAATTCGGAGCTCGATTTTGGAAGGCGCTGGCGCTTGATGAGAATTCCTTGAGGAATACCGCTGTTTTCGACGGGAGGCTCCACTACCGCAATAGAGTCGTCCTGAAAAGTCGAACGGAATGACACGAAGCAATTCGATAGTTCTTTGAGGCTCACTCAATTACTGTCGTGTCCTTACCTCGACATAGTACTGTATTTTAACCCTTCGCAAATGATACTGTTCCGTGCTCTCGTACACGCTCTGCTTGAAGTACGCATCGAAACCGAGAACGATTTTGTCGTACGCCACAAAGGCTGGCACAAACTGCCTCCGAGATGCTGAAGCGGACGGCGTGTCAGAGACACCGTACAGGTCTTTGGGACGTTGATATTTTAGTGTCGGATTCGACGCCAACGTGGAAGCGAGATGTTCAAGCGAGAAGGAAGCGGAGGAGTGAGGTCGATGTATGGGATAGCCATTCTGTACGGGGCAGGGAAGAGGGGTACAGGGGTGGAACAATGTCATTGAAAGAAGGGTTTGAGTTTGAGTTTCGGTCTCTGTCGCAACAGCCGCAGAGCGATATGCGCCAACCAAAGATCTTCTAATGCGCTTCAAAGAACGCCTTTTCCAGCATTTCCTGTTGTACGCTGCCCATCCCGCCCGTTGCACTCGTTCAGTGTTGAGCAGTACCTTGTAATCCAACATCTCTCGAAGCCTATGGTTCCCTGTATTCGGCTCGATGATATACCCAGGAAGCCTGGGAATTGTCACGGGGGTCGTCGAGGCGGGAGACATGGCGGATCGTTCACTGGAGTGTGGAGAGTGGGTGATCGGGAAGTCATGTTGACCGCAGCCTGGATGGTTGCGGGGGGAGGCCGCAGCCTGGATGGTTCCGGGGGGGAAGCCGCCGCCGCAAGAGACAGGTCAAGACTGCTATTCGAGCTCTCGTTATGTTATATTAAGCATGCAAGTCCTTAGCACAGCCCAACCCATGTGACTTTCGTGCCAAATGGTCCTTGCCTTCTTTGCCAAGTCCTCCAACTCTTTCGCCGCATTCCCACCAGTCTTCTTTCCCCGTTTCACATTTGGAGGGTTGTTCCCTTTTGTGGTCGCCTTGTCCTGCACCTTGGCTTCCTCCAGCGACCGTCCCATGTCGCGCACCTTGTCCAACAAAACCTCCGCCTTTTTGTGAAGCGGAGCGAGCGTCCGAGCAGGAATAACAAACCCACAACTTTTGCATACGCCGGAGAGTGGATGTACAGGACCAGTGCAGGTAGGAAAGTCCCGTTCCTCTTGTGTTGCGACAGAGGAGTGAGGATGCGCAGGACTAGTGTCGGTGGAGGGATCCTTTGCCTCTGGTACTGAGACAGGGGAGTCTGCAGCTGAGGATCCAAACGGAGACGGAGATGCTGAAGCGTGATACAAACCCTACAAGAGTTTGAATGTCATTTGAACTGTCGCAGGTGGAATAGGCGATGAACAAACGCACATACCTCCCCAACTCTCTGGTCGCAGAAATAGCAGACACAGTCAAATGCGTACACGATATCGAGTTTTCTCCGGCGCTCATCTGCTGTTTTTACCATATCCAAGTCCTTTATCACCACCTGGGTTTCCACCGGCTCCCGATTATTTCTTTCGCTCTCCCCCTTTGCGATAGCTTTTTCCTCGAGGGCCCAGAGCGAGCGCAGAAGTGTCCCGCCATCCGCGTCGAGATACGATATAGTTACTTCGTCGTTTGCGGAAAGCGGCACGATCGTTGAGAGTTCGTACATGTGAGTGAGCTCTGCACCGCTTGGAGCACTGGACGATTCGTTGGGGTGTTGCGAAAGTTGTGCTTCTTCGGAAAGCGTTTCAGTTGGGTGTGGTGATGGTGACCATTTTTCCTGCAATTTACAATCCGATTCAACTGCACTCCGGTGTCCACCACCAGCGCGTACTTCACTGCCCTCGGATTTCCCCTGTGGATTGGAATTTTCTTCATTTGACGTTCCCCCTTCCGATTTTGGCACGCCATCCTTAGTGCCATCGCTCGTCCACTGAAGCACTTTCGCGGTGGCCACACAGGAGTGATTCGCCATGGCAAGGTTGGGGAGCAAGCCCGTGGGGAAAGAGTTACATTCGGCCACGAAGTGGAGGCGAACGAGATGGGAGATGTCTTGAAGGGTGAGCAAAATAACATCAACAAGCGCGCGATTCCGAGTCGATAGTGGAAACAGGCAATGAATCCACCAAAGTACATGAAGAGCAGTTCGTGGTTGTTTGAAAAAGGAGCCTTTACATGAAGATTTCGTCTTGTTGGGCACCCGCACCACCAAGCTCACCAAAGTTATTTTCTGCGGCAACCTGTTGCAACTTTGTGCCCTCCTTTCCGTCCATCGCCTGTTTCCACTTCAGATCCGGTAGATCCTGTGCTGTTCTCGGCCAGAGCTGCCCCACCGCTGCTGCGACATTCCCGCTCGCGTCATCACGTGCAGCCTGTGCGCATCTCTCGGCAACAAAACATGTATCCAAGGATCCCCAGGGCCACGACACGAGCGATCGCTCCACGAGAAGGACTGTGTGAGTGGGAAGTCCGTCAGCGATTGTCAGAATGCGGCCACGATCGGGGGTGGACGACACGCGCAGTGAAGGGTGCACTTGGATAATGTGGGATTGGAGAGGGAATGTTGGCATAGAACAAGAAAGTAAGTCTACGTTGAATGAAAGATTTTTCCTGCGGACAGAAAGCAATTAAAATTCATCCATAATTTTGCCGCCATGACCTCCAACACTTCACCCAATGCCATCGCCCCCAAGGCCGCTCTTCTGGTGAAATGTTCTTTACTTCTTCTCCACGGAGCGGACTCAAGACGGCTGGGGGCACCGATGCACAGACCGCTCCCCCGCACCGAGCGGAATGCCGTCTGGCTGCTGAAACCGGGGAAAGACCATGCACTGGAACCGGAGAAGGCGTTTGGGATGATGTGGAGCAAGAGCAGCAGTCCGCAAGATACGTATGTGTGGAATGAAATTGTCTCTTCCCAGGAGCGCGATGCCGTCCCCCTGCCCCCACAGAGCGACTCCGCTCTGTTCATGGTAACGAAGAGACCGCGCTTTTCATCAACATTGGACTTTCATTTTTACAAGCGCGGAAACGTAATTGTGGAGACTGGAGGGCGGAAGGCGAGCAGTCATTTGTATCCACTGTATCGATCGGTTGTCGTAATAAACCCGGGATAGAAGATATTCCCAAATGTTCGTGTTCATAATAGCCTTCTACCACCATTACCTAACAAAGCAAACGCGATCGAAATCTCTGAGTCGAGATACAAAGTGCAAACAATGTCTTGAGGAACGTGGTGCTACAGTTAATCCGTCCAAGACGTTTCCGAACGTTCATGTTATGAATGTAGAGCCGAGCGAGAAAAGATATTATCGCCTGCGTGAATAACTGATATTCGAGTGAAACGACAGTACACAAGTCAATGGACGCATTACCTCACATCTCTATCACTGTTGGGGGACCACATGCAGTCAAGTCGGCAAGATGGAGAGGTGGAGCTTGTGGTCATTGCTCAACATTATTTGACAAGCCAAGTGAACGTTATGTATGATACAAACAAGAATATGAAGTCATTCGCCGGACATGCCCGCTTTCTCTCGCTCTCTTTTGTAGAGGGAGTACATTTTCTACAATGCGGTACTTATCAGTAAGCCGCGAACAAAAGCAGTGGAGTAAACTGATCATACCTGAACCTCCTCGATCGCAACATCTCGAAGCGCATTGGTAGGGAGCAGCGAGGAAGGCGCAGGTCGTGATCGGTCTTGCCGCGAGGATAAGATCGTGCGCGCAGTCGCGGCTGGCACGGTAAAAGCGACATCCGGAGAGGAATTCGATGGGTCAAAGGAAATCGCGGAGCTGGAAGGGTGCAGGTTTGGGTTTGGGGCGGAAGGTGGTGGCATGACGACGTCCTCGAACTCCTCATCATCAAGCGTATCCGTAGATCCCAACGCAGAAGGATCATTTGGTGTACTGTCGCTCGGGTCCGTGTCTACATCCATTGTATCAGCCTCTGGCGTCGGTTCTTGCGTATCACCTCCTGTGACATTTTCGTCCTCCCCAGACTCGACAGCGACTGCCGCCAGCACAGCTGGGCCTCTCACTTCCAAGCCCGTGTCGTCAACCGTATCCACACTGCACCCTTCGCCGTCGACACGAGGCAATCCCCGCAATAAAGCCGTTGCGATCCTGTTGAGAGGAAGCTGTTTGAGGGTAGCGGCGGAGTCGAGCAGAAGGACGAGATCACGATCTGTGGGCGAGGCGGGGGAAGATGTGGGCGAAACTGGAAAAGAATTGGATTCGTGTTGAAAGAACGACCGCGACACGGCTCGGGATTCCAGAGATTCGTAAATCGGGGAGTACTGATCCGAGTGAAGAGCATTGGGGGATGACGAAAGAACACCTTCGTCAGGCGCTGCAGGCCTGTGGGGTCGATAATGAAATGGATGTCAGATGTGTCAGGTTGAAAAGAACGTACCCAAGAATCATCTCGCGGGTAAGCTGGGCCCACGCATCCATTCGCACCACGAGCGGCCATGGATCGCCATGCGGTGGGAGAAACACTGCACGGTGTGTCATCACTAATTAATGCCGACGTCGAGGTCGTGGCCACAGCCAAACGAAGGACACTTCTGTGCTGTCACCTTGAATTACATTACACACTCGATAGATTACTCTCGCAATGCCCTCGAGTGCTTCTGCGCCATCACCCCCATTCCCTCCCGCTGCCTGCACTTGGCAAGCTCGACCGGCAACATAATCGCGGGCCCGAGCAGTGCGCTCCGAGCGAGAAGCTCGAGGTACCGGAACGTCCAATCGACATGAAGAGACGAGAGATAATACATGGTGCAGATGTGGAGGAAAAACACTTCGACGGCTCTCGAAAGGTATAGTGGACTGACGTACGGGTCGGGTGCGAGCGCGTGATCGTGGCAAAGGGAGTGTCACGGTGGGAGCACGTTAAAATCACACGGTATGCCTCCACGAGAGCCTACCCACCTCTCCACCGGTACGTGCACAATGTTGATCAACCATCCATCGGCATCATCGCCCCACGCAAGCGCCATGACGATGGCGACGTACACGAGGTTAAACGCGCCGATGAAGCGGTACAGGTGCGCGGCTCTTGGGTGGAGCATCGTGGGCTCGTGCCGCACGAGCGACGCCAGCGGGTCCGCGAGTTGTAGAATGATGGGAAGAAGGCACCCCACGCGAAGCAGGATAAGAACAAACAGGAAAGCGCCGCGGTTTTCGGTCCCGGAGGGAATAAATGGCAGGGAGTATGTGCAGATGAGGGAGGTGAAGATAGGAATGTACACCGAGGGGGGGACGTAGCGGTCCTTGATACCTGTGAAAAGATAATGAAGAGCGGTTAAAAGTGCGGAAAGGAGGGTTTTGAGAGATGAGCATCAATGAAAACTCACCCTTCTCCTGAACCCCACCAAAGAACAGCAAAGAGCCGACCGACACCCCCCCAAACAGAGCCGTGTGCACTTCCGCCAATTTCTCCACTTCACTCATAGACTCGAACTCTCCTTCCTGTGCTCCTTTCTTGTCCCCTTGCTGCCCATTGGCGTCCTTCCCACTCCTCGCTTCCGTCTCCTTCCTCTTCTTAATCGACTTCTTGACCGCGACACTCCCACCATTGGCAATCACTTCGGCCTCAACTTTGTCCCTCTTCTCCTTGGCGCGGCGCTCCAGCTCTTGAGACTCGATGTTGTCCACCTCCCGCTCAAGCTGGTCCACGCCTTCCTCCCATGCGCGAAGCGACAGCGTCGACAACAGCAGCAGTGGCTGGCACGCCCACCACCAGCCGGGCATGGAGGACGAGGAGGCGGAGGCGGATGAAATCAGGAGATCTAGGAACGACTGGGTAGAGGGGTGTAATGAAAGGTGAAGACGGTCAGTTCTCGGCGCGTCAGGCGCATTGGACGCGCAATCGGACGCTCATCCGCGCACGCACCTCGCTGAGCACACTGCCGTCCCACCCCGCGTCCTGGCTGGCCCATCTGGCCCAGATGCGCCACGTGATCGCGAGAGACACCGCCGCCAGCACAGCGAAGATGGTCCGCCTGGTACCATTCCGGGGAAGGAGGAACGCGGCGGCGAAGGATGCAGCGCAGGTGAGCAGCAGGAGCGTGCCGTGGGCGACGAGGATGGCGGGGACGGACATGTAGGTGGGGAAAGGAGTCGTGTTTGCCGGACCAGTCAGCAGACATTTGTCCCTAAAATTTCTGACTTGGATATTGAATCACTTCCCCGGCCACCCGAATTACCCGCTGCAAGAAACATGGGATTGGGCCTAAAGTATTCTATAATGGACGCAGAATGCCACTGTTCTCACGCTGAATTTATTCTCTGCTTCACGACGTATACATACGAATGATCGAAGGTTAGGACAAGTCGGTGAGATGTATAATTCACTGAGGAGAACAGAGACGGGTGAGGAAGGAGGATACCAAAGGTCAAATCCAAACTTCCCCCGGCAACATGCCCGATCTGACATGTGGGCACTTCGTTGCCCGCCATTATCACAGGTAATTGAGTCACTGACTGAAAACAGGCTCATCTTGTGCTTCAGCTCGCATTTTGTGGCCATCTACTCACCCGTGACCCTTGCAAATCTCTCTTCCGCCTCTCGCCCCTCGTTTCCAGACACCCCAGCAGCCGCTGCCCCAGAGAGCAATCTCCCAGCGTCCTGAAGCATGGCAAGCGCGGACGACGCCGCACCGCCGTGACGCTGGAGGTCGCCTGCCGACTGTATCCCACCGGGGTCTAGGCAGCGTCGGTGCCGTCGAGAGGAGGACCACCCACCGCAGCGATTTCTTCCGTCGCTCTGTCGATGACTAGCACCCCGGCATATCCTGGCGACGCCTTGATGTCCGAGAGCGCTGTTGCGAGTGCAGGAGGGGGGGGGGTCTGAGCTTGGGATGATGAGCTCTAGAAGCGGTAGGAGAGGGAATCTTAGCATCGACTGCCAGTGTAGTCTAATCGCCGCTCGCGGGTACATGCCATCGCCGCGGCATGGGTTGTTGGTGAATGATTGGGCTTTGGTCACTCTCTTCAATCATACAATTGCAGATATCCCACCTCTCTCTTTTCAAATGGCGCTGAATGAAGATGCCGTACGCCGCGTATGTCTACCATCTCTTGTTTTGGCGCTCAATTCGGGCAGCTCACGCTACGCTGTCGGAACCGCTAGTTGTACATGGAATGCCAAGTGAAACTGCAGCAGTTCTCCCGTGACCTCAACGCCGTTAAGCTTCAAATTGCACAGAAGGACCGTGACCGCCGGATCCACGACCTCGTCCAGCAGGAACTGGCGGGACTGGGTGCGGGCAAGAGGACGTACAAATCTGTCGGGAAAATGTGAGTACCGCGTGGCTCGGCGAAAGTAGGACAGAGTGTATGAGACAGCTGCTGGAGGGACGTGAAGGTCGATGAGTCGAAATGCGGAGGAGTTTTGATGGCCCGACAAGACGGGTGTCTTGTGCCCAACAATTCTGTTTGAGTGTATGAAATTTGCATAGAGTGCATGATGCCAAGGACTGCCATTTTGCTGTTTGCACGGATCCTCGGGCACACGTTGTGTGCCCGCTGTTCGTTCTCACAAAATCGCCCACGTCGGCACTCACACACCTCGCACCAGGTTCCTCGCAGCCGAGCCGACCGACATATCCAAGGACCTGAAAGTCGAATCGAAGTCGCTCGCTAAAGAGTCCGAGGCGCTGGGAAAGAAGAAGGAGTTCATTGAACGAAGCTCGGTGCGTTTGGAAGAGATTGCTCTTCGGTTGTCCCAGTGCTGCACAGTTGCGATGGGTACTCGTGCTTTACTCTGTCGCTGGACTACTGGGAATGTGCTGTGCACCTCGGCTGACCGTCGTGTTGTACTTGGTCGTTGGACCACCGGGAATGAGCATGGGTGGTGCTGTGCGCTGACGTCAGGTCACTGTGAATTTTTAATGAAAATGGGCTGGTGGTCGTGTTGCGGTCGTTGGACCACTGGTACTGTTGTATGAACCTCAACTGACAGTTCCTTCCTCCCCATGTCTCCGCCCCCCACACACTTCTACCCACAAGAATGACAGTAAGTGGCTCATTCTTCTTCGTCCGTCAAGGTTACCACTAACACCCCATGCCCACGTAGTCCAAAATCTCCTCCGCGATGTGACCAGAGGCCGATAGCGACCATAAAGACCCACGCAGGGTGGTGCAGGAAAACACTCCTCTAATAATTAAATCAACTTGTAAATGCAATGCAAATGTGTAGAGTTCCTCAAAACCCCCTAGTATTCGCACACTCGCCCTCGCCCTCATCCGTCATGTCTGCACCGCGATCCGATTCGGCATGGGTTACATTACAGGTATGCTTTTCCTTTCCATATGCGTAGCCGTTTTTCCAAAGACGGCTCAAAGCACGGAGCTGACTGTATTTAAACCTTGAACCTCTTGTTCACAGCTTTCAGCGCTCCTCGGGATGACGGCCGAGGACGTGGAAGGCATCTCGCAAGTTTTGGCGTCCTTCTCGACTCGCCAGGAAGCGGAAGGGTTCTTGTGGGACCTTTTTGGAGGGCAATCGGAAGCAGCTCCTGCTGCACAGACTTTTGTCTCGAATTACCTCAAGAGCTTCGGAGCCAAAAGCGGAGGAAAAGACTCGACACCCGTGGCAGCGAATGGCCGCGTCTCGAACGTGAATGGCTCGGAAAGAGCTCCCGATACCGTCCAGACCACACCAAGTGCGAAAGCTTCGTTCCAATCGTGGCAGGCCTCCCTCTCAGTTCCGAACAACGTTCGCGTCGTAAATCGTCGTCTTGATGACGACGACGACTACTATGTCGCCCCTACAAAAGCGCGAGGGGGAAAATCACACAACCCTTCCGCAGGAGTAAACCAGCAAGAAGCTCCGCAACCCGCGCCGGCGTGGCAACGTCAGAACGTTGCCAAGCCACAACAGCCAAAGCCACAGCAAGCGTGGTCCGCTGAACGGAATCCCCAACCTCCCTCTCAGAATCCACCGTCTACACCCCCTACTACACCCCCGCCGGCAGCGCGACAGGATACGTCACCTCACGCACCCGCCCAGAGCCCAAAATCGTCAGCAGATGCGCGCGCCAAGGCGGCTTCTATTCGTATCACTCCGACTGGAGTCCCAAATCAGCCCAAGGCAAAGAAGGACAAACCAGCATCTGGCAATGAGAAGAAGCGCGTGCCTCTCAAGCTTTCGGATCTGGACAATCTTGATCACGATACTCCTGTTGGGGATGCTGCTAAGGTAGCAAAGGGCGCCAAGGAGAGAGTCATGTGCGAGTGCTTAGGTGTGTACATGATGATATTTGGTGCCAACTAAGATTCAATCGATAAGATGTTTTTTCGCCGACGCAGCCACGAAGCACCAGCTCATAACCAACTGCCTGAACTGCGGGCACATTGTGTGCTCTTTTGAAGGTTCGTCATCACGCGAAATGGTTTGGATCGGTGCGTGAATCCAAAGGAACACTGTTCCCAGGCCAGGGTCCTTGCGCCTTCTGCGGTTCACCTGTAATAGATCCGTCGCAACAACTGCGGCTGATGCAGCAAAGACAGCTGGCTCGTACAGCTGAGAGGCGCGAGCGGGAAACGAATGTTACAATAGATGGATTCTCTGGGCGGCGGTACGCAGGGAAAGCCGGAGGAGCACCGAAAGTGGGCGACGCCGCTCAATTTCCTGGATTGGAATCGAATTTGGTAAAAGCTCAGAAGGGTGCCGAAGACTCGACAATGGGGGAAGAAGATCTTGCCAAGGCGATGAGCCAGCGTGATCGTTTGCTGCACTACGATCGAACTGCGGCAGCGCGTACTCGGGTCTATGACGCCGCCAGTGATTTTGACTATACCTCGACTGTAGCAAACAAGTGGGCAACGCAGGAGGAACGGGAAGCGGCTGCAAGGAAGGAAGAGGAAAGGAGACGCAGGGAGGAAGAAGACAAGAGGAGGGTCAGGGTTGATTTTGACTTTGTCGCAGGCCGTGTTGTAGCGACCACGGTCCCCGCTGACGTGGTTGGAGAAAGAGCGGACGAGGATTTTCAATCTCCACAAGAGAGTTTGGTCAGATCCACTCACGCCTACGCTTCGAACCCGTACCTGAGAGCACCGCCGCCCACCTATGTGAAACCCACCGAGATTTCTTCTACTCCAGTGAAAAAAGTTCCAGTTCCCGTGTGGAAGCTACTGGAAAGCTCGAGTGAAGGGACAATACCAGAAGTGAGAAAAGAGCAGTCGTCGTCGACAGAAAAATCGACGAGCAAAAGCGCGGCTACTCGGAGGAAAAATCTGAGGCTGCAGGATGCGGATGCAGAAGGGTGGGGTGTGCCGATGCCGGAACAGGAAACATTTGTCGTCTGTTCCGTGCCAGATTTCGCTGACAAGTGATATTGAATACATCATCATACGATTGCACTCTCACTGGTGCGCATTAAGCACCTCCCTAGGAGGTCTGCCCGAGAATGAAAAAACTTCTCGCTTTTGTAACTCCGACGGCGACACGCGCTCAACAGTTGCCGTTGCCACACCTCTTCGGAACACCGCTCGCCACTTTGGCAAAATGCAATGAAGACATACGCATCAGACAACAGCAGGCTGGATTCTCCGTCACAGACGCCGCCACGCGGCAGGATGCTGGAAGCAAACGGGGCGGAGAACTTTTGGACGACGATGCCGATGTTCCCTTTGAGATTAGGCAATTTGTGACGTGGCTTTCGAGGGAGCAAGGTACGAGATGCTGTCTCATCCATCTATCATGTCGGTCTGCGCTGAATGGTGGTCCAATGAAGCAACAACGGTTGAGGGTATCTTTCGGATTCCTGCGGAAGGAAAGCGAGTGAAAGAGCTTAAGGAGCACTTTGACAGGCGTGAGTCTTTCATGCAGCAGGTGCCGAAGCGTCTTTCCCTCATGTGTTTCGTCGGAAAGTGGGAGCCCTCGATTTCACAGTTTGTGATGATTTGGACATTCCCGCGGTGGCAGCCCTCTTTAAACAAATGCTCAGAGATATGCCAGATGGCGTTGTTCCGGAATCTGCGTTTCAGAACTTCGCAAAGGGAGCCGGTGCGTGGATACATCGACTTATCAAACCGTTCGCATTCCTTACTGCAAGACCAGACGACGCCTCTACTCTTCCGCTTGCACTCACATCTCTTCCCCCTGCCAACTTCGTCACACTGAGGTACCTCATTCGATTCCTTCGCCGTATCCACCGAAGAAGGCGAACAAACAGGATGGATGCCTCCAATCTGGCTATTGTATTTGCTCCGAATATTTTTCGATGCCCGAGTGCGAAGCTTGGACCTTCTTCCGAGAACGATGCCGTGAAATCTGAGTCTCCCCGAGCCCGAGGTCGTTCAGGTTCTGTTTTTTCTGGTTGGAGGCAACCCCGACGGGAGGCGTCCCCGTCTCAACCGACGTTTGTCGCCAAAAGTAGGGGCTCGAGCCCGTTTGACCCTGGGACTCTGGCGGCCTTGTATCTTCAGGAGACTGACCAAGCGACAAAAGCACTCACCGCAATGATCGAAAACTGTGAAGAGCTCTTTCCAACTACAAATAATCCACAGGAGCTCGATGAGGAGACTCAGGAACTTCAAAGGCGGAAGAGAGGTCACGAGAGGTTACCATCCACTGCCCCGAAACCCCAAGATAGCACTAAAGAAGAATCTCCAGAGCTGGATGAGGAAAGTTCAACATCAGGATCTGGCTCTAGCTCTAGCTCGAGCACATCGTCCAAGGCGTCCTCAAATCGTCCCAGCCCTTCATCACCCAAAAAAGTTCCACAAGGCCAAGTGCTATTGCAAAGTCTATCGCCGAGGACTCCCGGTCGATCACGATCTTCCTCCACTGGATCCTCTGTTTCGAGATCGGAAGATGAATCGAGTGTGGTGGATCCCGGGTCCGTAAATGAAAGTTTTGCTGGTGAAAGTGGTCAAAGTTCTGAGGAGAGCGGTGTGAGCAAGCGCACTACCGGCCAGACTCGCCACAAGTCTGAACTACACGTTCAGCAGAGTGCCGTATCTCCTTCTGCAACGTTGGTAGAACACAACGAATCGGAACACCGCGCACGTGATATCGATTCAAAAACTTCGATGTCTAATTCAACTCGTCATGAAGTTTCCGTGGCGAATTCAGGACCCGATGCAGCGCTCGATCAAACGTCCAATTCCACACAGTACGGGGAGAGACAGAGCAGCGCGGACAGTATCCACCGAAGTACCCCTGGGGTGAGTATCTTATCGAGCAATGGCGACACTCAATGTATTGATATTTCTGACTAGGCTCAGAGTTGTGAAACTGTCGCCCCACGATCGCCTTTGGTGAAATCAGATATGTCGTCCCCGACACGCTCTTCTCTTAGACCCTCCCTGCGTCCGACGAGCTCCAACCCCCAGCAAGGAGGAAGTAAGAAGGTTCAGTTCGATGCCCCTCAAATATTCGAGTATAATGATATCAGCGAGATGTCGAGTGTTACCATGGAAGATGGCGTCGCAGCTCAAGGTCCGGTCCAAGTCCAAACACACATGCGAAATGAAGAAGCGACATCCGACAGAAACCAGCATCCTCCTACGACGCAAGTGTCGGAAGTCGCTACATTGCTGAATAGAGACCCCACGGAACTGTCGACTCCGCAAACCGCGGGTGCAATTTTATCTCAAGCAAAAAAAGGTCCACCACCAGTCCGACCTCTTCCTCCACGGCTTACGATTCCCTCTCATTTGGAAATTTCGAGGAAACTCGTCTCTACTCCTATTCCATCACAAGCAGGGACTCCTACGGCGACAACTACACCAACTTCGTCTGCCAGGAAACCGCCTTCAAGACCTCCACCTCCACCTCCACCGAAAGTGCAGGCACAAATCATCGTACCGACCCTTGTTTCGCAGCATCGGCCTGAAATCGCCATCCAAATCCCGCGGACATCGCTATCTGAAGGAAATGTGGCGGTGCGGCCGTCGACACCATTTACAAGGTCGACTACCACTGAGAAATTGGATGAAAGTTTGCAAGACGACACTGAAACGACAGAAGGCTCCCCCACGGATGATACTGGGGCAACAGAGGACTCATCTTACGCGTACTCCGACAGTGAAAGTGAGGAGCTCGTAGAAGGTGCCATTGGCGGTCATTCCCCACGATGGGAAAAGCGTCTGCCAGTTGTAGATGGCGTATCAGCAAAGCGCAGTTCAAGTATCGAACCCACACGGGCAGCACATTCGGAGCCACCACGCTCGCCAATGAATCGCCCGAGCTCAGTCACGCCCCCTTCCACGGAAGAGCGCTCTGTGACATCCCCAAGTGTTGCTCCACCATTTGGGTGGGTTCTTGGGGTCAATTTGCTTGCCGTTTGGCCGATATTGATTCAGACGAGTACGTTTTCTTTTGTCAGGTACCACTCAAAGACTGAGATTGCACCACACAAGTCGCTTCCTACATGGGACGTTACAGTTCCCGCTTCTCAACTCCCGAGAACCGAAGTTCAGATGCTCGTTCGGGAATTGAAGCGCCTTCACGGAGACATAAAATCTTCAAAGGCCAAAGGCGTTGCATCATCATCTGCGGAAGAACGAGCTGCTCGGACGCGTGCATTTAGAGACTTGAAGGAATACTTGAAATGTGAGTGAGTGCCACACAACCATTCCGCCTGCCTCCATCGAAAAAATGGTTTGGAAGCTCGAAAAGCCCCTGCTATGAAAACGAACGTCGAATCTTCTGTGTGCCGAAAAGCTCTCCAAAGATTAGAGAATGCGCGTGAGCTCAGTGGACGCCCATACGACATCCAGAGAATGAATCTGACGCACTTGACTGATGAAGCCAGTGCACTAAAAGAAGAACTCCAGGTGGTCAAATTGTGGGTCAAATCTGCGCGTGAAAGGAACATAGAGGTTCCACCAGATGAATTCGCCACCATTCGCAATTTACTCGACCGTTTTGCAATGGTGCAAGAGAAGCTCAAAGAAGCGCGTAACCAATGCTCTCCTTTGTCAGATGTCATGACCCATGACTATCGGACAGAGAAACGCAGATTGAAAGCGAAGATATTGACATTGAAGGCGGAGGGTAGTAAAATCAAGGAAGCAGATTTGCAACGATATTACTGGCTGCGCAATCAGATCAATATGGCGAATTGAGCACGATATTTTAATGTTATTTGTTATTTATTATTTGGACGTTCACGTTGAACTTTGTTTCCACCAAAGTGAGGGTCGCCATGTGACATCGAGTGAGATGCTTCGCCCAACCCCAAACCTCTCTCTTTCCCAACCCCCACAAAGCCTGTTCCCCTGGGAGATTCCCCTGATTCCGGCGCTTAATCGAAACATCGTCGATTTTTCGTTTCAATCGGCTAATAGGAGGTTGGATTCCTGGAAGTCATATATTCACGAACGTGAGTCAACATACACGGCTGTCTTGTGGCGCACGTTGACTGAACCAAAACCGTTTCCCGTACTTTCTTTCAATTGGCGGGCTCGTGTATCGGCGACTTTGGTTCTTCCATTCCTCCTCAGGCCGTCGTGATTGCAGCCATTCGATTCTGCGAAGTTTAATCTGGTCACCATGGACGACGCGCTTGCGATCCTGGACCATTACATCTTCAACACTGTATACGCCACCTATCCCTTCACCACGCCATCCTTGTCCCCGTACTTCTCCGATCCATCCAACGTAGTGCGCCAGTCAACAAGCCTCTTCGTTTTCGTTTACATTGGCGCATGGGCGATGTACCTAAGCTGTGCGGGTCTGAGTTACTGGTTTCTTTTCGACCATAATCTCAAGAAGCATCCAAAGTTTTTGAAAAACCAGGTTGGTTGATACCAAGTGGAATAAACATCGTCATTGCGGCTGACCTGAATTCTTCGCCATTCCAATACGAAATGCGAAATGGTGGCAACTAGGTTCAACTGGAACTGTGGACCTGCTTCAAGAACTTCCACTACCTTGTTCTCTACACCGTGCCCTGGTTTGTTGGAGAAGTTCGCGGCTACTCAAAGCTGTACGAGCGCATTGAAGATCACCCTTGGGGATGGTGGTACATTCCAATCTCGGTGGTATGGTTTTTGGTGTTCACAGACTGGCTCATTTACTGGGCCCACCGCTTCCTACACCACCCGTGGGTGTATCCGAGAGTGCACAAAGTCCATCACATGTGGAAGGTTCCTACGCCGTTTGCGAGCCACGCATTCAATGCCCTTGTGGGTAAATTTGTTTAAAGATTGATCTTGCCACACTGAGCTGTTTTCTTTCAGGACGGATACATGCAGTCCCTTCCGTACCACTTGTTCGCATTTTTGTTTCCCCTCCAAAAATATGTCTACCTTATCCTGTTCGTTGGTGTGAACATCTGGACAATCAGTATCCACGATCAGTGAGTGAACCTGTCCTTCCTGGTTAAGCTTCTCTTAGGAGGAAAATTTGTTCTCTCAGGTTGTTCATAAGTCGCAACCACATAATTAACTCAACTGCGCACCACACGATCCACCACAGGGACTTCAACTACAAGTGAGTCATCTATATTATGTCTTGTCGTTCCCAAGCACCGTAACACTTTGTGGCCTTAGCTTTGGTCAGTACTTTACCTTCTGGGATTGGATCTCGGGAACGTATCGCGATCCGCTGGACGAATTGAAGTTCGCAGACGCTGTCCGCAAAACTGGGGAGTACCAATGGACAAGAGCGCGGCTGCCGAAAGAAGTGGTGGAGCGGGGTGACGGAACAAAGGACGAGGAAGATAAGGGAGCGTAGACTTTATCTTTTTGCCTCACGCCGTGTCATACACATCGTACAAAACCCGAACGTGAACCCGCATTACCCTAGCCCTGCGTCTTTCCACGAGTTATACGAGTGATGTATCGTCAGTAACGGGAACCCTCGAACGATCACATCGTTAATTGAGCGGAACGACGCCCTTGATTGATCCTCATTTGGATAAGAGTGCAGGTGACTCATTTTAGGCGCAAAATGGTGACATGCACCGGTAGCTTGAGGTAGCATCTCACGATGCGGTGCCACCACGGCCGCGACCACCCGAGGACGTCGAAGTTGATTGTTGGTTGCTTGAGGTACCCCTCCCCCGACTACTTTCGGTTCCAGTGGTCCGCCGGTTGGAACTCACGATTCGAACGACTGTTGTTCCACCGCGCTTGCTCCGTCCGCCTCTCGAAGAAGCTTCCGATGTCATTTGAGTTGACATTTGATTCGCAAGCTTCTGAATACGTGCGGACCAACCCGCTTGAATTCCTGCGGCGAGATCCTCCGCCTCTTGTTCTCGTTTTTCGTAACCAAGAACAAGCTCCTTCATTCTCGCCTGCTCCTCCCGCTCCTGCTCCCGTTTCGCCGCGGCTGCTTGTACGAAGGAAGAATCCATAGGTACAGCTAACGCACGGGGAGCGGGTCGACCCTTTGCCGCATGCTTTGTCAGGAACGTGAACTGAACTGCTGATTGATCTTCTTGATGCTTTTCACCCTCACTCTCGCTGCTGGTTTCCGCTTGTTTTCTAGCCTTCAGCCCACGAAGGGGAAGTGCGGCATCGAATTGTGCAGTTCTTCGCTCTCCGCGTCGCTCCTCAATCCCTTGAGTCACCATCTCGCGGAGCGTCCTGTCAAACTCGTCTTCTTCTTCCTTGGTAGGTTGTTCGTCCAGGGCTTCTTCGATATAGACAACGAGATCCGGTTCTCCATCAGGGTCTCCAGGCTGGGAAGTGTGATCTTCATCGGAATCGGCCTCTCCATCAGTGCTTCCTTGTTCGGAACCGCCACCGTATCCATCTCCACCACCATCCTCCCCCACTTCTTCTTCCGCGGGAGGTGCGATCGCCTTTGCGTCGCCAGCCTCAGATTCGCTTTCATCTGCATCAGCTTGAGGAACACCTTCGCCTTGCCTCCGAAGCTCCTCTGCAAGATCAGCCTCAAAGACGTCGGACGCTTCTTCGTACGTGTCAAAACGACGTGCTTTGGGTCGGAGTTCCTGCATCGCAAATATATTCAAGCACTCGCAAGAGGCAAAACGCAAAAGAATATTCAAGTTGGCGTTTCTCCAGCTCACCTCAAACAGCTCGTCCACTATAAACTCAACGTCACGCGGTACAGGCTGCTGCTTGCTTAGCAAGTACAACTGGAAAAATGTCAAAAACGCGTCCAACTTTTTGGCCTGAACGCCACTATCAAACGTCCGGCCACACGTGTCAAGAAGTGTTGTGATGAGGCGAGTTCGGAAAAAGTCGGAGGGTGGATCAAGGGGTACGAAGACATCGGGACGAGGACGACCTGTTGGGGATTTTGAATGATGATAAACGAACGAAGCGGGCTCTTCAAGACTTTTCAATTACCGTGTCCAAACGTCAGAATAGTGTAAAGGGTATCGAAAATGACAGAAGACTCGACCATGCGGTAATTGTACAGTTCGCCCAAATATTTCACAATAGCAATTCGCTGCTGATTGTGCTTGAAGATATTTTGCTGGAGATCACCAACCGGGAGATGATGAGTGCACCATGGACGGGTTTCAAGATTCTGCGGACACTCACCTCTAAGCCCACCCGAACTTCTTCCAGCACTCCATCGACCACCGAAACTCCAAAGTCTGGATGCCACCGGGCGAGCTCGGAGGCGAGAAAGGCAACCAGGTGTACGTTTCCGTAACGCACCTTCCAAACCTTTCGAAAGTGGGTGCCCTCAAGCATACGAACAACCTGCGGATCGTCCCAATCGAGTTTGCGGAGGATCTTCAGAACGCGTTCCACGGTCGTTTTGGAGAGGACCGCGTAGAAAAGGTGCCGGAGGAAGAGTTGCAATGGGGTGCGTGGCTTGGCCGATATTGCGGGGCGTTCAGGGGGTACCGCCTTGATGATTACACATCGATGTAGATACAAGGTGCACATTACAAGGCCGAACGAAATCGAGATCTGCCCACCTGATAATACGCATTCTCAAGCATCATCACATGCCTGTTATCCATGTGTTGGGCATTCTTCTTGCGCACCATCACTTCCAACTAGTTCGCCGAGGTTTAAAGTTGGGCTCATTCAAGGAACTTTCATGACCTCCTGGCACGCCCCAACTCACCATCCCCTTCATCCGCGCTACGCCTTCATCTTCCGCACCTCCTCCAACGAGCCACCTCCCCACACCCTCAACGAGAGCGCAGAGGACGTCGACGTTATTCCCCGTAAGAGAGTCTAGCAGGACTTTCAGGCAGTGGAAGGCGAGGTGAGGAGGACTCACGCGGAACTTTGTCAGTTCGGCGATGAGGCGTACAGTCTTTTGGTGGAGGGAACCGTCAGCCACTTTAATGCATCACGATTCACTTCTTTGTCCATTCTTCACTGAACTCACCTTCACTCTTTCTTCCACAAAGCCCCTCTTCTTGAACTGCCTGTGAAACTCCTTTTCGACTCCTTCCACCACTCCTGCCTTGACGTCCGCTACGTACTTTCCCACCTCGGCCACGACCCTCGCCACGTATGGCACACTACCGGCTTTCTCCCAGGCAAGCTCCACGACCTCCTTCACGAGTCGCTTGCGTGCGTTCTTGGTGTTGAGGTAGCAAAAGTCCACCGCGAACTGGTCCGCCTGCCCGCGCGAGCCCAAGTCAGGTAGGCGCGCCATCAAGGTAGGCAGCGTGAGTCCAGAAGGTCCCCCCGGAGCCCCACCAGTCGCACCAGCCGCGGAGGTGCCGCTCAGTGCGGTGTCCTCGTCCTCGGACGCGCTGCTCGACACACCGTCGTCGTCATCAGGGACATCCGGGATGGGCTCCGGTGTCTCAAAATCGTCCACAGTTGGGGCGACGTTGGCGCTCCGCCCGGTCGTTGGGTGGGCGTTTGAAGATGCGCTACCCTCTGCGGAATCCCCGCTGGTGGATTCTTTTGTCGCAGGTGTTGGCCGGTCCTTGCCAGCAGCAGATAAAAATTGGTCCGCCTTGGTAGAGCATGTGGTCGTGCCTGTCCCTCCCTTTTGCCCCAGGCCTAAAAGCACCAGGGGCACCCTCTCTGCCAAATCCCCGACTTCTTCATAGAACCTTCTCGTCTCCTCGTCCTCCCACATCCCTCCGACGACAATCTCATCCTCGCCTCGCCCAGTCGCACCAAACTTGATCTCCCCGGACATCCCCCCCGGAGCCGTTGGCGTTTCGTCGGGGGGCATCTCGGGGACCTCCCCACCAATCGCCTCGGCGAGTCCCTTTGCTGCCAGCATCCCCCGCTCGTGGCGGCGCCGCGCGGCGTCGTGCCGGTCCTGCCGCTCCTCGTGGACGTGACCCCGTGCGATGGCGTGCTCCTTGAGCCCGGCCAGCGACGCGCGGAGCCGTGCATGGGAGGCAAGGAGGTGCCGCGTGAGAGAAGCCAGATGGGCGAGGAGGAGCGGGCGGATGGTAGGTGTGGGGAAAGGGGGGAAGGTAGGGGGTGAACTGGACGGGTGAGGGAAGTAGTCGAGGTAGAAACGGGCAAAAGTGGTGAGGACGGGCGTGAGGGTAAAGTCTTTATCGGCTGAGGTCTTGTGCCAGATGGTGTGGAGGCAGGGGCGGGAGGAAGAGTGGTAAGAAAATCGTCTTCGGCTTCGCACAAGATCGTACCCATCCCCAAATGCGCAATGGAACAATCTTGCCATGTGGAATAGGCATTGTGTTCACTACAGCAACCCTGCTTAACTCAGACAATGATATGGCCTACATCTTGCAGGTAATTCGTAATACTCACGATACTTTTGATTGCCCAAGTCACGATTGGCTCCCCACCTGTGAGTGACTCTTTGGCTTGTTTCGAAGCGGCGTTCCCCTGCGGTGGCGTTGGGATCGGTGCACCACTCGTACTTGCGCCATCAGAGACATTGCCGAGTGAGGACGGCGGGTCAGGAACGACACCAACGAGGTTTAACTCCGTGAGCAACCTCAGTATGGACCTGAGGCGTGACACTCGCGACGCTTCCTCCTTTTCCTTCTGCTCCTCCGTCATGGCCGCCGCCGCAGTCGAGTCCGAGGTCGATACAACCACGTCCTTCAGTGATTTCAAGAGGGCCGAAGCGAGCAAGGTGGAGAAATCCGGAATACGCTGGTGCGCAGCGCTGGCGACCTCGGTGGCCGCCCAAACCTCGAGCGTGTTCTTGAGCGGGCGTGATTCGGCGATCGATGTCGCCATTTCCTCGGCATACTTGTCCAGTCGCAATTGGAAAATGTCCTTGAGCAGCGACGGCGCGGATTCTGCACCCAGTGACGTCTTGAGTTTTTTCGTAAATGCGGTGCACCGCTTGAACGATGTGTCAAGCGTCTTTGAATTCGCGTAATCTTGTAATTTGAATGTTGGTGTTGAAGTCAATGGTAGCGAAACAATCAACAGTTAGTCCCACGCGCCCATCCCATCAACCGCACCAACCCACCTGCTCTTGACTTCGCCAGCATCGCCGCGTCCGTGTTTCTCTTCCTCAGTTCCAACCTGGCTTCCCGCTTTGTATCTTTCTCTCGCCCTCCATCGCGTGCGCCGTCCCCCCCCACACCAGCAGCCGCGCCCCCGCCTGCATTTCCCGCGCTGCTGATCGACTCCGTGCTCGTCCCGCCTCCATCCATTTCTCGCCGGACTGAACCTGTTTGTGAGGCCCAGAATGTGATGGCTGTGGTCGCGTGTAGCCATGATAGCACTCCAGTCAATACCTTATGGAACCATCGGAGCAACTCTCCCTGGCTCTTGCGGTCGTTGTACTCGTTCTGTTTCTGTCGTACCATGTCTTCATGTTCGCCCTGGCCGCATGGTCTCCAAACGCAACCGTTCTTGGTCGGTACAGTCAACTCGGACAATCACGTGAAGATCGCTCCACTCATCGTCATTCCTCCCCTCCCTCGGTATCTAGGCTCGACGCGTCGCATCAGAAAACTCTGGGTTGCCGGCATCATGCGCACGGGGGACCAGATTCTCGCAGTGCAGTCGATGAGAAACGTGAGTATGGAGACTCGTCGAAGGACCAGTGTACAACGGCTTCAGGATTGTTCTTGAGCGAGAATCCTTCCTGATAAACCCTACTGCATCCCTCCCATCTCCAATCTCCTGGCTTTTCTTACACCTCACTCCACTCCAGTGGCTCATGGCGTCTTCCCTTGCTGCCACTGTATCGGTCGCCGTGACATTCGGCATTACTTCTTTTGTTTCGGGTCTGTCAAAACTTTCCGCAAGCGCAGACGACTACCTCGGTCTCCCAGAGACGGTAAGAGGGTACAAAATCGTGACCCTCATTGTGCTCCAGATGTTGGCGTTTTTCTGCTTTGTGGAAAGTATGCGGTGCGTGTAGGGACAATTCTGGAAGGACCGTGGGGATTGGGAGTGACTGTGCACCAGTTGTTGTCTGCATGGAATCCAATCTGACCTGTGTCTCAAACCCGACCATCGCCCAATAGATACGTCAACCACGTCATCTTTCTTATTAACGTGCGCTGGGACGCACCTACTCTGTCCGCCATGGGTTGTGACGGCGCCTTGAAGATTGTTGAGCGCATCACACCAACGACGGTGGCGAGGGTGCTTAATACTGGTAACCTGTTTTTCACACTTGGGACGAGGTGGGTGTCGCTCAGTGTGCTGTAAAGCGATTCCCCCAATGGATGGAGAACGCCTGTGGCAGCGTGGACTCGTGTGGTTCTGCTCCACGGAATTTTGTGGTCATTGTTTTGCCCGCCCTGCCCCCCCCCCCCCCCCCCCCCCCCCCCCCCCCCCAACGCCAGGCTCATGTACCTCTCCGTACCGTGCGTGATGTGGTTCTTTGGTCACTGGCCCATGTTCGCCGTCGGGATCCTCCTCCCGCCAATTCTCTCCACGCTTGACTTCCACCTGGGTATGAAGTTACGCCGCGCGGCAAAGCGGAAGAACATCAAGCTCAAAGTTGGCGGTGACGACGATGCGGTCTTACACGGGGCAGGGCAAGCGGCCGTGGACGAGGCGCGGGCCTCATCTATTCCACCCACGCCCCCACCGAAGGATATGCCGCAGGGCCGTGAGGGGTGGTCCTCGATCGCACTTTTGGGGAGATGGCGTCGTGGGGGGAGTGACAGGTCGGAATAGTCGAAGGACGCAGTGGGTGCGGGTGCTCAGATGCCGTGAAACCAAAATTGAGGTTGGGAGGATCGCTCTGGCAGCGAACAAGGATTGATTCATTCATACAAATATTCGGAATGATTATCTATTTTATTTCTTTTCATCTGATTTAAATCGACGTTTTAATCATTGACAAACTGAACGACGGGAGGACGAGAGGAATTGCACCCTTGCCCCACAGAAGACTGACGATGATACACATACTGCGACCTGCGCTGATGCGCAGGTGCACCTTTGAGCACCTTCCGGCACCGCCTGCACCGCTTCAGGTGATAAGCACGTGTGGTATTAACGTAGACCCGTGCGTGAGTAAAGTAAACGTGAGGTGCTGAAGAGATGGTTTCATGAATTCGTTGTTGATTTTGGGGACGGTGTATTTCTCCGGATGACGGAAAGAGACAAGGTGTCAACGAGGGGGAGGTCTTTCAAAGACGGAGAAGTAGCCAGTGAACCGAGTCAATGCAATCCGGGTGCTTTGCTTTGAGACTTTTGAGATGAGGAGGACAAACTCAAAAAAAAAAAAAAAAAAGGGCGCCACAAGGGACAGCGCCAGAGATTCTGCCCCAGAAGGGAAATTGAGAACCCGCGAATCAGAGGAGCGACCAGGAGTGAGCGAGGGGAGCGACAACGAGCATCAGAGAATCGCGGCGAGCGAGAGCGAGCGAGGGAAGAGAGCGCAGGCGTGGTGGAGCGAGGAGCGGGTGTGGGCACAAGGCGTGCGAAACTCGACAGCAAGCGCAGTCCGGTGAGGATTTGGAAGGAAAACATACTTGTTTCTGCTGCAACTTAAGGAAGGACGGGACCGAAGAACTCCGTGGATTGCAGAGCTCGGGGCCATCTCCAAACCATTCTCGACCTCTACAACCTCGACACCGTTTTCGACACATCGTACTCTACGTCCAAAATCTTTCCTTTTCTGCTGAAACTATTTTCACATCCCATCGCCATCTCTTTCCATGCCGCCAAAACGTTTGCGCGTGGAGCTGTGGGACGGCTCCATCAAAGTTGTCGTCGTCAGGGAGTCTGTCGTCACTGTAAAGGGACTTCTGCATTTACTCTCCTCAAAGGTGCCTGCGCTGGCGTCGATGGCATCCCAGAGCGACGCGGCAGTCGCCTACGTGGACCCCGCCAACATCACCCGGACCTTGGACTCGGATGGGGACGTCGCGGCACTTTTTGCGGCCGACGGAACTCCCGTTCTTAAAGTTGGCACGGTTGGGTCTTTCCCGACATCTCAACCGGCCGCTCCGGCTCCGAGACCCCAACCACCCCCCTCGCAACCACTCCCATTGCAACAGCAACACCCGCCAAACAACCAGGACACGTCGCAGAACATGGCACTCTTATCGGGACGGCAGCAGATGAGAGCCGCCCTGGCGCTTGCCTCAGCCTCGGGGCCTGCCGGTGAGTTTAGGAAGGTGGAAAGAGCGAGCGGGTCCGGCGTTGGACCATTGTTGCAAAGGCAGACAGATTCAGAAACCTTTTGTGGTTTACGAAAAATCTTGATGGGCGCGTGCGAGGAATTTGCGAAAGAATTTTGACCTCGTTCTATCGATGACGTGTCACTGGGCTGGATCAATTCTTCTTGCCGAAGGCGCCAAGGGTATTGATGGACTGCAGAACAGCACATCGTAAGCAACGCGGACGCTGTGTCGGTGTCAACCGTCCAGGACACATACTGGGCGAAATTTCCTGCATGTTGCGGAAGAAAACTTTTCTCGCACTGGAAGAGAACCACGGCGACTTCTTTTTTCGCGCCGAGCATACCTCCCATTCTACCGCCGACATCTCACCATTTCTTCGCTCTCAACTGATCCGAACTTCCAGGTCGTGGTCCCCCTTCGTCCCTCTCCCACCCGCTCCCTTCCCCATCACCCGTCCTTCCACCTTCTACCCGCCGCGACTTGCGTGACGCACCCACTAACCCGCCATACCCCCACTCGTCGTCGCCCATGTCCCCGCCACCCTCCGGAGGTGTGAGTGTAAGTGTGACAGAGGATGTCTTCGATAGATGGCAGTGACGTGGAAATGGGGTTCTTTGTGTGCAAGGAAGCACTCTACTCACACGTGCCTCCCCACTCTCCGTAGCCCGCATATCCTTACCCTCCCGGATCCCACAACCTCCCCACCTCATATCCTCCGACACCAACTTCTACCGTCCTTTCCCTACCTCGCTCCTCCGCTTCCCTCTCCAGCTTCCATGGCTCCGTCCACGCGTCCCAAGTGGACCCAAGACACCCCTCCCTATCTCGATCGATTTCTTCCATCTCTTCGTCGCAAGGGTCCGCCTACGGGACCTACCAGGGCCAACCTTACCCGTCCGCTCACCCTCAACAACTCACATCAGCCCATCACCAACAACCCGCCCCGCCGCCCCGCCCGCCAACACCACAGGAGCGAACTGCCCACGTCATGCAACAGCTTGCTGAGCGCATGGCTGCCCAGGCCGCCCAGGCTGCTCAGAATGGGGGCAGCGTTGCTCGGAGGTCGTCGATGCGGCGGGAGAGCGCTCCGGCGTCAGTAGCTGCATCAAGCCCATCCACTGCGTCGGCCGCTGGCCCGGCGGCGCCCCAGCCTTCGGGACCCGGGGCCCAAGGTGCTGTTAACGGAGCTGGGGCTGCCGCGGCTAAGCCCGGCTCCTCCATCAAGCGGCTCCGTGTCGACCATTGGGCGGGCAGCTCCACGGTCATTATGCGGAGCACTGGTGTGCCCAAGACAAAGGATGAGTTTGTGCGGCTTCTGCTACTCAAAGTATCCGAGTTTTGGGCGGTCGGAGATCCGTCGCATCTTGTTGTGGCGTGGGTGGATCCGGAAACGGGAGATTCGAAAAGGGTGGGAGACGAGGTAGATTTGGAGGAGATGTTTGACTGGGATGTGGTGCATGTCAAAGTGGGGAGGGCAAGAGTGAGTACTCACTCACAATGGAGGAGGTTTCGTTGGTGACTCTTGAACCAACCATATATCTTAAGGTGACACCCCAACCCTCGTTACCGAGACCGACCTCAGTAGCTCCGGCCGCCCCCGAGTTCCCCGTACACCAACCGCACCTCACCGGCCGACCCCTTTCCACGTACGGCGCGCCTTCCCCCACTCCGACCCGCCCCCCTCAGGTCCCCACACGTCCTCTGTCTACTTTCCAAGATTCGCAGTCGTCCATCCGGCTTCCGGGTCGACCGCAAACTAATGGACAGGTTCCTCCACCTACTCTCCAACCGTCACCGCTCGCCCCAAATCCCAGACAGCAGCAACAGCCAGAGCGCGGTGTGCTTGGTAGGGCAGGGTCTGGATCTTCAGGGGGTTCAATGGTGGAAACTGGCACTGTTGGACAGAATGGGCACGTGGTTGACCTGAGGGACAAGGCTGGGCAACAGGGTTCGAGCATATCGCCGGCTGTGGCTGCCCTGACTGCTCAGGCGAAGGACCAACTGTATCCAACGCCTCCGAGAACTCCCCCGCCAGCTGGCCAAGGGGGACAACAGTTGGACGAAGGGCGACGGCAGGAACAAATGATGGAGAGGCGACAGGAGCAGGGACAAGGGCATCAGCAAAAGCAGCCAACTGCTGACTCGAAGCGACAGGAGCCGCCTCGACACCAGAGGAACTCGTCCGTTGGATTGCCTGCTCCCTCGAAGACATTGCCCCCCGTGCCTCAAGAGCGTGAAAAGGAAAGAGAAAGAGAGTCGCGGGATCGTCGCGAGCAGCAGTCCGAATCACCTGCCGCGAGGTCTCGCCGATCTTCATCGAAGGTCCGTGAAGTGTCAGCCCGCGAGGCCTCCCCGGCGCCACCCCCCCGCCGGCGGCGGCGTGAGTCTACTGAGGGATCTCAAGTGTTGGGTGCCCCTACCTCCGGTTCCAACCGCCAGAGCACCCGCGAACAGTCCCCTGCTCCTGCGTCTCGCACTCAACGACCAAGCCGTGACCGTTCCCCTGCACCACCAGCACCCGCCAAACCTGATCCCCGTGACTCTCAAGCGTCTTTGGACGTCCCACATCAGCAAATGCAAGTCGGGCGACAAGGTTCTCTGGACCGCCCTCGACCCATTTCGAGGTCGTTCTCTCCCGCACGACGGCCCGAAGGGCAACAACAGCCCACCCCACGATTTCCTCTTGCGCGCCAAGGCACCGATCAGTCATTCCAGTCCACGGGGAGTGGATCCCTTTCCCTTTCAGCGAGACACTCCATGGCCATGGCTCAGCTGGCCGACCCTGCATCCGTGCGGGCGAGCGTCGCAAGTGTTGCAAGCTGGGTACAGGAGCACGCGCAGGCTATTATCCCAGCCCCGGGATCTGTGACTGCAGCGATTCCAAGCCCGACACCGGGAGGGTCTGTGCGGCTGGGGGGTGTTGGTGGGATGCGACCGAATTCAGAATATGGTGGTAGAGGCTGGGATGCGAGCAACGGATCCAACCCTCCTGGAAGTGGTCAGCTGGGAATGTCAGCTGTTTCTCGGAATGGATCGGGGTCGTTCAGGCAGGTTCCCAGCATGGGTCGGAGAGGCACCGAACATACCCTACCTACCCCTCTTTCATTGTCGCGGGGGTCGGTCTCCAACATGTCCGTATCTACCATGTCGACAGAGTCGGATGCTGTTGGAACACCACATCAAGAGAGCAAGAGCCCACGAGCCAATGGGAATCATCGCAAATCGTATGTGCCTCAATCGCCGGCGGATAACGGTGCTCCAAGAGCGCACCGAAGGTTCAACAGCGCCGAAGGTCCGGGTCGACGCGGATCCGGTGCAGAGGATTACGATGTGGATGACGAGCGCAGGAGCCGCGATGAAGAGGCGCCTCCCAGGCGATCAATCTCTGAACCCAAGTCTCCAATGGCACCCCGCGGTCGCCAACCTGCAGCCTCGGTCAACCTTTCGGAACGTGAAACCCGGCGTGCTCGTGGACGAGACATGTCTGCGGTGTCTGCTCCTGGCAAGCGACAACCCCGCGAAAGAAGCGCTCCGCCGCGACCACAATCGCTCAACTCGTACGGTAGCGCATCGACATACTCCATGGGATCACTCTCGGGCCGAAAGCGTATCCCTCGTGGCCGACCTGGCATGGTGCCGACGGGGATGTCACTTCCACCTACCACTGCGCAAGCGGCGGAACCCGAGGCGGCACAGGAGGAGGAGAAAGAGACGGACATGTTGAAAGTAGACGTGGATGGGAGGCCCGTTGGTGTTTTGTTGGAGTGGAAGAAGGACGATACGACGTATACGACAGAAGAATTGATGGGGGAGTTTGGCAGGGAAGACTGGGGGAGGTATAGAAACTGGGGTTTCAAAATGGTGGGTAGAAGTGTGACGAGATTTGCTGGTGTCAAAAAAAGGCTCAACAATATCTTGTTCTACAGGCACGAAAAGATGAAGATTCACTCTCCGTGACTTTTATACCCCGAAAGCGAAGCTTAAAAACCCCTGAGGCAAGCGGCATGGACAGGTTGAAGATCGTAAGTTCCATATCTACCAGTATAAACAAGAAGGATAACCTGCAAATGCTTTGGTACATAGACCTTTTTCTGCAACAACGTGACCCTCTACCGATCCGCCATTACCAACTTCCCTCGCAAGGTCGAGAGCATCAGTGTGAAGGAGTTCCGATCCTCCTTTATCCGCCCAATCCGCTCCCTCATCCGTCGCAACGACGGTACTTACACCACCAACACCACTCAGTGGGCGTCCTTTTTGTTGCCAAGAGATCAGAGCCACGGGGACATGCACATTGCCTACGTCGTGAAGGATAGTGCCGAAGAATTCCGACCAGCTTGTAAGAGGGCGATCGAAGTTTTCTGGAGACACGAAGGTCGGAGACAAGACTAAGCCGGACCTTGATGCTAGGTATGTCTGTTGCGTTTTGCCGTGGCTGACCGCGTTAGCTGACCGCGTCTTACGTCTTCCCCAATAGACTATCGACATCTGAACAGTCACGTAATTATGTTGTAAAGCGGTTGGTCTGAGGATCAGTCCAGTGGCACAACTATGCTGCACATGGGGCTTTACGTTTTTTGAGTTTAAGTTTGATTGCCATATATTCTATGCTGTTTTGGTGGTCCAGAACCGATTTCTTGGAGTACTCGAGTGGACAACGACAAATGAACTAGACTTTCCCCCACGCATCAATACGTTCCCTAAATGTCCCCAACCCGGTCTTCTTCAGCCGGTACGAATAATCTGTTTACAATGACTTCGAAATTTTCACCTGTACCCCGAAGTCTCTTGAGCATTTCATCAACGAGCGCCGTGATGAGAAATACTACAGAGGGTCCCGCTTCTCCTTCAAGGAGGTAAAGTTCTTCGACAATGGTGCGCGATCGCTTCTCCATGTCGGCAATGTCAAGTCCCTCTTGCTGCATACGGAGTGCGGGGAAAAGGATAATCACCGCGATCTGGCCGAGGCTGCATTTAAAAGACCAGTTTTAGTTGGGTTATATAGAGATATGCACGATCCGCACACTGCAAGCATATCACGTACAAGAACGAGGACCAGGACGCGGGGCTTTTACGAAATCTCGATTCGCACGCCCTGAGCGTTTCCAGAATGTTTGACGCTTCAAAGGCGTGCGACACTGCGGTGACAAATGACGGGGAAGAGCACTGAACCACGTAAAAGGGTAGAGGTGCGGGGGGGAAGGGGGGGAAGTTAGATTTCTGGCATTGCGGCGAGTTCTTGCTCAAATTTTAGAGCAACTCACCCAGGCCTCCAACGCTTCTTCTGCTTCCATCTTTGGAAAGCATTTCGAAGACCGCCACTCCACAGGGGTAAGCACCTCGTAACCAAAGGCAATCAGGGAGACCGTGGGCCCATGCAGAACTTGAAACGCAACGCGATCACTTGCATGAGAATGGGGCACGTCGAACAAAGTTACAGGGCCGCATATATCTCACCGGTCCAAAGCGAGTGCCACGATATGACAAGAACCAGGTGTACGGGCAGATCATCAGCTCCTGCAATCTTTGCCCAGTCGTCACACCGTCGCTTCCACACGTGGAGGTCTTCCTCGATCTCCTCCCTTAGTGCCCTTACTCTCCGCTCTGGAGCGCCGTCGGGAGGCCGGAAGGGCAGCCAAGTTCGGGCGAGACAGTACCTAATGCCGGTCCCCACACACACACACATGGGAAATTTGGTTGTAGCGGGTTGGCAGCGCTGCACGGAAACGCACCGATGGAAGTCGACCATGCGACCAAAGAGATACCCAAAAGACGAAAAGAGACAATTGAGGTCAAAGAACACACTGATGGACGCGTCCAGAGGATCTTTTGGGTTCGGGGGCGTGAGCAGTTCTCCAAGCGTCGGCATCGTCGTTCGCGTCGATGTGGGGTCTGCAGGCGCGTTCCATTCACTGCAAAAATTGTAACCGGTCCCGCATTCCACGACACAAATCACTTCATAGTCGATGGTGCCGCGCTACAGGTCAAGATCTCACACACACGCACCTCAGCAACGAAGGAAACCTCGCCGTTCGCGCATCATCACTGCTCATGAGCTTTGGCATTTTCGTCGACGCCGCCTACGACATCCCCACCATCAACATCGGCCACACAGATTCGTTATCGATCATGCGTGAGTCGGATGCATTGTGGAATGCTCTGCTCACAACGGTTCCATCCATGGTCATGGCCATCCAGTACACCCGACGCGCGGTTTCTTGAAGGATCCACGGATCGTAGGCACCCATGGGACTGTTCAGAATGCGCGGGTCAAAGTCGTCAGAGTGAAGCCGCAGGTAAGTGACGCTGAAAGCCACGCGAGCTCGGAGGTAGTAGGCTTGGTCCCACTCGACAGCAGGGTGAACCTCGTAATTCCCGAATATAGCTGCGCATTCCAGAACTCACGAGCTTCCAATGTGACGCGAGCATCTCCGCATGCATCATGCCAATGACGGTTTCAAGTGATGGCGACTCCCATTCTGCCCTGATGAGTCTCTGGAGGCGCGGGTAGAAAACGCGGCGGGCGGCGTTGCGGACTTCTGGGTCCTCGTGTGAGGCACCGGCAAAGGCGAGGGCGGAATAGGCGAGGATGGGGTTTTGCGCCGGAGAGGAGAGGAACGTGGAGCGGTGGATCAGCATGAGTTCAGGTTTGCGAACGAAGTAGCGTGTGATGAGGTTGTTCATTGTGGTCGATGATGGTGCCGGGGGGAGCTAGCGTAAGCGAGTGTGGAAATCAATGGGGTGAAAACGGTTATTTGATCTTTGGTCCCCGATTCTGTCGAACTCACACCATCAAAGATTGTCACTTCACGGGGCAATACTGACATGGAGCTCAAAATACTATTGCTCAGGGATGCAATTGTCCGTTGTGCGAACACATGGGGTATGTTCACCGGCATTTGTCCTCCCATCTGCACCGAAAGATTTCAAGGCGATGATTTCGAGTCTCATCAAGCGGGAGTCTTACAGCATGTGCTAACGACAAGGAAATGATGTCTTGGAAGTGAATGGCGAGTGGGTTGGAGGTGTGACTGCTCCCGACCGCGGCTGATCGCGGAGGTCTCGATTTTGTCGTTCGAAGGGGAGTGAACGTGCATGGGATGCTGATGCGGACGCAGCGCGCGCAGGGCTGGCGAGGAAGCGGAGATTAACGAGCAGCAGGAGTGCAGAGGCATGAAGGCGAGGCGAGACTCACTGCATCCGGCGATCCGTCGCAGTGGATCTTCCTCTTGACGCACGAATCACACGTCTGGCGAAGGCGCGGGCCTCGCACAGGCTGGACAAGCGGTGCCGGTTGCGCGGCCATTCATATGTCTGCTGGGCTGCTTTGGTCCGCGCGTGAGGGTGGCGGCCGCAGCAGGAGCGAAGACCAAGTGTGAAAAAGTGTAGTATACATAGTGCACGCTACACTTTCAGTTTCATTTAAGACAGCGTTGTGTATCTAGGGTAAGGGTGCGATACAGGCGCTGCTTTTGCCGTTCCGTCCGGTCCTCACCACCTTCATTGGTTTGATGGTTTGCTGTTTTGGAGTGCACTCTGAATCAGTCGTATAGACCACCAAAGCAGCAAGGTCTCAGGAGAAACACCAGATGCTACTTGTTCGTCATCTCATATGCGACGAAAGTGCTTGCAAAATAGTGTTGGGGCATGCGGGGATTTACAAGCAGATGGGACCATGTCGCGAACAAGAAACGCAAGCGGCGCAAATGGATTCGGAGAATTGCACGTGAGAATTTGCTGGTATGGCTGCCTGTCGGAGGCGGACGGTAAAATCCAAGTTCCGATAAAATTCACCCAAAACCTTATCCTTTCTCGCGGTGCCGACTGTGACTCAAGCAATAAAGCTAAAGCCGATATAATACCTTGCTGCGAAGAAACCGCTATGGAACTCGCAACCCTCGCTCTCTGGATCGCCGGCGCCGTTTTGTTTTGGCAGCTGTGAGCGGACTGTGTCTGCATCCCAATCGCCCTTGATGGGCATCTAGACATCAAGACATCTTCCTCGTCGATAGGTACCGCTGGGCATTCATCGACTGCTACAATGACTCGTGCGTCAACATCCCCGTCATACCACTCATCACGATGCCTGGAATCTTCAATGTCACTCGGGTAAGTCTTTCATTGTCGGCTCTGCGACAACCGTTGCAAGTCTGATTCCAACACCTCACAGGCTGCGGAAGCCAACCTCGAAGTTGTGAGGAAGCATGGCCCCGTAAGAATTCTGTTTTTTTGTCGCATCCTCGCCTCGGCTTCGCGTACTCATATGGGACAATCGTTGCCAGCTCCTACGATTTGTCAACGTCTTCAACCCCATGCGGCGAACAATCCTCATCGCGGACTCGGCGCTGCTCAAAGAAATCTACGTCGGAAAGGACTGGGAGAAGTGGGAACGCGGACACGAAGTTCTGAAGCGGTCGCAGATTTTCGCAGGCGGGCTCATTCTCATGCACAACGATGAGCGGTGGCGAGGTGCCAGAGAGCTTTTTGGGCGTGCACTCACGAACGTCGCGCTGCGCTCGTATTGGCCCATTATCAAAGGTGCAGACCGACGATTTTAGCCTCGATACTGACATGGACCTGATGGTTTTGATCCACCCTACCTTTCAGGAAACATTTCCACTTTCATGGAGGTGATCTCGGAGCACAACAAGGTTCACGGTGAGGTGGATCTGCAGGAGTACTTCACAAAGTTCACGTTCGACACGATTGTCAGACTGGTGGGTGCCAGCTTCCGAGACGTGCGACGTCACCACCGCATCTCACAGAGTCTTTGCAGACCTTTGGCGAGGATATTCAAACAATGCGTGGCGGCGAAAATCTGAAATATATCAAAGCATGGTGAGCCCCGAGTTGTCTACGACATTTCCTTCATTCCGCAAATCTCATATTGGCATATGGCAGGGATGATCTTCTCGGCTCAGCCGGAATCGCCACCCTCCTTGAGATGTTTGCCGGACAGTGGGCGGCCTCGCGCCTGGACAAGAAGTGGGTGTGCTCAAACGAGGCCCATTACTCTCTTTATGCTGACAAATTTGTCTCCGCGTGCAATACAGGATTCGCGCTGCCGAAGACGTGCTCCACTCTCTCATTCGCGCCAATATCGAGAGACGTAACAAGGGGATTGATCTCGACAGGAGCTCCATCTTCGACATCGCCTACGAGAGCGGAAAAGTGCCCGATTTCATGGACGAGCCCGAGATGACCAAGCAACTCATGACGATGCTGTTCGGGTGGGTGGAGAAAGATCCATCATTAAGCTTTTATCTGTCCTCTAAACGCCATTGCTTCCAGTGGACATGATACCACAGCCAGTATGTTGGGTTTCTTGGCGGGTCACTTGGCTGAAAATCAGGAATGGCAGGACCGCATCCGTATGGAGATCATTGATGCGATGGGAACAGACGCCGAGCTGAACTTGGATAAATTGGAGGGATTGAAGGTACGCCTGTTTCTTTGGCGAATGTTGGACCAATCCTTACTTCTCTTCATGGATACTGTCAGTGTCTCAACGCAGCCATCAAGGTGAGGAAATTGTGCTCGCCTCTCCCGCCCTCGTTTCTCACGTCGACTCTGCCCTCTCCAGGAAACTCTCCGCCTGTACCCCGCCGCCGTCAACGGCGCGCACCGGATGGCGACCGAGGACTGGGACTACACGTACACGGGCACGGACGGGCAGACCAAGCTGATCCGCCTCAAGTCCAACGATTTCATCCTGAACGCCATCTTTGCGTCGCAGCGGTACGCGCCCAACTGGTCCAAGCGGCACCCGAGCGCGATGGACGAGTGGAACCCGCAGTGGTTCTTGGACGACCTCAATGGAGGTGGGAACACGGCGTTCTCTCAAGCGCCATTCGGTGGTGGCGCCAGAAAGTGTCTCGGCGAGAAGCTTGCGTACCTTGAGGGGAGAACGATTGTCAGCGAGCTCCTGCGAAATTACAAGATCGTTCCGGTGAAGGGGTGGAAGGTGTGTAAAGAGGTTCTCAGTCAACATTTATGGCCAAGGCTGACGTTTTGTGTCCCAGCTGAAAACATTCCAGCCCAGTATGCTCTCGACCGCTGGAGTTCGAGTTCACCTTGTTCCCCTCAGCTGAAGATGATCGATTCTTCAGTTGTGGGGTGTTTCTATTTTTTGATAGATAGCATTTGTGCAACTTAGACGTTCGTTTGTAGCATTTGAAGTAGCATTCGGAAATGATTCTTTATGAACACCATTCTACACGCAGACGGACGTAAACACCAAGGAGAATTTGTCACTCCAACCGTTATTAAGGAGTTGACGCACAGCTGCACCAATTCCGAATTGCCTAGCACACCAAGTTGGGCAGCCTTGAGAAGAAACTGCTCAGGTTGGGAACCACGTCTATAGACAAGGAAACAGGCAATGACGCTGAGTCCCGTGCAAAAATGATGACGCTTAATCGGGTAAATGTTTCGCCATTTCTGGTGCACCCTTGGGTCGCGAACCTCTGAACCTGCCGACCCCGGCCTCACTATGATCACCTGGTTGCAGGGCGGTGGAGTGGGAGAAAATCGGTTGCAAGTGCCGAATCCTTTTGCAACTGTGACTCAAGAACACCGCAGTCTCCTACCTTCGCCCGAAGTACATCATGGAACTTGCAACGATCGTGCTGTGGATTGCCGACGCGGTACTGCGCTGGCAGCTGTGAGCGCGTACTTGCCTATCGTTTCAATGAATGCGATTATGTCATCACTTGCTTCGCTAGTTACCGCTGGGCGTTCATCGACTGCTACAATGACTCCTGCGTCAACATCCCCATCATGTCACTCATCACCAGTCCTGGGATCTCCAACGTCAAACGGGTACATATCTAATACAATGTCGAATCCTCAACCGTTTCACACTTCTGATTCCAGGTCCTGCTCAGGCTGCGGAAGCAAATCTCGAACTTATTCGGAAGCATGGACCCGTAAGAATTATTTTCTCCGCTGATCCCTCACTTCATGACCTCATGCTGGGACACATGTTGTCAGCTCATACGATTCATCAACGTTTTCAATCCAACCAAGAAAACAATCCTCATCGCGGACTCGGCTCTACTGAAAGAAATCTATGTGTGAAAGGACTGGGAGAAGTGGGAACGGGGGCATCCAAATCAGAAGCGGTCTCAGATTTTTGCTAGTGGCGTCATTCTGATGCACAATGATGAACGCTGGCGAGCTGCCCGAGATCATTTCGGGAATAGCGCTTACAAACGTCGCCTTGCGTTCGTACTGGCCCATTATCAAAGGTGAAGACCGAACGATTTTAGTCTCGATATTGACATGGACCTGATGGTATTCTTGCACCTCTCAGGAACATTTCCACATTTATGGAGGTAGTTGCGGAGCACAACAAGGTTCACGGTGAGGTCGATTTGCAGGAATACTTCACAAAGTTCACGTTCGACACGATTGTCAGACTAGAGAGTGCTGTTTGCCCGAGACGTGGGAACTTCACCGCTCATCTCACAGAGTCTTAAAAGACCTTTGGTGAGGATATCAAAACTATGCGTGGCGGAGACAATCTGAAATACATCAAAGCATGGTGCGTTCTGGGCTGTCTGGGGCGCTTTCTTTGTGCCTCATATCTCGAACCGGCAGGGATGATCTTCTCGGTTCAGCGGGACTTGCAACACTCCTCGAACTGCTCGCCGGACAGTGGGCGGCCTCGCGTTTGGACGAGAAGTGGGTGCGCTCAAGGAGGCCGCATCCACCACTGCGTTAATGTTCTGGTTTCTGGGTGCAGTTTAGGATTCATGCCGCCGAAGACGTCCTGCACTCCCTCATTCGCGCGAATATCGAGAGACGTAAAAGAGGCATCGATCTCGACAGGAGCTCCATTTTCGACATCACGTACGAGAGTGGTTAAGTACCGGATTTCATGGACGAGCCGGAAATGATCAAACAGCTCATGACAATGCTTTTTGGGTGGGTGGAGGGATATACATCATTACGCTACTACCTGCGCCCTAAGCGCCGTTGCTCTTGCAGTGGGCACGATACAACGGCCAGTATGCTGGGTTTCTTGGGGGGTCACCTGGCTCAAAATCAAGAATGGCAGGAACGCATCCGCAAGGAGGTTATTGACACGATGGGCAGAGACGCAGAATTGAACTTGGATAAATTGGAGGGTTGAAGGTACGCCGGTTTCTTTAGCAGTTGATGGACCGATCCCTGACTGTTTTATTCACACGTGGCAGCGTCTCAATGCAGCCATCAAGGTCAGAAGTTTATGTTTGCAGCGAACCATCTCGTGTCTCACGTCATCTCCCCAAACTTCAGGAAACTCTCCGTCTGTACCCTGCCGCCGTCAATGGAGCGCAATGCATGGCGACAGAGGACTGGGACTACACCTACACCGGCACTGACGGACAGACCAAGCTCATCCTTTTCAAAGCAAATGATTTCATTCATAACGGGATCTTCGCCTCCCAGCGGTACGCACCCAACTGGACAAAGCGAGACCCGAACTCAATAGACGAGTGGAACCCGCAGTGGTTCTTGGACGATGTCAATGGAGGTGGTAACACGGCGTTCTCTCAAGCGCCCTTCGGTGGTGGCGCCAGAAAGTGTCTCGGGGAAAAGCTTGCTTACCTTGAAGGGAGAACGATTCTCAGCGAACTCCTGCGGAAGTACAAGATCGTTCCGGCGGAAGGGTGGAAGGTGTGTCTGACAATTCTCTGCCAACGTCCTTCGCAAACCTCACGAGTCATGTCCCAGCTGAAAACTTTCCAGCCTATCATGCTCTCGACCGCTGGAGTGCGTGTCCATTTCGTTCCCCTCAGCTGAAGATGTGGAAGTTTATTCTATTCTACCTAATAAAAGTTCCTCTGTTTGCAATATGATTTTGGACACCAAAAAGTCGGACGATAAAAAAGGAGCAAGCTTAATTTTCATGACGGTGAGCACTATCTAGAAGCACACCGTCGTGAGTACAACCGGGAGTGTTCCTAAATTTATATAATCAAGCCGTGGCACCCCACGCTTTCAGGAGTTGAAGCACAGCTGCACCCGTTCCAAGAGCCCCAACTTGAACATCCGTGAGAAGAGACAACTCAGGTCGAGACCAGTGAATGGTGAGGGGAAGGAAGCACGCGTTGATGGCGAAGTTCATCTGCCACGCCTGAAGGAGGAGGATGTGGGAAACATAATGAAAATCAGGATTTGCTCAAAGTCGCTTAGTCGTGCGTTTTGACATACCGTAACATCTCCTCTCATTTTGACCCTCGCCTTCTCAACCTCTTCTGGTCCCTGGTCACTCTTCCGCGCTGCAAGTTGCCTTTGACGAGCGCGCAGAACGCGCCATTCCTCAGCGAGGTGGAAAAAGTAGAGGATCACGTAGAGTGCCCAGAAGCGGACGGACAGGAGAGAACACTGGGCGGCTGTCGACTATGGGAGTGTTTGGGAAAGCTCAATGTCAAAGAGTTGTTTCACAAGAAACGGCAAGCGAAAATTGGACTAATTTTCATACAACGTACCACCCGAAGGTATCCGAAGTCGATGTCATATGAACATACAATCACTTACAGGGTCCATTTTGATTACACCCTTCTCTCCAAGCCACGCCGCGTGCTCGAGGGGGAAATAGAAGAACATGCAAATGTTCTGAAGCCGACCGAGGTGGAGAAGACGACGGTTGCTGGGAGGATTCTTGGTGGGAAGAAACGTCAGAAGTGCATTTCAAATGAAGGGGACGGGTCGCGAAAGTCCGATACTTCATCCAGATTCTAGTGTGGTTGCCTCAGGTGATTTCCAGGCTCCGTTCCAATTTGCACCGCGTCTTCGAGTCCACCTGTAGTCCAGAGTGCGGTGGGGCAAAACGTCACTCACGTTTTCAAGGTATATCGAGTACTGTATCATCGGGAGGAGTCCGTAGTATCTGAGGACATATCTGACATCTGAAAGGGGAGTGCACAGGTTCTCAAGAGATCGGAGGACTTCAAGAGCTTGCGGGTTTCGAGAGAGTGCTGGATTACGATTTACAAAGAATGCTACAAGTTTCGAAGCGTATATGACGGTCTGGTCGGAGCAATCAATAGTTGGAACTCCTCAAATGGCTTTTCAACGGCGACGCCGCAATTTCAAATGCGAGCCACTCACCATGAGGACTTTGTCGGTTCCCGACACCGTGCTCAGAAGCCGGACTGATGTGGAGACGAGGTCGTCAAGGATGTTGTTGCCATCGGATGAGAAGCTTCGGAAACGGTCGGGGCCAGCTACGACGCACCTGAGTGATCGAGCGTCGGTGAAGGGCGCAGAATTGAGGCAAAGATTGTAGGTGGAGAAGGCATCGCCGGGAATGAATTGCCAAGTGGTAATGATTGGGAGTTCGCAGGTTGTTGTTATGTGCTTGACTCACTCAAAACTGACATGCTGATGAAGGCAGCCACACGTCAGCTACACAATAATATTTCCCAACAGTCCACCCGTCCTTGGGTCACCATCCTTGACGTTCCATTAATCAGTTAGCAAGCCAAATATAATTGCCTTTGCTTAGTGGGCATGGAACTAGATTTTGTTTCGAAGAATCAGAACTCGTTAGCTCGCTCACAAATGTTTCACGGTTCCACTGACAACGGCTGAAGTATCTCAAAGTGCTGGAACCCACAAGCGCGGCAAAAACCGTTTAGCCTTACATCAATTCAATGTCTGTTCAAATGGTACGGCGACGATTGCGTGCGCATCGCAGTCGGAAACGTGAAATTCATTTTGAGTTGCCTCTCCCATCGCACCGACCTGGCACCAGCTCAAGGAAGGGGAGGACGCCGACATAGAGGTTTCTCGCGAAGACCAGAACAACATAAACACGTTCTCTAAGCTGAATGCAAGGGTGGAGTTTATCGAGGAACAACTGGAGGAAAAGAAGGTATGCTGTACTTTCGGCTGTGGAGCATTCTGGGAACAATCAGTCGAGCCTGGAGCTGTAGATGTGACAAAAGGTTCCATTGGAGAGTATGTCAGCTATCACGGCATCACAGCACCGCCATTTACATGGTGGCCGGCAGAACCTCGTTTGATTATGTGGTACGCTGGAGAACTCTCCGCGATTTTGATTGCTTCGTTCACCACACCTCAACGTTTTCTTCTGTTTGCCCTTCTGTGCCTTTAATAGAAGGAGAAAGAATACCTTGATGACCTCACGACTGAGCTGGAACTCGCCGATGAAGACGAACCCGTAAAGTAAGATTTTCGATACCCTCTTGGTCACGCCCCACCTAACTGGGCTTTGGAACATTCACCGGTGCATTTCCACCGAAAAGATTCCGCCTCGCAGATGCGTTCCTCAATCTGTCCATTCCCCACGCGCGACGACGCCTCGAACGAATGGCAAGTGGTCTGGACAAAGAAATCGCGGATCTGGAGCGTGACGCTGGTAAATGGAGGGAACAAATGACGGAGTTGAAGGCAGTGCTATATGGAAGGTTCGGAAAGGTGGGTTATGACGTGAACTGGACGGCCTCTGTTGAACTATTCAGGGCCACAGTGCACCAGTCATGGTGCTTTGGGAGGGCTCTGGGGGAGGCTGGTGGCGTCGTGGAAAGCAACTAACACGTCCTCACGTCTTCAGTCAATAAATCTGGAAAAGTGATCCATCTCCAACAGACCTTCGGCGACCCCTTGATTTCGTTCGGTTCGCATTTGGAAGTACCATTGAAATTATTCACAAAAAGTTAACAAAGATGAATCACTCTGATCCCAACCGGTACCCCGTACCGGCAAAGGAGTAGCTACTTCCCTCCGCCGTTGGTCTTCGGACGGGACCCGAAAAACCACCCACCCCCCCACTTCGCGCACCCCCAACACTTCCTTGCACTCCCCCCATAGTCGCTGGTGTACCACCACCACCACCACCGGCAGGTCGCGGAGGAGCAGGAGGGAACCACGCGGAGACAAACGCTGGTGTCACAATCACTCTACGCCCTCCTGGAGAGTCTGGATACACGCGATCGAGGAAGTAGTATGCGTGCGCTACGACAAGTCCTGCGAGCTTTGTCCAGGGGAATTGTCCCACAGTGAGAAAATCCATGGCGAGGAGGGCCCATGGGAAGTAAAGCGCCTGCACAACAGAAGCTCAATTACTGTTCGCTGTGCGAGAAGAAGTGATGTGTACTAACCTTGAATTGAATGCCAAACATAAAGCTAACCCGTTTTTCCTGATTGAATATTGACCAAATATACTGGTGACGACAACCATCAGCTCTGATATGACCACGACACAGCACGAAAGAACTCACGATGATGGCCATGCTAAGACCCTCGGAAAGAAGGTAGAATGGAACAAGAAGACCAGGAATCTAGGGTGATTGAGTCAGTTGAATTGGTTCAATCGGAATCAAGAACGAGAAGTCCATCTTCTTCGCTCCCACGCATATCACCTCGGTTCATGGCACACAGGTGACCACCACTTTAACCACCCATATTTCACATTAGGTCAATGAGGAGAGCCGCCAAGTGTTCCGAACCGCACAAAGTGTTTCAATCTTTCCAAAGAATACTCACAAGCATCCCCCCCATGCTCAGGAGAAGGAACCAGGCGTAGTCTGCCGGTCTACTTGCGAAAAGCTCCGTCTCCAGTTCGAGCGAGGTTTTGTACAGAAAGTATAAGTTGACAAGGAAGTTGAACCCGAGCTTGTCGAAGAAGAATGGTGTTACGACTCGCCAAAGTTGGAGACGTCGAAGGAGAGCTTCGCGCTCGAGAATCAAGTTGTAGGGCGAGACGATACCGAGATTTCCAGCAAGGGTTACCCCTAGTTCGAAATGATCATGATCATTCTTCACGTTTCCATTGAACTCCCATGTACTGTGCTTCCTTTTACTCTCCCCCGTTCATCCGCAGTAGAAAAGACTTCCACGCACCTGCATATAGCGCAACCAGTGTCCGTGTAACCACCGGCAGAGACAGAAACCATTCTCGGGCTTCTGTGAAGGCATTAGACTGCGCTGGCTGCGGGCGATTCATTGCGGGGGCGTTTGTGGTTCAAGTTCTTTTTGATCGAAGATGTAGAGGAACAGGGAAAGGTAGGCCTGCGTTGAACTTGCAAGTCGTGGCCAACAGTAATTTTGCCGTCAACGTAATTCGGGTTTAGCCGGTTATACAACTCTTCACTCTGCTTCCTCGTCTCCCCGCTTAATCTTTCCTTGGAAATCGATGGGCTTTCCCCAATACCTGGCATAAATGTCTTTGACGTCGTCTGTGACGGTTTCAAAGTGAGAGGTGGAATCGTAGGACTTGGAAATGAAGACATTGTCGTCCTTTCCGTCGGAGACGGGTTCGTAAATGTCAACTACCGAGTTGAACCTGGAAAAGCGAACATGGCGTAGTTCAAGCAGAAGGTTGAACACTGCAACATGGGTTTGAGGCACTCACTTCTCCAGCACAGGTCCAAGGAGTTGCACGGCGGGGTGTATTTCGTTCTCCGGCACGCCCGTCTCCACAATAGTGGAAACCATCGCAATCCAGTAGCCCTTCGCCGATACTCGGTGTTCAAACGATACGGCAGCGATGTAGATGTCTGGCCAAAAACGACTTGAGGAATCACACGGGTACACCGCCCTACGCCTTCACCACGCACCATGTTTCCTGTTCAACTGGTTTTGCGGAATAATCAGCTGCAAGGAGTCAACGTCTCCAGTGTTGGGAATGGGGTGGTTGAGGATGCAGATCGACCGGATCACTTGGCCGATTTTCTTGACCTTGCTGGGGACGTAGCTCGGGTCGGCAATGACGGCTTTGCATTTCACAGTCTGATAGAAACGTATCAGCGGTCCAGTTGAGACGTAAAGACGTGTAGGCGCCAGTAACCAACCTCGTCTCCGGACCGAACGCCGACTACCTTGCCATCCGGGCCGTAGACGATCTCGTCCACGGTTTTATTCAACATGTACGTGCCTCCGTAAATAGCGGACAACCTAAGGGTCAAAAGCACGTTGTCAAGCGTCCACGAGACGACACACAGGCAACTTCCGTCATACCTCGCAAACGATTGGGGCAAGTCTCCCAGACCATACATCGGGTAAATGTATGGACTCTTTCCGTACCTCGCCAGCGATCCCATGTAGAGCCTGATGTTCTCGTACGTTTGAAGGGCAGGTTCAGTCAGGTACGAGTCGTCAAGGTGGAGGGCCATGGCGTGTCCGATAAAGTCTTGGGTGCCCGGCTCAAGCCCAAACTTCTTGTAAATTTCCGACATTGGTACGGTTTTGACATCAATGCCTGTGTGGGTGCCACCAAGCAACTGTAAGCCGAGAGCCTGGAGCGCGACAAAAACAGGATACATTGACTTCACCTTCCTGAGTGGCTGGGTTGTCCAGCTCGTACTTCTGAATAAACTCAAAGAACCGCTTTGCTCTCCTCTTCTCGAAGATTCCCATCAGCGGGCTGCTGACGGCCTCGATTTCGCTGCCGGGCACTTTGGCGATGCGGCCGTCGCGGTACACGTAGGATCCCGACACCTGCTTGAACTCGAGGTAGCGCGTGACGTCGGTGTACACGAGGATCTTGACGAACTCGCCGTTCGCCATGGCGAACTTGGGGATCAAGTCGATGTTGTAGTCACGGTCCTTGCCGAGCGACTCGGGCGCCTTGGCGTCCTTTCGAAACTTTCCGAAAATCTGCAGGCGCGGTGAGTGGGTCGGCAGCGGCGGCCACATCACCACCACGCGTGACATTTTGTCAGTATGAAATGGAAAGGAACATCACCACGCCCGCCACGTGAATAAAAACGAACCTGCGACAGATTTAAACTCGCGCATTCGCCTCCGTAGTAGTCGTTCCGGTCCATGTGGAGGACCTTCTTGCCCTCCACCGAGAGCAGCCCCGAAAGAATGCATTCCGTCAATCCCGTCCCGAGAACAACGACATCGTATTCCTCATCCTTCACTCAGAAAACACGTAGCAGGCACGTGATGGAGGCATGTTTCGATGGCGCGTCGATTGCGATTGGGATCCCGTGAACAATGTGTGGCGATTTTGCCGTGATGGGATGAGGTGGAAGGGGAGGGGAAGCGTTTGCGACAAGATTTTAAGAGATCCACACTTTGCGCTTTGATCATCTCGCTCAGCATCCTACCATGTTGAGAGAACGGTTGTCCGATGATGAGAAGGTTCGGTTGGCAAACACGCTCTGAGGGCCGGAGGCTTCCCCTTTCACAAGCTCCCATCACATGTTTGTTCGCATGCCACTGACTAAAAACCGCATGTGAACAGCGATATTCGGATGTGATAAATTTTTTTACATATACACAGCCTTGGTCCACTTCCTCACGACCGGTTTGAGTTTTGGCGCCATCCACCCCCTGAGGCGCTCCTTCATTTTTAGCATCTTGCGCGCCTGCTCGTCGTTTTTCGCACGGGGCGGCAGGCGGGGCGAAACCGCCACGGCGTCGCGCTCGGCCAGCACGATCTGGAAGAGACACGTCTTGGCGTGCGGGATCGCACCGTACGTGCCCCGGCCGAAGATGGGGTAGTTCTTGGGAAGAGGTGCGGGGACGATGAGGCCGGTTCGGGCTGGGCGAGAGGAAGGGAGCGGTTGATCAGTTGTTGCAAGAATCTCAAGAGCATTATGTTCGTTGGTTCAAGTCCTAACATATACTCTTATGAGGATGGAGTCCGTTGGTATTGGTTGAAAACGTCGAATCCCAAGAGTCCACTGTTCCGTATTCAAACACGGACTCTCAAAAGAATTGAGTCCGCCAGAATCGCGGTCACGACTTTGCTCTGGGTGTCCACTCTTCCCCCTCCCCCACCTCCAGTCAACCGCCCGCCCTCCCGCACCCTCCCACCCCCTCTGTCTCGCGGAAACTCACCAACAACGAGCTTCTTGACGTCCAAACCCTCATTGCCAGCCTTTTGGGCTGCACTCCAGAGAAACTTTTCGACCATTTTGCCCGTCCGCCGCTGGTTCCACCGCGCTTGCAAGACGGCCTGGTCGAGTGTGAGACCGACAAGGCGCTTGCGAAACCCGACAAAGCGCTTGGGAGACAAGTGCAGATATGTTTTTTGGAATGTAACGAACTTTTGGTGTGTTGGATGGACGGGGACGGAGGAGTCGGATTGGTTCATGTCGGAGCAAATGCCAGTGGGGTAAAAAAGCAGAGGAGTAGAGACACGTGGCATGCGAAAGAGCATGTTGGTGTGATGGTGGAACCGAAATCAGGAAGGGGGAAAGAAGGAACACACACCTTCCCTTCAACCTCTTCCAGACCCGGGACTTTGCCCTCTGCAAACCGCACCACTTTTTCCTTTATGCCAGCCTTTCCGGGGAGCCTTCTTCTCTTCGAGATGCCCTCCTTGATGCCCAGTCTCGCGTTTCGCTTTTCAGCGGCCTTTCGCTTCGCTGCGAGTCCGCCGAAATATATGTGACGGCGAAACAAGAGAGCGGTCGGGGTGGATAGAGATGGAAATCGTGGGCGGGAGGAGGGGAGAGGGAGAGAGGGTGTGCGAGTGGGAAGGGACGAAATGGATCGCAGGCGGGAGGAAGCAAGCACAGGAGATGGGATTGGGATTGCGGAGGGAAGGCGTGAAAGAATTGCTGGAAAGTGCAGGGACCTGAGCGTGTGAGTGGGCATGTGTGAGTGTAAAACTAAAGTCGAAAGTGTCAGGAACAAGAAGTGGCCGCAGTAGTCACCTAGTCCACTCAGTCACCAAGACAATACAAGCAATGCAGACTGGATCGTACGGATACGGCGCAGAGGCGGGCTGTGAGTGTCTGTCCCATGGCAGCTGCAACAGTGCCGCTTGGGGATTCCTCCGCAACAACTCATCCGACACACCTCTCTGGACCAATTTTCGAACGGATCCATCCCCATGCCCGCGATTCCTTGCTTCTAACATCTGCCTACTCTCCCCTATCCAAAGACTCCACCTCCGTCCCCACCTACGGGATGACAACCCGTCCGTGGGACTACCCCTGGCTCGCCAAAGCCACCTCGCGCATCGCATGGGCCATCACGTGGACGTTTCTGGCGTTCTGCGCGTTCATCGTGTTCGTGACCGCCGCGGCAACGGAAGTCAAGACGTCCGAGGTGGGGAAACGCACTGCGAACTTCATGTGCAATTTGTTATCAACACATGAAAACATGTTTGGTAGGTCGGATACGCAACCTTCATCGGCCTTGTCGGCTGGATTGCCGGAACGGTGTTTGCTGTCCAGTACTGGCTCAGATTCCAAGGCGAGTGTCGACTTTCGATTGTCGTCCATGTGAAGACCACCCGTCGCTGCATTCCATCTCACTCTTTCCCACCTTTTTTCCAACCAGTCCTCCAAGAAAAGATCGCCGGATTCGCAAACAACATCCTCAAGAGCGAACGTATGGTCTCCATCGCTCTGACTGTCTGTACGTTCTCCTTCTCCTTCCCGTTCTGGGCACGGGTCACTTCCTGTCGTTATTTTCATTCCCTTACGTCTCCTCTTCCGCTTCGCTCGCTCATTACTTCATATGATGTCGTTGTTCTCATTGAATCCCTTCTCCTCGTCTGCTCCACCCCACCAGTCCTGGTGATCCTCTGGATCTTCTGGATCGCGCTCATGGGGTTCGTGTCATCTTCAGTTCTCACCCATGTCCTCATTCTACCTTACTCACTCCCCACCTTCCGTTTCCTTCCTCCTCCCCTCCTTCCCCCTTGCCCCCGCAGCGCCTACTCATCCGTATCAGCCTGCCCCGTCGGCATCTCTATCTGCTCCAAATTGCAAGCCACGCTCGCGTTTGGCGTGTTTTCGTTCCTCGGGTACACCTGGGCCGGCCTGATGGCTATTTTGGACTTGTTCTAAAGTGCTATTATATTGTTTTTGTCGGTTGTACCGACGTTATGATACGTATGAATTATGAGCAAATAGATGATTCGAAACCCCATTCACTCACTTCACCTGCACGGGTGAACATCGGGCAGGCCTCCAGGCCATTTTGGAGTTTTTCCTAACCGCTATATGTACTGGTGCAACGAAATGCTATGGATGAAATAGACGATTGTACTCTACAGGTTCTCTTGCCTTCTCAAAAGCATCTGCGCAAGTTCGGACGCATGGTTCCCTCCAACAATACTCCCGGATATACTCCCTCGAGTCGACTTGTACTCATATGCCATGTCGCGCCCAACCTCGGTCGGGGTATCCTCACCGCCTCCTTCACCATCACCCTCACCATCACCTCCATCGTCGGGGTCGATATCAGACCGCGCGTCCGCTATCTCGCCGACCACAAACTCCAATTCACGCACCCTCACGCGGGCCTGATCTAAGTCCACCTTGGTGCGCTCCAGCTCGCTCATGACATCGGCAAGCTTCAGTATGGCCTCGCCCTCCTCCTTGCGCCGCCCGACGGCCCCGTCCACAATAAGCCGCTTCAGCTCCCGGTTGGCCCGGATCTGGCCCTGCAACTTCTGGTCCGTCGCACGCGAATGCTGCTGCAGCAGCGCGTACCGGTTCGCGAGGTCCCGCATGGCTGTCACGAGTCGTGGCGGGTCGTCCAGGTCTGTTGGTGTTGGTGAGTAGGACGAAGGCGGGTACGGAAACGGTGTAGCGGAGAGGGAAGGTGACGGTGGATATGGGGAGGGAGCGAGGGAGGGTGTGGAAATGGAGATAGCGGATGACGACGACCCGACACGAGGAAGCACGTAGGTGCCCTCGCGGCGTGTTGCTATGGGGGGAGGGAGTTCATGGAAAGCCGTAGGGCCGAAGTCCTGTGGTCGATTCGAGGTTGATCCTCCCGCTGCCAACGACCCGACGCTTTCGCGCCGTCCAGGTGCGCTGTACGAAGACTTGCCTCCGATCGAATTCTGGCTCGCTTCAAGGCTGGGCGGCAGCGACAGTGTCGACCTGAACGCCGGCACCCGTGGGGGAACAACCTTGGGGGAATTGACCATCAAGTCCTCAATTTTCGCATGCTGGGCATCGTTAACGCGTGCTGATTCCGTCAAGTCCGCGTAGGTTTTGGCCATCCTGGCGCCAGCTCTCCTGATGTGCGATATCAGAGGTTCCACTGATATCACAGTCGCTGGCAGAGCGTGTTCTCCGTCTTGCGGGAAATGTTCCGCCAGTGCATCGCGAAGTCGCTCGAGGGCGACCTCTGCTCCTAGCCCTCCCGTTTCCCGCCATCTGCGCTCCCATTCCGCGGCGCGTTCAATGGCGAGACGAATCTCCTCCTTGAGCGCGTGTTCTTTGGCGCGCCATTCATCACGCTCAAAAACAGATGTGCGAGCGCCCGAATCTACTGCTGCCCGCCTTTTGTGAGTGTCTAGTTCCGATCGAAGAGTGGCAATGGTCGCTTTCAGGATGGCCGTTTCAGCCTCGGGCTTACTTGTTGCATTAATCGGGGTCGGTGGAGGCGCAGAAGGCATCGGTTCTGGCACGATGGAGGCAACGTTGGAGAGTATGCTCAGCACTGATGTGACGGGGGTGGAGGGCGAAGTGATATTCGGAGAGGAGCTCACAGCTTCGAGCTCACGTACACGGTCCGCAAGCTTGGCGTTGAGATCTGCAAGGGTTTGTCGGTCGCGCTGAGCCCGTTCGAGTTCCAGCCTGAGTTTGTCCCGCTGGTCCTCCGCAGAACGATGGGCTCGAGCTTCCTCATTAGCGACGGTTTGAGCCTGGTCTTTCAACTTCTCTGATTCAGTAAACCGCTCCCTCCAGTCTTCAACTTCACGCCAACCACGATCGGCTGCCTCCTGGAGTGCAACCGCACGTCCGACAGCCTCCTCCCTCAGTCGCTCCCCTTCCCGCAGCTCTCTTCGAGCCTTCTCCACCTCACGCTCCCAGTCGACTATAGACGATTCCAGTCGAACTAATTTGCTCGCGAGTTCGGCGCACTCAGTGCGAGACACCTTCAGTTGACGCACCACCTCCCCCGTCCGATGATCTTCATTGGAGCCCCAAAATGAGAACCAGCCACCTGAAGCCTGTGACTCTTCGGTAACCTCCTCATCCTCGGGGACTAGAGGTTGGTTCGAGGTGGTGCGAAAGTGTGCGCTTGTAATTCCAGAATCAGAACGCGAATGGTTTTCTCGCTCGCTCGCTCGCATACGCATCGCCTGGTCAAGTTGAGCTTGGAGGAGAGTTATTGTCGCTTTGTATTCCCTCTCCAAATCGCTCCATGGCTGTGGTGTCAATGGGATGCCTGAAGCGTGTGACAGGACTTTATGGGATGACGATGAGGAAAGAGGTTCCGCATTTTCCAGCCCAGATGGAGGGAAGAGTTCAGGCGCTGGTTGTCCAGACTCATTTCCATGAGGAACAACAGGGGAAAGGACTCTCCCGATCGAGCTGTCATTGGGGGCAGCAGAGGAGATGGAAGGGACCGGAAACGAGGTCGGAGTCCTTTCCATTCCGCTGTGTGTTCCCATCATCGGGGGACCGGTCGCGAGGACCAGCTTTTGCTGGCGGTGTTCACGTTTCGCCGATTGGGGAGCCTTTGTCTCCGCCATGTTCATCAAATCCACACGCCCACAAAACCAATTTGCCTTGACTCATCAAACATTGATAGTAGAAATATTTATACATCTAACGACAGAGAGAGAAACAGAAGGTGTTCCCAAAGGCAGCTGGACATGCTCAAAATGTTGCGTCCGGACTTCCTCCAATTCAAGTGTTCCCACCAGAATACGGTCCGCCAGGGAGGAAGGCATGCGGGGCTGCTGGCGGACGGCGAGAACTGATTGGTCGAGTCACAGTCATTTGGTTGAAGGGGTTTGTTGGAGGGGGGTAGAGCAAAGATGAGTGCGCAGAAGGAGCAGCAGTTGCTGCCTGCAACGGTGGAGATGACGGTAACCTCTCTGTATTTTGGGGCCATTGATAGTGCAGCTGGTTGATGCGCTCAACAACTGCAGTGACGTCAGGATCATCGTCCGCAAGACCGGCATCTCGAAGAAACTCCCGCATGGTATGAAGCGATTCAAGGGATTGTTGGGCTTCTACAGCAGGAGCAACTGCTGGACTCGATGTGTTCGGCGAATTTCGCCAAGGTTGAAAAATAGGGTTCTCGTCATCTTGTTCCTCCTGGTGGAAAGAAGATTTGTGCTCTTCTCGCAAAAGTTTCAGTCCACCACATACCGTTTCGCTATACTCTTCTTCCTCATCCTCCTCTTCCTCTTCCTCGTCTTCCTCTTCATCATACTCGTCAGTCCAATCATCTTCCTGCTCAGAGAGCGATGAAGAGACAAACTTGAATGGCGCTTCTGAATGAAATGCTCACATCCTCGTCTTCATCGTCAGTGTATCCCGAGTAAGAATCATCTTCTCCACCTTCAACGCCAAAATATGCGTGGAGATGTCTCAACAATGCTGCCATACTTTGCGGATTGTCTCCAAGACCACGTGAAGCACCGGATCGTCTCCCAATCCGCCTGTGAGTACCATCTACACGAACTGTGGGGGGGCCAAGCTGCGGAGTGGAGCCATCCGAACGAGCATGAGAATAAAAGCATTCATCACCAAAAGGACATCGACGTTCCCCAGATCGCTCAAAGTGCTTGCAGGGAATACGAGAACGAGAGAATTTGTAAGAGTCGATGGTTTGTTGTTTGTGCGCTTCATCTCGTGGCCAGTGACGAGAGGGAACAACGAAAAAGCTGACTTGGCGACATATCGGACAACTTCGGAGATTTACTTGGTCAATCGCAGTCTTCTCAGAGGAAATTTGTCGCCAGGACCTGATACTATGCCATCATTTGATGTTAGCTTTATGGTCCAGGAAACACGTGCTGACACTAGCACCAACCATTGAAGACAGAAGGGATGAGAACAGGAAGCTAAGAGTCCGAATATCCTGTCCTGCTGCAGCACACTTTCAAAGCAAATGGCACATTCAATGTCTCTTTCCGCGATAGAAGAAGATTGAGGTATATGAGATAGAGGAGCCATGGCAAGTTCCTTCCCCTTTGGTGAAGGTAAAGGAGATGGGGTGAAATCCGGATCCGGAACGAATTCAACAGCGTCCAGGTGAAACTTAGAGAGTTGCGAGGGCGTTGTCGGTTGTGAAACTTGTTGGATACAACTCGAGTTTATGTGCCCTTGAAGGAGTGATTCAGCATTCGGTTTGTGTTAACATGAAACAGCATCAAGGGGCACCACTCACGTTCCCGTTCCTCGACATTGAATTTGTGGAGAATCCGGAGCCCGCACTTGGTACACTCGTCCCCATGCACGTAGCTAGTGGAGCTAAAATCATTGTGGATCTTGGAAGCTGCGTTGCTCGATCACCCACAAGCACGAGGTTCCGTATGAGCAGTCTGGAGAGAAAAGCAGAGGAATCTGAAGGATCTCATTAAAATTCAGTGATATCCGACCAACCCACGGCCATTCGGTAGAAGGTGGAATCGGCATAGGGCTACTTGCGAAAGTGATGCAAGATCATGTGCTTTTGGGCACTTTGGATCAGAACAGCCTCCCGCGTAATGAAGAGCGTTTGTGCATGGGAATTTCCTCTGTCCAATGAAAGGCGGACCGGTCGAAGCCATCAGCTTGCCCGTTGATACTCGCCAAGGCTTGTTCCATCGTGGTATTAAATTCAATACAGCTTCATAATTATTTACAAAAGCACATTAGATTAAGATACGTAAAGCGTGCTAAATACTGCAAAATTGGGATATGCTACCAGGTCTCCTGTCGTTGTAATGTCCTGCGTGGTTTCATCGAATTAGGATCGCGCACTTCCAGGGCAGATGGTGGTGCCGACGACATTGATTCCCTTGTTTCTTCTGCAGTCTCGTCGTCGTCTATAGACTGGGTCGTCATTCCACCCCACGAAACTATTTCTTCCGGAACGCCGACCACCTGAACACGAAGTTGAGGAACCTATCAACGATAAAAGAACGCAAGACGTCGGTATAAACAGGTTGAGCCACCGAACGATATGAGAGAAATTTCTCAGTGATCATACGAGACGAGGGCATCACAAGAGAAACGAACCATAAGAACTGGGCCATGCGTTTCACGCACTTGTGCGCTTTCGATTGCTCCAAGCGGTTCTTTAGGATCGGGAACTGATCCAGCCTTCCTCGTATGCTTAATGGTAGGATATGATGCTGAAATCTCTTTCATAATACGGGGTGCTCGAGCGCGGCGGTGGGGTGAAAAGGAGGGTCGATCGCGATTCAGAGTCTCCGCAACCAGACGAGATGCTGCAAGCTCAGTGGTGGACTCGATGCGCGGGGGAGGGTTGGGATGTGAAGGAAGAATGGCGTTTGAGGGAGGGCTGGTGTGGGATGTGGTGAACTGTAGACATTCAAGGGGGAAAAATCCATGGAAACCGGTGTCGAGCTTAGGAAAGGCAATCAATTTAGAGATTTCTCGGGCACGCATAAAATAATTACACTCACATCTAAAGTTTTGTGGAATATGACACATTCATAACGTGCATATACGGTTAATACTAAACCTAAATCTGTTTTGCTCTGACTCACTTGTTCCGACGGCCCAACCATCTCTGTATGCGAGTCCCATAGTGATGACATTTCCTGGTATGATGGCAATCTCATCTGCCGATGCGGGCTCGTGCTAGCTCAGAAGTCGTTAAAAGTAAGATCGAAAGGTTCTGATCTTTTCGTCGTCATACCTTGCCGACAGATATGAGCGGGGGCCCCTTGTACTCAACAAATTCCTGCTCAGGTTTCACTTTTGAGCCGGCGATGTGAGAGTACAACCACTATGTTGAGGAATGTTAGATCCAGAAGTGATTGTAATCGGGGTCGTCAAAAACTTACGTGCACCTGAATTGCCGCGGATATCGTAAGGAAAGCATTCCATGTGAGAGAGCAAGAACCACCACAATTTCGAGCTTACTGGAACTCACCGAAGTTTTATTGTGCAACTCTGCTACCACTGTCGCATTTGTGGTTGCTGTCCCTGACGTTTTTACTGACCATCCTCTGAAGAAACTGTCCTTTGCAGTTCCGTCGCGAGAAAAAATTGCAGATGACTTTGAGGATGCAGGGCCCGTCGAGGTCATCCGCCCAAGTCCCATTGTTATCCCCCCCCACGACGTCGTATCATGCGTAACTGCTGGTTTCACCTCTCGCACGGAAGCCACTACGCTGGTTTGGCTTAAAGCGGCACTTGTGACATCAGCTTGAATGATTTGTTTTTCGCCATATCTCATCTTGGCGGAGGTGCGAACCATGGTCGTACCAGAAGAAAGGGTGTGTGTGAAACTTTTGGCGGAAGATAGAGTTGGACTTCGACCAATATCGCTTATTCTGGGTTCATCGAGGCTTCCACTGGCACAAACGTAAGGATGGTGAGTTGCCATATCAAGTAAGAATGTTAACGCGAAATCTAACACGAACGCTGTGACAGATGGTGACGCTTGTCCCGCCCCTTCATCCATTCCTACGATTGCTGAAATATCCACCAGCGAATGGCGGTCGTGGGACTCTGTATCGGAGTCTGTCTTACAAGGGTCCAAAGGTGCCGTTTGCAGCAGTACGACATCATTGGTTTTGGTTTTCTTGACACGCCGAATCCGTCGTATCATCCAAATGCACAATAGCAACACCGAAATTGCCGCAACCCCAGCAACAAAGCCACCCACAACCGCGGCGATTGGGAAAGAAGGAGCGGAGCTGGCATCCCTAGCACGAACAGCAGATAAGAAGCAGTTGCGAATCAAAGTCCAAAAACACTCACCCCTCCGTTCCAAGTGTCTCCGCCGAGCTATTCAATGCAAGGCCTGCTCCAGCGGAATATGTCCTTACTGCGACGTTGTTACTCTTTGAAAGTGAGGCTATGGAGACATTTAGCACACATACAGGCGCGCATGCATAAATCTGCTCACAGGCACTTGTCCCGTTTGTGCAGCAATCGGTATTGTTGGCGCAAGGTGTCCACCCAGCTGAGCACCCACACTTTCCTGTTCTCGTTTCTTCGTTCAACACGTGTATCAGGCGCTGTAATATTCATAAACGTACCTCCGGTACATAAAAGGTTCGCACCAATGCACTGGGTGCTACTCGTACACGCCGACCCAACTCTCAACGTGGGGTTGCACGTCGTTCCGTGGAGCGCGAATCCATCATCGCAGACTGCAGTGATTACAGATGGTGAATATGACATTGCCGAGCGCAATTTGTGACAAAACAGAAAGCTCACCATACTTGCAGACGCCCTCTGAGCAGTAACCTGCCCCATTGACAGGGTCCACACTTTCGTACCATAAATATGCCGTTAACGTAATGCTAACATTGTTTCAATTCGCATCCGTCTCACCATTGGTTTCCACACTACATGGTGGCGATGATAATTAAAACCTCATCAAAACAACCAATCGATGAACTCACTTTCCCACAGTCCAAAAAGGAGACTAGCAAGCTCGCAGTGCTATAAAGTAATTTTTTCCCCGTTAGGTATCAGATCCCTCGCCATGGCAATGCAAAATTCGAGATATTACGTTTTGCATCTTCCATCGCACGTGGAATTGCAGCCACTGCATCCGCTCGCTGTGCATGTTGCATCTGACGGACACCTTCACGTAATGAGTTAGAATTACATCGAGGGAAGAACAAAACAGCCGGAATCACTCACCACCAACTTCCCGCGGAACAACATCGTCCTCCTTTCGGCATACACCACGCTCCACAGTCAACTAACTCTCCAAGGCAGGGTTGTGTTCGCCGCTTATGTAGCACTTGTGCTTCATTTTTGAAGTGGTGGAAGGGCTTTCCCTTAGATATTGCTGGGTGGCAGTCTCCATGGAACGTAAGAGAATACAAAAGCATGGAACGAAAAAAGACCGCCAAAGATCCGTAGCGGATATGAAGCCAAACGAATCGGAAAGTTCAGTTCGGTGCAAAGTAAGAATAGTTTCTGTTGTAACCCACTTTGGAAGGTTTCGGAACCCGCAACACGTAAGACACAGAATGCGAGAGAGATCGTTAACCACATGAGCCATCGTTTGGAAAGATACGGCATTCGATGGCCCTTTTCGTCTCGGTGGACCAATCTCATGGAGGATCCCTTCCAAATCGTCTTCCGCTCGCGTCCCATTCACCCGCGCCAGTTGCGACGGTAAAAATCACAAGCCGGATCGCTTGGACGTCGAAAGATTTCTCCAGAGGTTGTGTCAACGAAAACGCCACTCTCAGGGACAACAGGGGCCGGACAATCTCTTGTTGAGAAAAATTCTCAGAATGTAAATGTCGCCAAATATACAATAAATACAATAGACGCTGATATGGCAAATCGTAAGCAGAATTCCCACTCCCGCACTTTGAAGATGCGCTTGGAGTTTGTTGGTTTGATGAAGGTCCCCGTGTCACGTTGTGCTATCACCAATGGGTCCTCAATCGCAAGGCAGGGATTGTCCTGCTCATTCCAATCATCATGATGCTTAAACGCGTAGTCAAGAGGAGTTTCGCTCTCGAAGCTCAGTTTGCAGAATGCAGTAGAAGCTCCACGTTGTACAAGGGTGCGAAAACTCCCGCCAACAGTAGAGGATACAGAGTACGATGATTTCAGACTCTCGTTCTCCCAGCGCTGCTCTCCGTCTTCGGACTGTTCGGATTGGACACTTGGGTGCCTCCCCCTCCAACCCTCACTCGGCAGATCCTCAAAAAATGTTTCGCCGTTGTTCTTGTCCCACTGAGGCATCACCGTTTTAAAATGCTCCGAGCCATTATCGACAGTACCAGATATTGCCTGAAGAAAATCTTGAAGTCTTGCACATGCAGTATCAAGTATGCTATTCAGAACTGTGAGGTCAGGCTCAAATCCCGAAATTCTTGTGTCTGGTTCACATGTACCCGGGTCGACTGTGGCTGGGCCTTTCTTTGGAAATGCAACTTGTGGGAAAGTTTCGGCTGGAGAAATATTGCATAACGGCTCCGAGTAACACCGCAACGCATTTTGAAAGTCGATCAATTCCAAGATGACCGCCTCACATTGGCTCTTTAGACAATAAATCATTTCATCCCTCGCGGTCAGTGCTGTCTGGAGAAGCACCACTGTTTTGTCAGCTTCGTCAATTCTCGTATCGTGGAGATCTGTCTGCACGCTTTGATCCAATTGAAGTTTTGCGTTGCCCACCTCTCCGGCAGATACCTCAAACAGTCGCTCCATAGCCTCTCCTGCTTCTTCAACATTCATTAGGGTGCTCGGGGTCGATATTGTGCAAGAGTCATTAATTGTGGTAGAATCCTCAATTGCTTCTGTCCCAACGCATTTCCAATCCAAGTACACTTGCTGATGCTGAGCCTCCCACAAGACTTGTGCAATTTCCTCCCACCTTGAGCTTCTCGTTACTGCATTATTTGCCTCGTCTTTGCAACGGTCTCGCTCCCACTCAACCTCTTCAAACTGTTTTCGAAGCTTCTGCAGTTCTTGCAACGCCATGTCCAACTTTCGTTCCTTTCCAGCGGCGTCCTTCCGTGCTGCATCAATTTCTTCGTTGCGTGTTCTCATCTCTGCTGTTTGCTTGGCCGATTCGGAGCCGACTTTTCTTAGTTCGGCGTCCCGCAACTTGTGCAACTCGACCATTGCTTGTCGATTTTCCTTCATTTCTCGATCATAGTCCTTCTTCGTGCGTTCCAGCTCCAATCTGGTCATCTTGACCTCAATTTCAAGTTTGTCAGATTTGGTCCGGAGATTCGAAGCCGCTTCGTTCGCACATGTGGCCTCTACCTTCGCTTCATTGACTTGACGTTCGAGATCCTTTATTGTCTTTTCAAAGATTTGTTTTGCAACCTCTGCTTGCTTCACAAACACTTGTCGCAGTGCGTCAAGCTCCTTTTCTCTTTCGCTCGAGCTTACTTCGGTTTCCCGCTTCAAAGACACTTGCGCTTGCTCGATAGTTTGAAGCGAGACCTCTATCCGCGTCCAGGATAGCTCCATTTTAGCTCGCTCTTGCATTTCATGGGCTGCACTCTCATTGGCTGCTTTTAACTCAGCTTTCAATGTAGCAACCTCTTTGGCCGTTTTACGCTCCAACTGTCTTCCCCACTCTGATACAAGCGCACCAACTCCAGCTCTGGCAGCAGGATCTGCACATACTCTAGGGTTCGCCAGCGCGGAGGACACGGTAGACTCTATTTCAGGCCTTCGAGCATACGCTGCCACTTCTCCCGCTCGACCCCCAGCAGCGCAGACTAAGAGCGCGGTCCAAGGGGACGCAGCTGTGGCAGAAACATCAAGAGGATCGCTTGAAAGAGGGGGATGATAAAAAATAGATTCTCCGCACGCCGCAAGGACCCGACGAAGTTCCGATCCTCGACAAGACAGCAATTGATGGATAAGATCAGCAGAAGGCTGCAGCTGATGGAATTGAGTGGATGACCTCGAACATGAGGATAAGCTGGTGGCCGACTCCGTGGGAAAGAGAGAGTCAATGCTTTGTGGGAGTTCCTCGCTCGCACGGAGGATCCTGTGGTTTTTTTCAGCCATGGAATCTTTCTCTTCCATCGTGCCAGCATCCGAGACACCCATGTATCCGTGCGCGACAGATATCTCGTCCGACGACATTAAAGCATCAGGGTCTGCGCGTTCCTCGAGAGATTTTGCGGGTGGTGGTCCATCTTGATTACTCATTGTGGTGTTATCGCTTCTATCAGTGTGATGTTGCTCCGTTGAGTATGTGTTAGCGTGCAAACTGTGCTCTCTACCATGTGGAGCGGACGAAGGTGGACTTCGTTCATATGAGTCTGAACTTTCGCAACTTTTTGCTGTTTCGCCGCTTTTCGTAGTCGTTCCGTGGTTTCCTACCCCGTTTAAACCAACTTCTCGCACATCCCATCGGCCGAACGTAACAGAGGTCGACTGTGAGGATCCTGGGATGATCTGGTTGCTCTGACGTGCAGTTTTAGCCAACACCCCTCTGAGAATTTCAAGTGCGGGGTCGTTACGGGACTGCTCGTCGCTGTTGCCCAGTTTCGCGAAAGGTTTATCAGACGTGACAGAATGTATGGGATCCTTTCGAAAGAGAACGAATAAATGTTGAACGCATACTATTCGCAGCAATGCAGAATCTCCCAATATCTCACCTCGTGTCGAATTGTTTCAGAAGGTTGCATTAGATCGTGTGTAACACTGCGGGAATCGAAGAGAGGCGACGTTTCCGTTTCTTCGGTTTCTTCATTCATGCAAGATGCTGCGGAAGATGACTCGGAAGCCTCATCTACTGTTTCCGGCAGGTCGTCGTCCGCGAAATCCTCGTCCGGACTTCCCAACTCGTCGTCTGAATCGCAACTCAATTGAGAAGAACTCTCTTCATGAAGATTTGACTGAGATGACACCGATTCGTCGTCCAGACCATTTGATTTCGCGTATCCGTCTTCACTGACTTCATCTCCTGTCGCGTAAGCCACCGGAGGCGCCGGGGTGGATGAATTAAATGTTTTTGGTGGTTCACTGTCACTGTCACTCTCTTCGTCGCTTGCACAGTCGGAAGGCAACACGTTCGAAAGCGCACTGGATGGGTTCGCACCGAGTGATCGGATCGGAATACCGTTCCGCTTGCCTTTCCGTCGACGTGATGGCATTGGTGTTTTAATAGTTTACAGAAGAGCACGTCACACAAACAATACAAAATGCCTATATTTTTGTTTCGGGAGCCTTTCTTTCCAGCCAGTTGAAGCTTTGCGCCTTCCGACTCCCTGACGGGCTGATCATTACGTTGATGATTGCAAGCTTATCCGACTGCAGAGCGTCCCGCATTGCAGAAGTAATCTCAGAAGGAGTGTGGCATATGTATCCCTTGCCACCGACGGCTTCGGCGAACTAAGGTGATGTAATGTTATTCAGCGTGGATTGTCAGATTATGCAACAATCGATGACAACGTGCGGCGCGAGCCATGGCGATGAGGGCGCAAAACCGTGAGTACATCTTCGAGGGTGTTAGAGATTGCGATCGTACCTTTTCATAGTTGACTTCCGGCAGCAGGGCGTTTGACGGTAAAATCCTCTTTTCGGCAAGAACTTGGTAGTTTTCGCCATCCACGCCAACACCGATACCATTGTTGTTACTGTGTACGTAGTGAAGTGCGTTTAATGGGGGGGAAAAGTGCGAAGTTGTTACCGTCAGCACTCACATAATGATCCAAATGATTGGGAGCTTCAATCTCGCGACGGTCTCGATTTCCATCCCGCTGAATCCAAACGCACTGTCTCCTTGCACAACAACAGTTCTCAGATCTGGTCGCGCTAGTGCCCCTGCAATTGCGAATCCGCTGCCCACACCCATCGTTCCGAAAGTTCCGGCGTCGAGTCGCGTACGTGGGTGGACTTGGTCGAAAATGGTGCGCGCAATATCCTGTTAGGAAAATCAATGTGTATCAAAACGTAGCATTCGAAGCATTCTTAACGATTGCGAAAGTCCTTACCATAGTGTTGCTTCCCTCGCTAACAAAGAAAAATTTGGCTGGCATGTTTTGCTTGATTTCCTTGAACGCACGGTAGTAACTCATTGGGAGAGTTTCATCGGCCATGAGATCGGCGCTGACTTTGACGTTTTTTTCGATTTTTGCGCGGAGTTGTTTCCACCAAGCAGAGTCAGACGAGTGACGAACGCCTGCTTGTTTTGCAGCTGTAGTGAGCTGGTCAAGGACCAGGGGAAGATGGCCCAACAGGGCTGCCGCGGCAGGCACATTGTTGCCTGAGAACCAAAATTGTGACACTGCACATCCATCGCATTCACGAGCATTTTCCTCGCTCACTCATTTCTTCCGCTTCGATATCAATTTGAATTACTTTGAGGTCCTTCGCATATCTTGGTTCCGTGCCTGATATGTCGAATCGTAAGTCAATCGACTCAATGAGGGTTGGACTTCACGTGCTCACCGAAGTGCATGATCCAGTTGAATCTGGCGCCAACCAAAACCACAACATCAGCCCCCTTCAACGCGTCACTCCGTGCAGGAATGACATTCTGCGGATGTGTGTCATCCACCACGCCTTTTCCCATCGGTGTGGGGAGGAAAGGAATTCCAGTCGATTCAACCAGTGCCTTCGTTTCCTTCTCAGCACGCGCCCAGCCTGCGCCTTTTCCAACAATAATAAGCGGGCGAGAGGCGGCCTTGAGCAACTTTGCGGCAACAGCAACGGCTGATGGGTCGGCAAGGGAAACTGGGAGCGGCGGGTGGTGGGGGCGCCATTCGACCTTGGAGGCGTTGATCTGGTCCGTGATAGTGTCTGCAGGCTGTTTTTACAAGGTGTCTCGTGACCGTTAAACACCGCGGTGGGCAGCGCGCCGTATGGAGCACTCACCATATCGATGTAAGACGCTCCGGGTCGTCCATAGACAGCCGCCCTCACAGCCTTCTCGACAAAGAAAGGAATTCGAGAGAGATTGGGGGGCCGGCCACTGAATTTGCAGTAAGGCCTGCACGCCTCCACTTGGGGGTACTCTTGGAATCCACCCATGCCCTCTTGACGGGCCTCCTGCGCGCCTCCGATGAGAATAATTGGCCATGCGTTTTCTTTGGCATTTGACAGACCCGCGAGAGCTTTTACAAAAGTTCGTGATGATCAGGCTGGAAAGCTCCGTTGAGGAAGCGATGTCAAACTCAACACACCATGAATTACACCGGGACCGGACACAGTCAGGCAGCATCCGGGCACGCCTTTCAGATATCCATACGCCTGAGCAGCGTACGACGCCGCTTGCTCTGAATCACAAACGAAAATTTCACGTCGGCTCAATGGGCATCCGACCAGCGTTTCGGTTTACTGCACGCCAATCTCACCGTTCCTCATCCCGATGTAGTGAATGCCATTCGCCGTCATGGCCTCTGCGATTTCAATCACTGGGAACCCGACAATTCCGAAGACGGTGTCGATGCCCTGCTCGGCGAGCGCGCGGGCGATGATGAAGGCGCCGTCGACAGTCACATCCTGGCCGGTCGCGAGGGCGTCGGCGGCTTTCTTGTAGTTTTGGTAGTACAGAGACATGGGGGTCGGAAGTAATTCGGAGAGGAAGGGTGGGGCGTTAGCGGCTTGTGGACTCCCGAACTTCAAATGGACAAAGCACCGACCCCGGCCAGGTTGTATGTACCGCCAAAACTAATATTCGTGTTTACAACTTCATCAAAGGAATTATGCCAAACGCACGTCATTATGGTAGGTATTATACAGAGCAGAAAGGTGGTGGTGTGATTAGCCCAAATCAAGAATCCTCGTCCAGCAATTCATTCTCGTTCCAATTGACGTCGACCGGGTCCGTCAAGCATATCTCCTCCAAGGGGCGCGCTCCAATGGTCTGCGGAACCGCCGGCGATTCACACTGCTCGATGGGTCCCGGCAGCTGCTGCACGTGCGGCATTCCCTGCGCCAACTGGGCGTACTGTGCTCGGAGGTGCGGAGGCAGGGTCGCCAAGAGCGCCGGGCTGGCCGTCGCGAGGAGTGTTGGGCTGGTCGCATTGAGTGCAGGTGAGGGCAGCACCTCAAGGTCGGGAATGCTGCTAGTGGAGGACGCCGACGGAAAGTGTCGTGCGTGCACGAGCCGGCCCGCCATGACGAAGTTGCCCCGGGCGACTGGGGTCATGGGTGGTGTTTGCATGTAGGACGCGGTCGATGCAACGCCGAAGGGGTATGCGAAGGCCGGGTGTTGCAATCCGGGGATGTGTTGAGCGAACTCCGGGGATAGAGGATGTGTGATGTACGGCTGGTACATAATATTTCCTGGTGCGTTATGTGGTCGTGTGAAAGCGGGAGAAGACGACATTTCGGACCTGCAAGGAGAATGTTATGACAAACGTTTTAGGCAAACACCACTTTCGAGCTCTGCAGCAGATAACGCACCACAGTTGACCATTTTGCTCAAAAGCAATCGAAGCTTGCGCGGCGAGTACAGGGGACAGCATGGGAAGGGATGGCTGGGCCAGAATCACGGGCGACACAATGGAAGAGGACTGGGTGGAAAGCGCAGGCGACACGACAGCGACGGATCCCTGCGCAGCAAGAAGCGGCGACACTACAGCCAGTGAGCGTTGAGCCGAGACTACGGGAGAGAGCAGTGCCACAGGGGGTTGTTGCGCCATCAGGTTTGGCGAGATGAGAGCGACAGGGGTGTGCGCGGAGAGGGGAGGAGAGACCATGTTGGAGTTGATGACTTGGCCAGCCCGCATGCTGGCACAGCCGTGGCGGGTATGTCGAGCATAGTGGTCGGGACTGTCGGAACCAAAAGGCATCGATGCACCCGGCACCCGTCAGTTTCCGTGGGATTATTCTCTGGCGCCCCCCGAATGCAAAAACTTACCGAGAGAAGAGCTTATTGCACGACCGACATGCGAGCTCGCTCTTTCCCAGGTGTATGTTGTAATGTCGTCGGTAGTCTCCCATCCGAAGGAACTGCGACGGGCAGAAGGGGCACTTGAGCCGCTCCCGGTTCTTATCGTGCGTCTTCATGTGGTCCTTCCAGTTCGACGCACGCTTACTGCCATTCGCCAGAAATTACAGGGTGAGTGCCTGAATTGGGAGGCAGTGCAGGCGGAACCCGCTGCACACACACCTCGTGAGTTTCTTGCCACACTCGAGGCATTGGTACAGAGTCGTGCCGGATTCGTCTCGGACGGTCACGACGCCGTAGCGTGTTTCGTCTGTGTCGTAGGGATGAGCCATACCCCGCAACTAGCTTCCAACGACAGATATATGGTGGCGGTGCAGCGGAAGTCCGCGTGAGGTAGGAAAATGCAGAAATGCGTGTTCGTGATGCGAGCGGGCGTGTGATGCGAGCGTAATGTGGGTTTGGGAAGACAGTGGCCTGTTACGGGGACTTTCCCGCCTGAGTCTCGACTAATGGAATGAGGGATCAAACAGTTCCGGTCCCGCGACACCAGCAACCAATCAATCTCGCCATCACTCTACTACAATATGCACTCTTTATAACCGAAATCGCAGGTTGTATGCGCCGATCATGTCCTTCACGGGCGGTTGCGATAGTGCAGAGAAACTGTCAAGCTCCGTCAAGCCACGCGCCCTGCAGGTTGCCGTGGCAGTGCTTCTGTTGCCGCACCGAGGGCTTGGGGGTTCTCGAGCCATCGGAGTGGATGATTCTCCGTGCGCAATCAAAGCTGTCGCAACGGTGGAAAATGAGAACTGGTCTACCCCACAAGTGGCGGGCAAGCATGGCGGATCCAATAACACCCACATTATGCCATCCCAAATTCATTTCATGCCAAGTCGAAGGCTGTGTGCGCCACGTCAAATATGAAAGTTATGGCGAAATTTGCAATTACATATTAAACGGGAAATGTAGTCTCTAAAGTCCACACGTCCCATGCTACAGGGCCAACGACAGGAAGCCGGTCGATTGTTGATCCCCATCGTTATTTAGTCTGCCCACCTTCGTAGCCCCAAACGTCCACAGATCACTACTGCTATTTCATTCGCCTCCTCCCACTCTCCGCCGTCCCCGTCCTCCGCCTCGTCCTCCTTCGTGGCAGATCTGCTGTTTTTCCTGGCGCACTCCAAACTGTGGTACAAGTTCCCGCTGTTGGCCTTCGCACGTATCACTTTGTGCTGAGAAAGTTCCTGGTTGCTTGGCGCGCATGTTTGGATGAAAGAGCTGAGAATTCGGGTTGCGGAGTTTGTTGTTATTTTCCGCACCACATCATCAACGTTTAATTACGAGCGGCTTAGATCGCTCAGAAGATTCAAGCTCTACGTTTAGGGTCCGGGGGTCATTCATACATTTCAGTATTGAGAATGGAGTTGATGAGAATTGATTTAAATGATTCAAAATGTACAATTAAAGACGAAATGTAGTCGCTAAAAGTCCACATGTCCCCGTTCAATAGCGGCAGCGGCAGGAAGCCCCATATATCGGATCGACAGTTGATCCCACGTCACTTTAGTAACAGCCCCCTTCTCAAGCCAAGGTCCATAAATCACCACATCTATTTCCCTCTCCTCTGTCCCCCAGTCGGCGCGTAGTCCCTCAGTCCGCCCGCGAACGTTTCGTCGATCCTCTTCGCGCTAGTTGGCAGCCTTCCCTTCACAACCGCCGGGGTGTGATCGTCCTTGCCCGCGGAACTCACGTCGAATCGAGGCAGCTCCGATCCGGACCCACTCGAATCTTGCAAAAGCATTTCATTGAGACGGTTCGGGTTGGTCGGAAGGTGCCCTTGAAGAATTTGTGGGACATGGTTTGGGGACGAGGAACGGAGGCCCGATGTCTCAAAGCGAGGTGTTCTAACAGACGTGTGAAATCGAGAGAGATTAGACATTCGATCTCGTTCAACTGTCATCCCGACTCCGCCCCACTTTGGTGACGGCCCAAAAAAATGGTCGACTCACCCGTCATCGACCTCTCCCTCATTAAGCAGAGCCTCGTTAATTCTCGCTGTACTGGTCGGCAAATGCCCCTTCACCACTTGAGGCACGTAATCTCGCCCAGGAGGCTCGGGCGGCGCGGGGGTCGCGTCAAAGTCTTCATGACTCACGCCCGGATTCCGCTTCGTGGCGCCCGCTGGGTGAGACCGGGCACTTGCAACGGAAGATGCGGATGCAGTGGACATATGGCGCCGGTGGTCAGAGCGGGCTGACGTAGGACTTGTACTAAAAAATAGGCTTTACACTCAATCCAACTCGTACGGTTACCCATACACCCGGAGGGAACCTCACCTCCCGCCAGCAAGTCCCAACTTTCCGCTCGTGTTCCCATTAACGCCTCCATTGGCAGCCTTCTTCCCTTTCCCAGCCCGGCTCGCCGAAACGGCCGAACCTCCACCATCGCTAACATCGCCATCACCCTCTCTTTGCTCCATCCCGCTCTGCCTGCTTGTTCTTCCCCCCGGAGTGGTCCTTCCATTTCCAACAGTGCCCAGATTCCGCGACGTTTGAGGCGGGCGCGATCGGCTGCGGGAACGAGACCTGTTGCGGTTTGCGGAGTCACGATCCCGCTCACGTTCCTGCTGGCGGGCTCGTGCCGCATTCGTCTCTGCGCGAAGACGTGAAGAGGCCGTGCTGCGGATTGGGGGGCTGCAGTTTGGTGAGTTTCACAGCTTCCCAGCTCCAACAATGCACCACATGCTCACCTCTTCCCTTCCTTCGCATCTTTCTCCCTCTCTTTTCCCTCCACTTCAGTCCCCTCCGCGAACCGCACACTCTGCCCGCTCTCTGGCCTAATCCTCCCACTTCCATGCTCACTCAGAGCCCCCTTCACGGATCCAAGCGGCCCACTTTCCACCCCTGAGCTCATCTCTGTGGAGCTCGGCGCGCTTGTGGTGCGCGCCGGCGATGCGCCCGCACCGGGGGGTGGACCCGCCACGACCTCGGCAACATCCGAGCCGGGCTCGTACCCTTCACCGGTGTAGTCATAATCGTAGTCGTATCCGTCTTCGTATCCCTGGATAGGGTAGCCTTGCGAGTCGACTGGGTAGCCGTGCTGGTCCATCCACATACCGCCGGGTGGGGGTGGGTACTGAGGGTAGCCTGGGGGATAAGGTGCTGGAAGGTACCCTGCCGGTGCGCCTCGGGCTCCAGGAGGGCTGGGGTGGGGCATAGGAAAGTGATCATCTAGACGAAGCACTGCAGGAGGACTAATGACCAGCGAAATGAGTATCATCGTCCCCTGCACCCACATCAAAGGGCCAAAACTCACCGTCCACCCCCACCGCCCACTGTCAATTGGATTCCCCCAAAACCTCCTTGGCCAGGCTGTCCGGGATACCCAACCATTCCTCCGTGCTGCGGATAGTACATCATTCCACCCGGCCCCATAACGGGCTGGGGAGGCGCAGGATACACATGCCGGGTGAGGTGGACATCGATGTAGTTCCCTTCGCTTCCACCTTGCGCGTGCTGCTGACCGCCTTGATAGTTTGGGTCGTCTGGGTACCCATGGTCTCGGTCGTCCAAGTCATCCTCGCCAGAAGGGTCCAGGGTTCCTCTCGGGGTGCCCTTCGGTATAGGTGTTGGGGTGTGATGGAAGTCAGGAGACGATGAGGCCGCGGAGAGTGGGGAAATCTGTCCGTTCGGTGTAGAGGGGTTGGGACGACGACGCCGGCGACGAAGAGGCAGGTGGATCCCGGAATCTGCTGTAGGCATCCCACGTTCATCCTCCTCCGCTTCGGGGTCGAACTCTTCATCTCCCTCAAAGTCGTCCTCCTCCTCCTCCTCTTCTTCAGCTTCCGAGTCTGGGAGGTCTTCCAGAGCGACACCCAGCTCCTCTGCACGTTTGGTCCTCCGGGCGAGTTTTTCAGCGAGACGAGCCGCTTCTCTGGCCTCTCGCTCTTCCGCCTCCCATCTCTCGGTCTCTTCTTTGCGTTTCCTACGCGCTTCTGCAGCGCGAGCAAGGTCGCCTCTGCCCGCGTAGTTCCATCCCAACCAACCCAAAGCCACTGTTGCTACAAGGACAAGTGCTGTGACGATGTAGTCGACCACTGTAGAATAAAGAACAGCTTCCCAATCAATGTCGAGCTCGTCATCGGCATGGTCTGGGAGGTCGGAGTGGGATAGAAAGGCGGAAAGGGGGATGTACTTTGACAGGGCGATAACCCAATCTGTGGCGTTCGACATGATGGATGGCGGATTATAGATGGAGAAGACTACTTGTATGGCAGACAGTTACGGTGTGGAATCGGATTCAGCACAACTGGATGAGATTTCGGTGGGGATAGATGGTTATTGACCAGCGATGGGAGAGAACCCGCTGGATGAACTTGTCGAGCCCGGGCTAGAACGATGCCACTTATGAGGCGTAAAAAAGTCGCCGAGAGTTGCGATGTCGTGTCCGAGCTTTTGTCCGATTGACCTTTGTCGACACAATGTTTGGAACGGACAAATCTTGTCTTCCTGGGGAAATCAGCGGGACAAATAGCACAATAAATATGAGCGCCCCGCGAACCGCATCGTCAGCGCCCCACTCGTTGATCCCCGTGTCCATCAACGACCTTCCAACAACATCACATCGCTAAAACTCACAAGCTTCAGGCCCGATCTTGCACCCGGACACTTCCCGTCCAGCACTCGATTCGGGCTCGTCGATTGTTAACCAGATGGTCCCTCTTTGGTGGGTGTATCGTCGTTCCCAGCTTGGGCGGGTCCTCGACTGTGGTCGTAGCGCCTTCATCTTCACGAAACATTTCAGGATGGAGAAAAATATAGTCTATATTCGGTTGTCTTTCAAAACCAATATCGTCTAAATTGTTGCATAAGCTTAAGCCTTTGGTGGGTACGTAATTGTGTAGGTGCAGTTTCTTTTGACACATGAAGGTGACAGGAGTATCAGATTGATGTATCAGATTGACGCGACAAACCACAGAAAGAACGAATAAACTGGAGACGCACCCGCCTCCAGAGCTCAAGCAAGTTGACTTGAGGTACGACAAGACGACGTTCGAGTACGACGCGATGGCGTACGCGTATCCGTTGGCGAAGTCATCCTACCAAGCGTACGGTACACGACATAATTAGCACTGTGTTCCCGGTGGATTCAATGTCATGCTCGACTCGACTGAACTCACCTCGACGTTGCCGTACTGCTGCCAAATGCCTGCTGTTTGGTTGTAGATAACAGGCTGGTGGACGTAGTCAGAGTTCCCCCTCACGTACACGAAGGGCACGGGCGGGCGGGCGCGGCCGTCGGGAAGCTTGGCGTAATTTGTGAGGGCGGCGCCGAGACCGATGGCTTCCATGCTGATGCGGGAGGGTTACGTCAGGGGTCGTACGTGACGCAGACTAGGCAATACAACACTCACGCGCTGACGACAATGACGTCTTGCTCCGTGGCGTTGGGGTTGACCGCAGGAACGGCGGGGCGGAGGACCTGCGAGATGTACTGGCGCGTGATGATGTCCCAGGGGGCGCCGGACCAGACTGGACGAGTGCGCGGCGTGGTGAAAATGTGGACCAGTGACGACGCAGGTTCGAAATTGATTGTACGTACAGAATTGCGAGTCCGCTTCCATGCAAGTTTTGTAGTCCCAAACGGTGGGAATGTCGGCGGCGGTTGGGGTGACGAAGCTGCCGTTTAGTGCTTCGTTCTGAAGGCTCCACCATTCGGTTTCATGATGGAGAGTGGAGTTGGAGCGCTTTGGGAAGCTGGAGGCGCCGATCGATTTGGCAGCTGTCATATACAATTCATCGACGTGTCAGAGTGATTCTTGTGGACCCAATGGTGCACCAACGTACCTCCCATAATGGAGTCTGCAAGGTCAATGTGACCCTGGGTGAAGTTGTTCCAAAGGCACTTTCCGTAGAGGAAGCTTTCGTCAATGGTGGTGGACTCTTTCGGGACTTTGCATTGGTCGGGATACCCTGAAGAGAATTGCTTGCGAATGAGGAATGGTTCTGACTGCCTTTGTATGGTATGGGTACTCACCTCCTGCAGTCTCGTTGAACGACGCTTGCCTGCAGTCCCAGTTGAGGGAGTTGAAGGCCACGCAGACGTCTCCGATACGAGTGGGCTGTCAGACGATTGCTTATAAATAAAAGGTCTGTTTTCGGATGTTGCCGAATGTCACACACTCACCTTGATCTTGGGGTTGGGAAGGCCTTTGTCACAGGTGCCGTTCGAAATTACACCGCCGACGGAGGGGCTCCATCCTGAGGTACCAGAGTCTGCGTGGAGCCACGACCGTTGAGTACACAAGTTTTTGGCCAATAAAGGAACAAGAACGTCTCAATCACTGACAGATGACTTCCTTGATGTAGATACCGCAGTTGTTCATGAAGTCCAGCACGCAAGTCGTGGACGCGAGAGGTCCGATTCCTTGTGAGAGTCGAAGACATTAAGTTCGAGGGTGGCGACGGTAAATCACGAGATGATCACATACCTGTACCAGCGATGACAACCTTTTGGCCCATGATCGTTCCATAGTTCACATTCCCTTCGCAAAGTGTTAGTGACGTGTCCAGCTGTGAAAAAAAAAGCGAGGAGTATCTCAGATGAGGAGCACGTCGATTTAAGACGAGGTTGTTCTCACCGACTTGCAGTCATTGCAGTTGGATGAGTACCAAATGTCTTCACCAGTACCACTGAAAGCACCAGCGTCAGCTTATCGAAATAGTGGTTGCATGACAGTTGTTTTAGTCAAAGATTCACAATGTCAATGAATCGGCCCGTTAGACCCACCGACGAACAGAGCCGTAGCCTTTCCCAGCGGCCAATCCTCCAGAGCACCACATCGACGCTCCAGCCAACTGTAAAAACGCACACACACACACACGAAGAAGAAGAAGAAGAAGAAGGTGTTGGAATGCGTCAATGCGCGCAGGATGAGATGGGATGGTTGTGATTGTGGGGAAGGGTGAGGAGTCTTGGCACGCGCTGCGCAACTTTCTTTGCGACAACCCACTGTGCACGAGCTTGGGCTGTCAGCGCGAGAGCTGCTACGGCGGCTGCGATCAGTCTCATTGCTACTGAGTGCTAACGCTTGGCGTGTGACGGTGGGTTTATTATGACCGGTCCGAAGTTGTCTCCGATGTTTGGGGGTGTGAGGCACATAATCCCGAGGCGTTATCGCTCAGACCCTTCCATTTCTGGAAGAGAGTATTCTGAATTGTCCACTATTTTATTACGTATGCTTCTACGTCAATAGATAACCCGATCTTGCTGCTCTCGCTGCTGATTACTGGGTGGGAACGGGTAAGTTAGATTCGAAGTTGACAGGACATCACCTTCCTCGGAGAAGGAAGATATCAGTGCTAATCAGTGTTATCTGTGGTAGACCGATTGACCTGAGTGGTATGCGGACGCGAAAGCGAGAGCGAGTTCGAGGCAGAGTGGGACATTTCGGATTTGAAGGACGAGACAGCGAGACCCCAACTGTTACAGAAAGGTCGTATGAAGTACTCAACATATGAGCGTGGATGTGGTGGTGGACGTGTGAGATTCGAAGGAGGAGTGGCCGCAGTAATCTGCCACTCGACATGTCTCTGGTCCCGCTCACGTGGCCACCATACAGTGGCATCCTCTTCATCTCCATTCTCATAACCTTCTGAATCCCAAAGCGCTCTCTTCTCCGTCCCACGTCAACATTGAAGGTGGTCATAGTAGTGTATCTAATCTCATTTCATACATACCAGAGAGGGCAACAACGAGTCAATTCGTAATGTCCTGATGCAAAGGTGACATGTTGGCCCCTTTTAGAGTTACAACGAATTTGAGTCCTGATGGTCATAAAATGCAACATACGTATACGTCCACGCATGTAGCCAAAGGTCTCATGACAGGGAGGGCAGCGAGGAGTACAATACCAATCCTTTTAGAAAGGTGATCTTTTGGCCCTTTTTAGAGTTACGTACTAACAAAGAAATAGAGTTCTGGCGATTGTTGATGCACCAAATACACGGTGCAAGCCTTGCTGAATCTCATGTCATCAGTCCAATCAAATTCTACGATCACCGAGCCTTCGCAGGAGCCAGAAGCAGCGACGGACTCGCCTCCAGACGTCTCTCTACCCGAGAAGCCTGCCGTGGATGCGTCTGCTCCAAAGTTGCGAGTTCTGGTTATTGTCCAACACGAGCCATCATGGTTGACCCAACTCCAGGAGGACGTCGTTAGGGAGCACCTCGACATGGTCAAGGACATTTCGGTATTTCTCGCCGACGGGGAGGCCGATGCCACAAAGTTGCGGCGTGGGTTCGCTACTGTTTGCATGTTTCTACTTTACCGCCCAAAACACCAACCACACCCTCTTCGACGGAAAAAGAGCACCTTGACGACCAAATCACACTCTCGGACATCTTCGTGGTCGCGGAAGGGCCAGCTGTGAGTGCTGGCATTCAGTGTCCGCGTTTCTCCGCCGACCTCACCAACGTTTCTGCGTGCCCACAAGTGTCGTGCCGTTCTGCTCGCCCTGCCATCCCTCGCGTCACCTATTGCCGGGGTCGTATTCATTGCGGACTCACTCGACGGAATCGAATCACCGCTGCCCTCGCGGAAGGACCTGCTGCTCACCACAGTGTGCAGGCCCTTGGTTGTTGTCTCGTGAGTCACCCCACCCAACCCCTTGGTCGTGCTCGCTCTGGGTTGACTGGAAGCGTGTGTGCGGATCTTCCCAGCGATCGCTCGGCTTTGGGCCACTGGCGCGCCGTCTCGAACCAGTGGCAGGCACACTTTTCGGTCGACGCCGTGGTCGTCCCATCTGCCTCTGCCTCAGACGCCGCTGCAGACGCCGCACCTACCTCCTCCTCCTCCTCCGTGGACCCCTCCCATCTCGTGCCGGAGCTTCTTACGCACATGGAGTCGGCGTGGATTTCTGAGCACCTGACGCGGTCGGTCCCATTGGTGGAGGAGGAACCCATCCGATTCGCACAAGCGACGAACCCGGAGATTAAGGAAGCGAAACCGCTCCGCCTTGTTGATGGGAAATGGGTGGATGAGTGGGTGAGCGACGATGAGGAGGACGAGGACGAGGACGAGGAAGAGGAGGAGAGCGGACCTGCTGGCCCTGCCGCAGCGGTGGGAGAAGCCCAGTCGGCAACGCCCGACAAACGTGTGAATGACGGAGAGCCCGAAGCGCCCGATAATGCGGTCGCTCAGACCGAGGCGTCGGACAATGGGCCACCTCGCGAGCGTCGCCAGTCTCCAGAGCGGCGGACGGCACGACCGGCGCGTCCGAATCCACCGCGCGCAACCGCCCCAGCCGCGACCACTGAATACCACCCTGCTCTCGAAAGCAGTAACGAGGAAGACAGTGAGAGTGGTGAGGTTCGTGGTCGAGCGGAGCGGTTCACGGGGGACTTGGAGGATGTGAAAATCGGCGCCGATCTGGAAGAAACATTTGGAAAATTGGATCTAGGTCTCGATATTAAGTTTTAGCGTGGTGGCGTGTGTGTATCGTGATGTGGTCACCAGAACAACCGATATTCCCGAAATGGAACGAATGAAAGGCACTGGTGGACTTTTGTTAGAATTTTGCTCGTTCACCGTGGTAGATCGTATTTTCGGGGCTGTTGAACTCAATATATTGCTCCAAGTAGAAAGCAAGTGATCGGGCAGTCTGCGGCGTCTGCCTGGCCTCCAAACCAGGGATTGCAGCGTTGCACTACCAACAACTTATGCCAAGCACCAGGCGTCTGACCACTCCTCGATGACTTCAAGGGAGCTCACTGTCCTCGGAGTCGGGCTCCTGGCCGCCTTCTTCCCTTTGCGGACATTCCAACAGGGAGGAGGCGGTTCTTCCCCCGTCGTTATAGACGACGTCGTTAGCGATTGCACGCACGTCAACACCGTCCTCTTGAGTGCGAATGTGTCGCCGTCGCTCGTTTTCAGTGACGGCAGGTGCTGCCAGTATCAGCCCAACGATATTGCGGGTGTCACCATCTCGTGTCGCCAGGGGAGAGTGGTGGCCGCGACGTTTTCCAACTTTAGGGTGGGATCCTTGGAGGAGTTTCGGAGCTTGAATGCGTTGGAGCAATTGTGCGTTCACCGTCGTTCGCGATTATCGCCGGGGAGATTGCCCGAACCCCATCTCCCTCCACACCTTCAGGATGATAACCAATGGCTCGTTCGCTGACCGCTCCACTATTCCTACCTGGCTCCCGAGCTGGACAAACCTTACCACCTTACAACTGAGCTCCAATAATTTGGGCGGCAGTCTCTCATTTTTGGCAAACATGACTCAACTTCAACAGTTGTGGGTAGTTTCGCGTTCCAAGCATCACTTTGCCGAAGCTCGCCAACGCGGAACATCCCTTCAGAGACTTATCTTCAAATCAAATCGAAGGAGCTATCCCAGTTGGTTTTTCTGGGTTGACGGCCTTGCGGAGTTTAAATTTGAGTGGGAATCCCAAACTCATTGGTTCAATGTAAGTCGGTCGAATATCTGACCCCTTGCTCTTGAATTTTATTTGTTTGTACTCGAATCTAGACCCGACCTTTCCAATTTGACGAATCTTGTCTCCTTGTAAGCATGAACGAGTCCCACTTTCCCTGAAGTGTTCCTTGAACTCCATGGAACTTCACATTGCAGCGACGTTTCCAATACAAACTTGACGGGAGCCCTCCGATTGCCGTAAGTGATTGCCTTGTTCTGTTGGCAAAGCAACTGCAAGTTGAGGTTCAACTCCTGGTTGACAGAGCCACCGTGATGAATTGTAATATCGGTCAATCCGGGCTGTGCTCCTCCCCTCAATCACCTGTACCCGTATCTTGTGGAACGCCCTCGACGATTTTGGGATGTACTTCCCCAACGACTCTCGTAAGCTTGCGTCGTTATTATCGTGGTCGGCGTTGATGGCATTATTCTCTTCAACATGAGCAGCCGAGCTCTTTGAGCTCTACATCCAGTCTCCAACCTGCACCCACAACAAACATTCCCCTGATCGCGGGAACCATTGCGGGTGCGTTCTATCCTGCTTCACCACCCGTGCGATGTTCCCAAGCTGACTAAAGAGGCTGCAGGTATTGCAGCCGTTTTGGCTATTGCTGGCATTGTCTCCTTTTTCTTCGTCCGCAATCGGCGCCGGCACAAACTCGGCTCCGAGGCTGACGAGGACTACCTCGCGCGGGAACATCCTCTCGCCGCGTTTCGGCCGCCGCCAGCCGCAGCCGCAGCCGCACAAGCTCCACTCGAGCTGAACCTCCACCCTCCTCCGTCATACGGCCCGGTCTCAAGCTCCAAATGGGGCCCGTTGTTTGCCTCGGGCTCTCTTCCACCTAACTCCAACGTTTTGTCCGGCTTTAAAAATTCCACACGTACCGCACTCTCGACCAGAACGGCTGTCACGGAGGGGCCGTCCGTGCAAATCGGCGAGGGAAATATTGAGCGAACGGTGGATCGAGTGACGCTTAACCAGATATTTGTGGTGGCTCATCGCTATGTGGCGAGGGAGGCGGACGAGCTTACTTGCGAGGTGGGAGAATGCGTTCATGCAAAGGTACGGGTAGTGCATAAATTTAGTTGGACGCACCGCTAATCAGTACGTTTCCAACTGCAGGATATGATGTCAGACGGTGTGAGTATTGATGGCTTTTAGAGCCTTCTTTTTTGTGACAGTGACACTTGCACATTTTTTTGTTTGCGTTTGGCTTCTTTGCAGTGGGTAAACGTGAGTATCGGCTTTCTATGAAATGGAGTAGATTCTGAAAACTCTGATTTCGAATCAGGTGTACAATTACGATCAAAGCCGTACAGGCGTTGTTCCTTATGTAGTCCTTAGCTCCGTTTATGCGCCGGATGTGCAACGACGGGTATCGAATGCCCGAATGTCGGCAGCGGACCGCCCTCCTCCACCAATTGGTCCCCGGACCACCAGCAGAATATCGTCCGGTGCTGCTGTGATAGATGTTCAAGGGATTCCGAAAGGTGCGAATTGTGTCTCTGAACTTTGGTGTTGTTTTTAATCGATCATCGGTTCTTCAAGCATCAGATGCCCGACCCCAATCGTCATACCTCACACCGCCGCCACCATCGCATCTCGCTCCCGCGTACGTCACGACCACAACGTCATCAATAGCTGCGTCGGCGTACGTCACGACCACAACAACTTCATCGATAGCTGCGCAGTCTATGCGAGGAAGTTTCGGCGGGCAGAGTGCCCGTATAGGTGGGGGAGCCGAGGAAGAAGATGACTGACGAGTGTTTTCTTTTCTCCACACTTTATTTTTTGGCATTCCATACTATACCTCGCGGGCGAGCTTGGACTTCGCGCGAGTTTTTGTCACAATAATTCATCAGAATCGTTTCTGATTTGTAAATGAACTCTAATCTTATTCTGGACCATTCGTCGATGATGTAGACAGAGGTTGCATCACTTTCGCGCTAGATCATGTTTAAACGACAACCAAGATGCATATATCAACTGGCCTCGTTAAGCGTGCGCTGAGTGTTACAAGACTGCCAGATGGCGCAGAGGAATGTCGTGGTCGTGGGCGCATCGTTCGCAGGTACGTCGCGTCTCCCGTTGCTATGGTCCACACACCTTCGTTCGTGCGACTTACTTACATTACATGACATAAACTGCTGCCAATTTTAGCAATCCCGGTTATAAATGGCCTAAAGCGAAAACTTCCTTCCACGCATCGCATCATTGTCGTCGACCCCAAATCGCATTTCCATTTCGCGTTCGCTTTCCCCGCTGCTGCAGTCGAGAGTGGTTGGGAAGAGACTCTCTTCATCCCGTACAACAACGTGCTGTTGCCGGAGCAAGGCCTCGTGATCCAGGCGGGCGTCAATGAAGTTCACCCCAATTCCGTCGTACTTGATCGGCACATAGACGCAAGCCAGTTCGCAAATGCAGACTCTGGAACAACAAACGTTATTCCTTACGACTGTCTTGTGTATGCGGCTGGCGCGTGGCACCCTTCTCCGACCACAATGCAACACTTTTCGACCAAGTCCGAATCAATTGCGGAGTTGCAAACTTGGCAAGACCGTATTGCGCGTGCCAAGAAGCCCTTGGTCGTCGGGTGTGGGGGCTCCGGCGCTGAGTTAGCGGCTGACATCGCTGAGATGTATGGAGCAACCAAGCATCTCACCGTAGTGCATTCGAGGGAAAAGTATTTCGACTCGTTCGGCCCGAATGTTGACGCCGTGGTGTACCAAGTGCTTGATAAACTAGGAGTGGTGCAATTTCGTGGAGAGAGGGTTGTGTTTCCCAAGGGAGGGTTTCCCAATGATGGGAGCACTTTTGAGGTGGAAACAAGCACGGGAAGAAAGATCAAAGCGGATTTAGTTGTAAGTTTGCTCAACCCGTCTGCAACCACCCGATCTGATTATTCAACATCGATCTCCCAGATCCCGTGCACCGGTCTCGTCCCAAACACGTCACCACTGACCATCCTCTCCGCCAACCTTGTCAACGAGCAAGGTTTTGTCAACGTCCTCCCCACAGCCCAGGTTACTAACCCGCACTTCCCAAATGTATTCGTCGTCGGTGACGCTGGTGATTTTGGTCCGATAAAGACGGCCAAGGAGGCTCGCAAACAGGCGGCTGTCGCTGTGGCTAATGTGCTCAAAATGATTCGCGAAGGACCGCTTCATGGGGAACTTTCTCACATCACACGGAGCGCCCCGCGAATCAACCTCATCATGGGGAAATGGACAAATGTGGTTGTGTTCACTCTCTGGGGGTGCAACATCGCGATTGCAACTCGTTTGGGAGGATTCTTTAAATGGTTAATGGGTGTGAGAGGGAGCCCAGGTGCGAAAAAAATATGGAGGGCATTGAGCGCCAAAATGTAGATTTTTGGTGATTCGAGAGTTACTTGTACTTTTGGTTTTCTAAGCTAACGTAATATTAAGAAGGGGATGCTTGTCTTTGTGTTGTCGCTGGGTTTGCGCTCTACGACGAGCGCTTAAGGGCCTGGGGCAGGGTAGCACTAAATGCATCATCTCCTGTCTGTCTACTGTCGCTTGGTGGTGCGGTTGCCGGAAGAATTTCCCCTCACACACGTTTCTCTCTCTTCTGCTCTGCCGCTGATCAATTGGATCAAGGTTCTCTAAGGTAGCAAGGGAATGCCAATTAGATCAAGATATGCACAAAGTTTGTCTAACCTATGTAGTTTCTATTTGTTTGAACGAAAATACTGAAGTCTGACCTGACCCTTTTCCTGAAGTCTGACCTAAATACATTGAAGTCTGACCGGCCACCCTGAAGTCTGACTTCAAACACTGAAGTCTGCCCAGCCACTCTGAAGTCCGACTTCCGGACACTGAACTCTGACCCACGCACACTGAAGCCTGACCACCGTATCCACAAAATGCGGAGAGCAGCGGTACTTTATGGTAGAATTCTTCCAAAATATTTCGCGAACTAGTTTGTACCAAAATCGTGGAGGACTGAAGGAGATTATGTGGAATGAACACCAACTAGTGAGAACTTCTACCATACGAAACCACAGAAACTCTTTGGTGTACAGTTTGGAGAGAATGGCTCAGAGTAAGTTGTGTTGAAGTAAGCTTATCGGGGAAACAACCGTGAACTTGGGGAGCTGGCGCACGCGCTGGATTTGACAAACACTACGTGTACCTGTACAGTATTATTTTTTTTTCCCAACTTTAAAGTGACTTGCCGAGTCACATCCACACTGGTGCTGGGAGGGCTCAAAGGAATAGCTCGTGGTGATGGGAAAACAGGATTTGTCATTCAGCACTCAACACCGACATAACTAAATTTTACCATGCGAACAATGCTTCACAATGGACACAGCCCGCCACAATGTAGCGCCTTTTCGCTTGAGCTCATTGTCAAATTTTGACCCATCAATGAAAGTCAGGCTTTAATGTTTGAAAGTTGGACTTCAGGGGGCTGGTCAGACTTCAGTGCGTGAAAGTCAGACTTCAGGGTGGCCGGTCAGACTTGAGTGTATTTAGGTCAGACTTCAGTACAATAAGGTCAGACTTCAGGAACCCTCAAATGTCAGACTTCATTGTCTTGCTTGTTTGAAAGTCTCGTTCTCGAAACCCTCGTCACTCATGTCCGAAAATAGGTGCCAGGTTCCCCCTTCCCACCAACCTATCCTCATACTCCGCAAGCACCGCAAACATATGGCACTGTATGTCCTCCAACCTCAACGAACTGCGGCCAAACTCATGTCCCTGCTTGGCGATACGCTCGGCGCTCTCTGGATTCCACATCGCCCACTCTACCGCTGACAGCAGGTCAGACCAGTCGAGCTTGACAGGAATGTAGTGTACGTATGGTATCGCCCAGTGGTCTATCCATTCCACAAATCCTCTTGCGCGGAGCACGAGACTCTTTGAATCTCTCAAAAACGCGTGAAAGCGTCGCGAAAAGGAGTTTCCATCCACGTCGAGTAAGAACCTGTGGTAGAATTGCTGCTCGTAGCTCAGAAAATTTCCCGATGGATTCCCGAATACACGCACGTGCTCCGTCACGGCGTCAGGTTGCATTTGCACCCATCCATGGAAACGTGCATCAATCGGAGAAACGCAAGGCCCGTTGGCTTTCTGACACCGCTGAAACAGATCTTGGGAGTATTTGACGAGTCGGTGTCTGTGAAGTCTGTTCCAGGACCGAGGGTCTGCAGGCGTAGGTTCAGCACCGGTTGTGGACCCTCGCCACACTGCAACTGGGACTTTGTTCCCGAATGGGAGGTCTGCTCCTCCGCGCTTTCCTGGTGGCAATTCCTCGCCGAAAGTGCCCATTGGGTACAGCAAAGGAACAAGAATGTCGGCATAGCACCCAGGAATGGTCGCCTGTGAAAAGATTGGAACGGGGCACGCCATGAGGTATCCCGGTAGAGGATTCCGCACAAAATAGGCGTGACGCTTGCGGAATTGATTCGGTATGACTGGAGTGAACGGGTTGCGTCCATCCATGTCCGCCAAGCGTTGCATTTCAGCGTCCGTGAACGTCAGGTTTGAAGGTTTCAGCCATGACGAGACCGTACTAGCATATGCGTCGTTATTGCCTTGGGTATCGCTGATACTGCACACCTTTCCAGGCACGAAAATTCTCGGCCAATCCTCGCCATTGACAACCATGCGGAAGTTTCTGGGGAACCATCGCGCAAAAGGCCCCATCCAGCTTTGCCAATTGTTGTCCGGTTCTCCTGGAATGTTCGTATTCTGAATAACATAATTAGGACTCTCCAATGGGAACCCGCTCTCGTTCGCCCAACCGTCATCAATGCACCCCGCGTGAGGATCGTCCGCCGACTTCAGAGGAGCGAAAAAAAGTGTGTCCGTGTTGGGCATGGCGGACGCATCGTCTATCATCTGCTGCGTGATTTGCTTTGGGACGTGATCGAGAAGTTTCGACAGGTGCGCCGCTCCCAGGACGTTGCACTGGCGAGCCACAGCAAAGTCGTACCAGGGTTTGTACAAGCGGAAAGGCAATTTGCCTTGTGTCGTTGTGTAGTAGGCCATGGCTTCTTCAAGGGTCGGCGTTGGGTGCGGCGTTTGTCGCGGGCGGACATCCTCGTGTACATACGTAGTGGGCTCAAGCTCCAAGTTGAAGCCTGTGAAAAGCAACATATATCAGAATCTATTCCTGATGCAATCGCGTTCCCATCTCTCACCGTTAGGGTCCAACATCTCCTGCTGCAAAGCGTCTTCCCAACCCCGTCCCTCTCCTCCCTCCAGCTGCTGATTCCAGGTCTCCTCCTGCACCGCACCCCTTCCTGGAATCATCGCAACCGTTATCATCAGTGTCAACACCGCCAATGCCATTGTGAATGACAGAAAAAAGGGCCGGGTCAACGTCGTGCGCTCCAAAGCGTGCACCACAGGGGATGACGAGCCATCGGCCCCATTTGATGGCATCTTCGACGATGTTTTCATGTGCTAGTGACCTTATTTGTCGCTCGCAGCAAAAATGCGCCGGTCGCCTGCGTCAGGGAGGCCGGCGGAGCTTGAGTCGGAGACCAGCCCCGCGGATCGTGTCGCATTTCTTGTGGCACGGCTCTTTGCGCAAATAGGGCGAGGCAGATGGTTGCGTGTGGCATCTCTTGTCGCCGTGTTGAGTGATCGTTCGAACAACGAAAATGAAACATAAACTAACTTGCAATTATTGCAAATGGCATTTCTTGATTTTTTTTTTTTTTCTAGAACAATCTCATACGGCCGATGTTTTATAGCAACGTCAGCGCGAAGAACCTTTCCGGTCCCCGAAGACATCTTTGGCAATAGATGCAGTCTCACCAGCAACTCCCACCGCCGCTCCGACCGCTTCCTTCTTCAACGTATCCTTGACGTCACCGAACTGCTCCGTGGAGTCTTGATAAAGATCGCTTGCCTTCGCGGTCGTCTCGTTAAACTCGTCGTCTTCACCTTCAGATTTTCGACGCGCAGTCTCCACGGTATCAAGAATCTTTGGTGCGAGGGTTTTAGCTGCCCTTGTGAGCTTTTGCGTGGACTCTGGGAAGGAAGCACTGATCTTCTTTGTGCCTGTGCGTGGTGGAGAAACATTTTCACATCCAAATTTTCCCTCGGTTGAACTGAGTTCACCTTCTTTCAAGGATCCTCTCACGTCTCTTTCATCTAGTTCATTTGTACCAGTTTGTGGCATGTGTACTTGACGCGAACTTTCAGTTGCTTCCAAGAATAACGTGATGCGGGTAGCACATTCGCGAAATAGTAAGAGATCACCTTCATCAATGACTTCCTTCAAAACGTCCTTTCCACGGCCGGTAACTTTTCTCAGGACATCTCTGGTGTCCTCCGCACTTGAACCTAAAGCGGAAGGATCAATGCAAATGATGAAGCCGAGGTGGTTTTAGGGTGAACTGACCAATGCCAGATTCTTTCAGTATTTCCCCTCCTTCTGCTATTAGACCGCTTGCTTTCTTCTGTGCAGAGCTCAATACGTTGTGTGCTGCGAATTTCACCCGTTTCTCTGTTACCGTTTGACAGAACGATGTCACCGTTATAACCTTCCCCGTATCGAGCGTTGCAGCAGCTAACCGAAATCATCTCTTGCCCGCTGATAGACTTTATCCGGAAGACTGCCACAGAAGAATGGTAAAAGGAACGCCAGCAGGAAATTTGAGCCCTGTCACCGCTCACACGACGTTGAAGTAGTAGTACATCGCCCCCATCACCACCATTCCACCAGCAAGTGCTTTGACGATGACTGATCTATTTCCCTTCAGGATGGTCTGGCCATCAGTTCGCCCAAGCCGTGCAGATGTCACAGATAGCACACGTGTCCTTGCTTGCTGTTGGATGAAAGTGCTTCTGAAAGTGTGCAAATGGGGTTCTTGGAGGAAGCGTGATAGAGGCATTGAAGCAAATGAAGAGGGTCAAACACTTTGTAATTTTTTTTTCCGGACCGGTGTTCCACTTCCAAGACGTCCGCAGTAGCTCGCAACAAAAAACCAAAGTTCTCAACCAGCACTCTCTGCACCGACCAAACGAACGTACTGCGTGGAGGGCGCATCTCTTCTTACCGAACCATCGATACCCAGGCGTCTGTACGACACCATAGTCTCTCTCTCTGTGCGTTGCCCGTCGCGTGGCCACCTCTTCGGCGGCCAACCTTAGTCTTAGCGCACTGCATCCCCCAACCATATATGTTCGAACCTGCGCCATGGCGACTCTCTCCTCTCTTGGACGGACAGTGCTTGCGCTCCCACTTGTGCGGAAACTCCTATAATAATAGGAGAGTGCCTGACGCCCTGACCAAAACGAAGTAGCAAAACCGTGAGAACTATGAGGGCAGAATAACAGGAAAAGGGGAAGCTGGAAGGAATCGAAAATGGAAAGAGAAAGTCTGGTGGTTGCGTGACCTCCCTTTGGCCGGAGGTTCCTGACTCAGGGTCCTCGTAACTGATCGGTTTTGATTTTCACCCAAATGATTCGGGAAGTAACGATTTGTCACATGGTGATATTTTTATTACAGCGGCACATGGAATCTGAGGTGGCGCGGAGGACACTGGACATCTGTTTCAATAGTCTCTTGTCGTTGAGCTCGGTGAAATGGATTTTAGTTCCCAGTGGATTTCTCGCGGACCTGACTGGATGTGGAATTTCGCCCAATGGGGGAAGCTTAACGTGGCTTACTTCGTGGAAGCATTGTTCTAATCCTTTAGAGGGTGATGTCTCCACACGCACTTCGGACGGGCCACCACTCAAGTCATATTTTTGCCCCTTTATTTTGCTTAAATCGCCGGAACTTCTATTTGGGCTTATCCTCTTGAATGTAAGTGTTGCAATGGGCTGGGAGGCTTTGATCTCAACCCCGAAATGTCTCCGGCGACATGTGTCGAGAGTAGCAAGTATTTATAAATCCAACTCTCAAAATAGAAAAGAAAGATTGAAGAAAAGGGTAGAGGTGTCCTTTCTAAAGTGTGGCTTGGGGCATCTCGATTGGGTGGCACGAGCACACCAACGGTCCATCACCTTGCATCGGAGCAGAAAATCTCACCGGCGGGAAGAGCTTGAGGATCTGCGCAGTGCTTCCCAGACCAGAAGAAAGGGAGCCGCTGGCAGCGAGCGGGAGGAGAGAGCTGACTTGAGCGGAGCGGGAGTTGTGGCCGGTGAGTTTGGCGGAAGGGCGGAGAGAAGGAGAACAGAGGGGGAGCCGGGAAAGAGAGCGTAGCGAGAGAGAAGGGGAAAGCGGTGGACAAGGAGGGAAGCAAGCTGATAAAACGGGATATCTTGCGTGATTGAAATTTGAAGTGTTTGTTGGGACGGGACAGTTCATGTTGAGATGATAATTGCGGTTGAAGCCAATGGCAGAAAGAGAGAACCACAAAAGTAGACAAGTCGACGGTGAGAGCGCGGAAAGCGGAAGTGGAGTGCCGGAGGTGGAGGTGAGGTAGTGCCCGCATCCGATGTGCGGGAGTGAGCAAGAGGGGAAGCAAGAGACGGATACACTTGGTCCTTGAGCTCATGTGAAGCGAGGAGGGAGAGCTAAGAGGAAAGGCTGGCTGTTGGGGCAAGGAGTTTGGAGGGTGGGTGACAGAACAGGTGACTGCCATCATTCCACTTGGCGCACACCTGTCACCAAGGGACACCGCACACTCTTGTACACGCTATATATTTTCACCTTTGTTAATCTTTCTTTTCCTTTACTCTCCCATTCGGGAATGCGAACGTTGCCGCACCCGGTTGTCAGCTCTACCATCATGTCAACACCTGCGCTCTCTCTCATCGACAACTCCGTCGTCCCGTTCGACTTTACTCATTCCTCCTCACTTTCTCTTCGATCGCTGCTTTCGCTTGCTCGCATGGACTCTCTCTCCTTTCATTCAATCAATTCAATTGACTCCCACCACACTTCGTCCTCTCGATCGCTCAAACTTTCGACTCCTCTTGTTTCCCCGGATTCGTCTCGCGACTCCCGTGACACCCGACCGTACGCACTGCCAAGGGGCCGGCGTAGACCGTGGCTGCGATCCTCCCAAGACTTCGCCGTCATGGACCGGTCGTCACTTACTGACTCCAACACCATTAACTCGGCGCCTCCCCCGTCGGCACCCACCCACCTCGAATCTCTTGACACTTCGCTTACGCCAGCCCTTTCCCCTGCCTCTTCTTTCATCTCATCGCCAGCGTTCGAGGAATCACCTGAACCAGCACTCTGCGGAATCGTCCAAGGGGAACTCCGAAGATCTCCGTCACCAAATTCTCCCCGATCTCCCACATTACTTGAGCCTGGAAAGTCGGAATTCGATCGATCCAGCGAGTCTTCTGGGAACGTTGATGGGACGTCAGTTCTCACTTTCGATCGATCAGCGCCAAGTCGCCTCCCTCGCGAATCTGCGACGGACTCGATGACAACTGACCGTTGTGGCTACAGTGAGCTGAGCTGCCTCACTTGGACAGGGACGGCCGACCAGCGCTTCGCATTGGCGCTTGGAGGACTCGTTGGCTTGGGGTCTGGATCGCTCGCTGGCTTCCCTGAACTGAAGTCCGACATCCAGGCGTATGGCCAACTTTCCGATGCCTCCAAATCAACAGGAGCGGCGGGTCTTATCCCCTCGTTGCCACCTGCGCCGTCTCCGCTCCCTCCCCCATCACCTGCCTACCCACCGTTCCCAGTTGCTCCCACCAATCACTCTGCCACCCCACCCCTTGCAAACCCAGTACCCTTTTCCACCCCTCCCCCGGCTCAGCCACACCTCCCGCCAACCTCGCCACCCACGGACGGAAGGCTCTCTCTCTTCCCCCGGCGGCCTGCGCGAACTCGGCCGCGGGCGTCTTCTGATGCGACTCGACCGGCATCCAGATTCCTGATGTCCGTGCACGCGTCCGCTCCACCATTCGTCGCCCCCGCCCGTCGTCGTCTCTCGAGACCACCTCGACCGGTAGTCCGAAGGGCCAACTCAGCGGAAGCAGAGCTCGGTGGATCATGGGCGTTTGCACTCTCGCGGGACTTGGAGGATACCACTGAGGCCGACGTTGAAGAGGACGATTCGGGCGAGGAGTCGGGTCGGGAGAAAGTGGGTCTGAGGAGGGCTGACAGAAGAAGAGGCGCAGCAGGAGATGGAACGGGTGCGGCAAGCCCGGGTGGCGTTGCAACCGACGGGATTGCTGGGGGAATGACAAAGGTGTTTGATTGTCCGTATCCGGAATGCGTCAAGTGGTGAGTTGAATTTCTATCGAGATTTGGATCAGGCACAATTGAAAGTGTGAGCGGTCTTGCTGGGTTCACACGCGAGTACTGGTCACATGATTGTTGACGTTGGAGGCGAGACGACGGATCCACCCTATGGGGAGATTGAGCCTCCAGGAGAAGGATTGGCGAAGTCATCTCTTGCCTTCCTTCCTGCCACAAGCCCCACTAATTGGATATTCTTAGGTTCTATGGCCAAGCTCAGCTCCGTGCGCATACCAAGGCCCACGAAGACCGTGGCGAAGTTCTGGTTGAAACGGATGGGTCGGCATCGGAGTCGGAAGACGGAGATAGCCGTGCGCGCACTGGAACATCACAAGGCTCCGAAACTTGGAGCATTGCGGGCAGCGGTGGAATAGGCGGCAAAAGGCACAAAGTAATGTGGAAGATGGTGGCTATGGAGAGTTTGACTGAGCAAGAAATGGACGAAGACGTGGAGGAGATGAGAAAGGGAGTGCGTGTAAGTGGGGACGTAGATGGAGGTGTCGAGCGGTCTGAGACGAAGGGTGCAACGGAGAAAGGCAGCGGAAGTGCAGCCAACGTTGGGATGATGAAGGAGAACGAGGTGGCGCGACCAGGGAAGGGAGGAAAAGATCACAAGGAATCCAAGGAGAGACGAGAGGCACCGAGAAAAGGTGAAGCTGTAGATGGGGTGGATGGGAAGCGTAAGGCGGCTGGGAAGGAAAATGGTGGCGGGGAGGCCAAGGACACGTCGGGGTCCTCATCGTCGGGATCTGGGTCAGGGTCAGGCTCCGGGACAACGTCAACGGACGCGTCCTCCACGACAACGTCTTCGACCAAATCCGCTTCGACGTCGTCGTCAAACTCGGCTTCCACCACCCGGTCTTCTGCCCGGCGTGTTCCGACACGGAACCGTCCCACGGCGTCCCCTGCCGGGGACCGATCCGAATCATCGGATGAAGAGACCGAGCCCAGAAGGAGCAGACGCAAGTCGGGTGGCCCATTTGAGGAGGAAAGCGAGGACGGGACCTTGTTGGTGAATGGAATTGATAACTTTCCGAGATGCGCAGAAAGAGGGTGCGGCAAGGTGGGTTCAGGAGTCCNGGGGGAAGAACATACTGAAGGAAAAGAAGGGAGCGTGTTGTCGTGAAGTCCCGCTCGTAGTGGTGTAGTGAAAGAGTTACTGATTGGACTACTGGGGTCGTCAGTGATTTACTTACTTGCACCGTTTCTGCCGCCCATTCCCCTTGCCTTTCGCTCTCTTCTATAGTGGTTCTACAGTCGCGCCTCGCTTAAATCCCACATGCGCAATCATCATGGTATCGAGGATGCTGACTCGCTCATACCGCCAGCACCGTCTCCTTTATCCGTTGCTATCGCAGGGGTAGCTGGGTTGAGTGAGCGACATCGGTCGCCTTCAAAGAAGTCGGGCGCGCCGCGTAGTACTGGAAGAGGAAAGAAGGAGGATGACGCCAGCAGTGACGAGGCAGAGGGGGTGGAGGATAGTCGTGAGACGGAAGGGAGAAAAGAGAACCTGAACTCTATGAGAGGCCAGAAGAAGAAGGTGAAGGGGAGACGCGGTGACGGGCCGGAGCAGGTTCCGTTGGAGGGTGAAGGGGTTGCGGCCCTTGTGGTGAAAACCGAAGAGGGAGTTTCAGATGACGTAAAGGGTTTGGTAAAACACTTGGAGCTGGAAAATGGGAATGGCGACGGGGATGCGATAATGAAGGATGTCGATGTGGACAAGGAGGTTTTGTCGCATGAGGTAGAAATGACTGTTGTGAACGACACCGATCAGTCAGATGTACATCGGAGCCAAGACGACGAGTTCGACAAAGATGGGGATGCAAAAGTGCGGGTTTTGGACGAATCGATTCTGGTTCAGTTCCCAATGGAAGTAGACACAGTTCCGGATGGGAACAACAGTGGACGCGTTGGTGGGGGATCCGGCTCTTCGACCACTCCCGGGAAGAAGGACAAAGGGAAGTCGAAGTCAAAGGAAGCAAGGGAGTCGAGGGATCGGGGCAAGGTTGTGAGAGACGATTCAGGGAACGGGATTGATTCGTCGGGCAAGATCAAGCCAGAACGGGCCAAGGGGCAGAATACTGTAAGCGTGACCGGGAAGCCTTTGACCCACCGCAAGACACTTTCTGCGACAGCGGGATCTGGTGCGACGACAAGACGGAATTCAATGCTTGTCGAAGTGCATAATACAGGCGCAAGGACGATTCCAAAGGATGATACATTCGAGACGTTGGATGAGTTTCCAAGGTGTCACCACCCGGGGTGTGAGAAGTGGTGAGTGGATGTATGGGATGCAGTGAGGGGCATGAAAGAAGAGGATAATGGAAGGTGGAAAGGAGAAGACCTCGCTGACTTCATGTTTTTATCACTAGGTTCTACACCAAGTCGCAGCTCAAAGCTCATGAGCGTAATCATGTGGACGATTCTGATGAGGAAGAAGAGGTCGTCCCGTCGAAGCCCGCGAAGCCCGAGGCCGTGCGCGTAGTGAGCCACGCACGGGTGGGTTCGGTGGGAAGTGGGACGAGTGATCGACAGTCTAAGAAGCGCAAGGCGTCACCAGCGGCTCTGATTGTGGACAAGGGGGTTAAGCGAGACATGCGTGGTGGGATTGATATAGTGAAGGGGCACTCCACTGTGTCGACTCAGTCGCCCACACAAGGATCTGGAGGGACAATTTCTGCGACGCATCTCAAGGATAGACTTGAGGCGACTGATTCCCTGATCGAGCCGTCGGGGCTGGTCCAGATTGCATCTGCGGTCTCTACGGCTGTGACGGTAGCTCTTTCGCCATCCTCGTCCGTTTCGGTAGGTGTTTGGTTGTTTTTTTCGCTTCAGTGTAACTGAAAGTGTGCAATGGCGCGCCAAGACATTGCCCCCCGCAAGACCGCAACGGGCAGCGTCGGTGAAGAAGGATCGTCCTCCGAAGCCCGCACTTGATCCGCAGAACGTTGTTGAGTCGAAACTTCGATCAGGGCGTGGAGCCACAGATGTCAAACGGTCGACCTCAGTGTTGCGTTCCAAGTCCCGAAAAGATATGGTGAAGCAGGAACCAGAAGGAGAGGACGCGGTGATGACTGATGCACCCATGAACTACCATGCGACACGGAGTTTCTCTCCTATCAGTCAATCGGCTAACTCTCCAACGGCATCTACGAGTTCGTCGCCAAGGTCTGCGACGCTGCCCAAGCACGCTTCCACTGGAAGCTTATCCTCATACAATCGCAACGCGACTTCCCATCACCCCTCCACCATTCCGAGTAAGCGTTCGGTGGACGCTTCTCGCGATGCCGTGATTGCTCCTCCCCAGAAGTTGACAAGGAAGTCCAATAGCCATCTGTCGGGGTTCCAGTTTCCCCAGAATCCCCGCTCCGGAGGTTCCGGTGGCCACAGTGGGAACTCGTCCTCATTGAAGGGATCTAACCGGCATCATAACAATCACCGAAACTCGTATGACAGCTCCTTACCTTCAACGACGGCCGCCTGGGGAGGCGTGAATAACCAGTGGCAGCCCCAGGTTTTCGGAGCGACGCATGATTCCATGAATATTCCCGGTGCATACGCTGCCCAGGTTCCTCCGAGGCACCACAAGGCTTCTGGGGATAAAAACTCCGAAAAGAACCGTAGGCCGTCGGTGAGCGGATCGGCTCCACCGGTGTACTCGGCGCAACCGACTAGTCGCCCTGCTCCGAACGTGGCGCCGGCAGCACCTCTGGCGGTACAGAGACAGGATCCACGTGAGCTTGACGATGTCTTTGAGGCACTTGTAGCTCTTCGCGCCGCCCCAGTGGAGCTGCCTTCGCCCTCCTCCTTCTCTTCGAAATCAGAGCCGTCAAACGTTGCAGCCCTCTCTCCAACCCGATCGGAAGCCAGCACGGCTTCATTTGCTATAGGATCGGTGGGATTGTTCTCGGGTGGGAAGATTCTCCCATTGCCCGTACCTTCGATGCCCATTGGATCCCGCAGCCCTCGGCTTTTGAGTTCCGTCTCTGTGTCAAGCTTTGCGTATACGCCACCTCAGCCATTGTTTCCTCCACTGTCTTCGTTGCCTTCACTGCACGGATCGCCGACTCTCGGGCGCTCACCTCAATCCACAACGTCTGCGGCTCCGAATGGCTCTTCAACAGGGCACTCTGCCTCAGCTCAAAGCTCTCAGCCAGCAGCATCCACGCAACAGCAGAGCATGGGAACCAGCTCGAGCGTCACTTTGTTTCAAGCTATCGTAATGCCGGCGAACTCTCCCGAGCTCTCTCCGACGTCTCCACGCGTGTACGCCTCCACCGCTCCTAAAAGTCAGCATCATTTTTCCAATACGACACTTAGCCCCGCGACCTCCACTCACTCGTCCCTGCTTGGTCTGCAACCACCGCCAATTGGGAGCAGCCACCATAAGCACCCCAGTGTGCCATCGCTTTCGGAAATTCTTCAGCTACATGGAGCAAAGGACGACACGCTGTCATTGGCTCCAATTAGTATGGGAACTGGCCCTTCGTGGCCACATGCTTGGAATACCAGCGCGCAAGTTCCTTTACGAGAAGAGAATAGAGGGGGCGTCACCGATATTCTAGCCAGAATCGAACGGGAGATTCCTGGCGTGACGATCAAAACTTCCAGTGGGAATGGTGGCGGCAATGAGCCACCCAAGACGGTTCCAATCACAGCTCCGTTGGCGCCTACAAATCCAATGCCCAGTGGCGTCCCAGTTGGTGCATCCATGGATGGAAAAGAACTCAAAACCGCACTTGCCAATATAACAGATCCGACCGCTTCGCCTGGGAGGAGGAATGTCACCGTCTCGCTCAGGGCTTCACTTGCTGAAGGAAGTTACCTGGTAGTGGACGTCGCGGGTGACAGGTGCGTGTGTTGCTGGAAAACAACACTTGACGTTACGCATTGATGTTTACATTTGGTTTTTGTCTGGTGCAGCACTCGTCGTGATTGATGTCGGCAACCTTTGATAAACTTTGCTCTTCCAGTATTTCAAACACCCAAGCATTCTTTGCATCATGACGACAAATAACAATTATGTACCATTTGCGAAAGGCCTTCATTGAGGGAACTGAAAGGGTGATTCGTTTGTCGAGGTTGACGGCCAAGCGAATTCTTGGATCCAGCTTTTATACCCAGAAGCATCGACTATCTTCGTGACCATTCGATTCCTCTAGTCTTTTTCGATTGTTGACTTGGTGTCCGAGCGACGGACCAGTTGGATTAAAGCGTTTGTACTGCTATCAAATTGTATAAATTTTTCGCCCGGTTAGGATACGATGCCTGTGTTGGTGTTGACATAAAAAGAAATTAATTGCTGGAATTGGTGTGTGAATGAAAGTGGGAAGTGAACCTTAAAAAGGTGTGTCCGCAGCCACTTCGACGGTTTCCACCTATCACCTATTGAACGACAACGAAGCGAGCTCCACTCTCCCTGGGGAAGGCGCGTCTATAGCCTGGTCAGTTCTTTCCATGCCTTCTCTCGTCCCTGTTTTCCATCTCAACTCATTCCCTTCCATCGTAAATCTGAACCGGGGAGAGCTGGACAGAGGTCCTGTGACGCTCAAAAATGGGGCGGCATTTGTACGTGAAACACTTTTGCGACTCGGAACATCGCCACCGAGACATCGACTACAAGTCAGCGTTAGTTCGCGAATCTACCCCTGATTGCTGGGCGACTCTGGAACACAGGACCTCTGCGTATATCGGCTCGATCTTCCTGTGCGGTGAAGGTGCTTGGGTTCATTTGGGATCGAGGAGTTCACAAGATGAGTATCGCAGAATACTTTGTGAACTTGACCGAGTATTGGCTGAGACGGAACTCTTTTCCTGTCGCGACGCTTGAAGAGCTGCAGATAAAACTCGCACTTTTGGGATGCGATGACGAGCGGCGTCCACGAACGCGCATCCCTCGGACACAGACGGCTGACAGCCCCTCCGTTTGTAGATTGGGAACCACCGTACGCAGCTGCAATTGCAGGCAATCAATACGCAAATATTATAAATAGTTTGCTTGGCTCCCAAGTGCTTCTTATTCCAGAAAGGTGCAGCTGATCTGAACAAGTACAACCCTGCCACAACATGGCCGTCGGTGTTGCTCTCTGCCCTCCTTCGAATACCAAACTTGGCTGACACTAGTGAGAAATGGACATGGGCATATGAAGGACCAACGATACATAAAAGCCAAGTAGTTCCATCGACGGGTACCCAGTCCGCCCCGATACTCCTAGATGCATCCAGACTCCCCCAGATGAACCCAAGTTCACCAGATTTGCGGGAAAAGGGTGGCGTGGTCAGTTTAGCCGGTTCATCCGCTCAAGCTCAGTCAGTCAGCGAGCTCCTCGCATCGGTTCGCTGGACGATGGACCCCACACTCGCTCGAGAACTCAGTGAATATGCACCTCAAGTCTCAACCCTGCATCGAATGGGTTTCACAGACGAGTGCGCATTCTTCACTCCTTCAGTCACTCTTGCAGTTGCCCCATCGTGTCTCAAATCTCCTGTTTTGTTCCACGAATAGCGCAGCTAATATTGCAGCCTTGCGTCTTGTCTATGGCGATGTCTCGCGTGGTGCGTTTAAGTGACAAGTCGCTCTCCTTCATCACGTTGGAACCAAGGTGTGCGTTCTGCTTCAGCTGTTGCGGTCCTCTCTGGGGAAGAACCACCGCCAGTCAATGAGGCGAAATATATTCCCACCCCGCGGGCAGAGCCACAAACGCTGGAACAAGCGAGAAGAGAGGCGGCCGCTGCAAAGAAGATTGTGCACTCCGTCGTGAGTTTCGATTCCTGAGTGGTGGTGCGACGTTGCGACTTTGCTCTGACGACTGCAATATTTTCTAGCCGATTCCTCATGATTTGAGAAAGGAAGTCGACCAGGTGGAGGAAATGGGCTTCACGGATCGAGCAGCCATCATCGCGGCACTCCGCTCCCACAAAAACGCCGTACCTGCAGCAGTCGAAGCACTGCTTCGAGCTTCCAGTAGCAATGCACCGACAAACGAGACCTCAACCCGCCATGACAGGGAACGGCACGGTGGATCACATCCTCAGTCGCAAGCCAGGTCAACAAAGCTCGACTCGTCGTGGACCACGCCTCCTCACACGGGGGGTATGGCGAGCGCAATGGGGACGCGCGCATTGTCTCCGCCGCCCTCAAATGCCGGTGCGCGGGCTAGAAGTCAACCCGCACCGGTAGTGTGGTCTGACGTGGGTGCGAGATCAAGGACATCAGGTGGTGTTGCTGTCGCGGACTTACTGGGTATGTGGTCTCAGCTCGCAATTCACCCCTTTACATAGTGACATCGTTTTCATCAACGTTGGTAGATCTTTTCTCGGACCCCGCACCACCTCCGCAACCCAGGCCGCCAGTTCAAGCCTCGCTTCCCACCACTTTCTCACCAGTCTCTTTCGCAGTCACGCAAGCTCCCGGGCAAGTACATCCCAGAGGCAATTATGGTGCGCCCAACGTCGTCAGCCCTACATCAAAGTGAGCTCATTTGACAAAGAAGCAAAGTAGAATTGATGATCAATTTTTATCTACTACCGCGACGTGGTGTGTTTTCGTTCATCAGCAGTTCTTTTGCTATCGACAATCCATTCGCTGATCCCACAACTGATCATTCTGTTTCCTCGTCATATTCTCACTTTTCGGGCGGCAGGCGTTGAATGTCACCTGCGGGGGAAAGGAGTCGCCGCCCGCCTGACATTTGCGGGTTTTCAGATGTATTACATTAGTTGTTGATGAGGGCAGAACGAGTGGTGAAAGCACGTCCCCCTATTAATTATTTTATAGAGTGACTTCTTCAATTGAGAAGATGGTCGGACTTCGAGATGAGGTAGCGAAGGCAGGCAGCGAAGCTCAGTGCTTGCGCAACTCCCGCTTCTTCATCAGTTTACAAATCAAACACAGACTATCTCTAAGAATGGATGCTCTTCCGCCATCAATTGTGCAGCTCATCGCTGTGTACCGCACGGCGATGTTCCAGAAATACGCTGGATTGTTTATCACAAGTGTTCTCGGAGATCTTTCTGTCTTGGCGTTCCTCGCTCTTGCTGCGATGTGAGGATGATAATTCTAAATGGAGATCTCTCTGGATAATCGCATTCATTCACTGCGTATTGTAGCGTCGACATTAATGTGTTTCGACCGACGCATATCAAACTGTTCGCAGTGCTCATCACATCAAACGTCCTTGCGATGTTTGGAGAGATCGGATTGTGGACGTCGGACCCCAAGTCGGGTGTGTGTAAGTGAGTACAGGTTGCGTCGGGTTTGAGTGGTAACCCGATGACTGTGCTTTGATGCCTTATGGTTCCCTTCCTTTCTTGTTGAATCCACCCTGAAGCTTTACAGGTTTTCTTACAATCACCGGATTCAGTGGAGACTTTTGCTCCAGCGTTTTCATTGTGATCAGGTGTGTTGTTAATACCGATTGTCTCGCGAGCTAACTCATACAAGGCTTCCTGTTTCAGTTTATTTTGGAGTATTGTCTTGAAAAAGCCAAAGCTCCAGGGCATACAGGAAGCAATGCTCGTTTCGGTGCCTATTGTGTATGCTGTTGGGTGGGGAGTTGCCACGATACCATTGTGAGTTTTCGTGATTGCTTTCACGCCGAGTCGTTTATTTTAACATCGCTACGTACATAGCATGGGTTTCGGGCTGGACACCGTTATGTGTTACTTCCTCGACTGGCATGCTCCGATCGCTATTGTAGCCAACATTTGCACGGTTGTTCTTACGGCTCTAAACTTCGTTCTGGTACTCCTGATGCTCCTTTCACTGCGCAAGGATTCGAAAGCATCGGAGATTCTCACCACCGCACCGGGGCTGAAAACGAAACCGAACCAAAACAAAGTCAAGTCCGCCGTCGACAAAGTGTCAACGAGAATGATTTTGTACCCGATCATTATGCTTATAATGGGAGCGTGCGGAATGATTCCCATGTACTTTTTCGAAGGAAACCAGACGGTTGGGGAAATCGGAGGTGCGTGTGCGGTACTACTCTAGCAAATCAGCGAAACCCCCCCAACTTTCTTGTTGACGATCTCCTCCATGGCAGAATACGTTGTCTCTCTTATTGGAATTGTCAACTGTCTTGTATTCTTTTTCGTCGAGCCCACAATGGCCACTATCTCCCGGAAGCTCGCGGCTTCACTCGGAGAACGGAGAAAAACAAACGACTCTCCCATATTCAGGATGATGGAATCCATGTACCTGTTCTTGTCTCGCACCAAAGTAACGAAATCCACACAGTCATCAAGTGCGGCTTCCAAAAGCGTTACCAATCTTGGTACATCATCTGTAGCGGGCCGAAACTTTGGGGCCTCCCGTACGACCACTGATGGACAAGGATCGACATATCTCGCAACTGCTTGAGCCTGTAATGTATGACCACTTATATAATACCCAATAAATAGAGCGTAGAGGAAAAGGAGAACTAAAACTAGAGCGTACAGGAAAGGGGAATTACTTGTCATCAACTAGGGACCACTGAGATGTCTCAAATTCCACCATACAATCGCAATAATCCAGTTGGAAGCGGGTTCTTTCTTTGGTAGTGCCGTGCCACAAGTGGTGACGAAGCTTTCGGGTGACGTCTACACATTTTGGACAAACGAAACGCGTTTCGACCAATCATACAGTTTTCGGAGTCTCCTGCGCATAAACGATAGATATCTTTTGACATCCGAGCTCTACGAGCGAGAGAGGAACGGACAACGTCTGCGCTTTTGAGCTCTCGTCAAAGCCCATTGGAAACGAAGGGAGGGATCGCCGGGTGAGGGAGATTCAGCCAGGAATACACTCTGAAGAGGAACCTTCGAAGGGAAGAACCGATGTGAGTGGTGATGCGATGCAGATGGCTCCGATTGATTACTCGGTCCAACCTTTATGCTTCCAGTTCGGGCAAGCGGACAGATAGGCAGGCTACGAACGAATTGTAACCAGCTAAAACTAGATGGCGACAGTAGCGGTGTCGCAAGCGCACGGGAGCATTGAGGGAGAGACTGACGCCATTACATCCAGCGGAAAAGTTATGGATGTCAGTTCCTCTTCTCCTGCCCCAACACCACTGCCGCAGACTCGGATATCTGTCCATGAGTCTTCATTGACGTCGGAGACAGTTTCTACTTCTACCACCACCTCTCAGGTCCCAACAACCGGACAGCGCGCCGTCTCTCTCAAGATAAAATTCAATCCTGCTGCTCTCAAGGCGGACCCTGACTCTTTTCCTAAAATGTCTCCAGTGCACCCACACCAACCCCCCAAGAAGTCCCCATCTCTTCCCGCACCTTCCTCTACACCTCCACACACCCCTATTGACTCTAGTACTACGGATGCCGCTGCTGTCGTCTCAACTCCCGTCACTTCTCCAATAGCATCAGAACCACCACAAACTACAGATAGCATTACCGCACCTTCAGCACCAGTCACCCATTCGCCAACTCAGGGGCCCGCAACAACGGTAGAAACAGAATCGAATCAAATTGATTCGAATTCGATAGACGATACATCATCCCACGCCACTGGTCCTCAAGTGAAGAGGAGGAGGATCATCGAACGTCCCAGTATCACCAGCAGACTCCAACCCATTGAATTTGAGCAATTTCCCGCGACTGACGAGACTGCCAGCCAGGAGCCTGAAATCTTGGGTGAAGCTCAAATCGAGACAGGCGGCCTGAACCTCGACCTTGAGCAGCCCAATGCGACTCAAAACACCACGGAGACTTCACAGGTGGACCAGCCACCGATCCAGGGCGTAGAACCAATGCGGACTGATCAAGAGCCGCTTCCCACCGAAGAATCGAGTGCACTTCCCGAGGGTGCTCCGCCTGGTGATCCGCCCAGTACAGGTGCCGGTCGCGTCACGCGCTCCGCCATCTCAAACCGAAGCCGGCCCACTGCTACGTCCGCGACACCTGGTCGAAAACCAGTCACCCGTCCCACTGACACGGCTGCCACCGGTGCGGGGAGATCGGCCTCCTCTGCTCGCAACGGTGGGGCATCGACCTCGGGCTCCTCGGGCACCATGAGGTCCACCGCGCGCTCGCTTCCTGACATCCTCCAGTCCGCCGCGCGCGCCGCCGCGATCGCAAAAGCGCGCGCCAAAGCCATCGCCCAGTCTGCCGTGGGATTCACGGACGAAGACGTCGCCGAGATCGAGGCGTCCACTGCGGCGACGAACGGGACCGTTCCGCCGTCCTCGGCGCGGGGCAAGGGGGGCAGGGGCAGGGGCACGCGGAACGATGATTCCGACGACGAGGACATGGATGTGGATGTGGACGAGGGCGGGGCAGGCGACGACGGAGAGTCGGGGACGACCGGGTCGACGGGGGGTGCGAAAATGGATCCTGCCAAGCGTGCACGGAAGCGAGAGCGCAACCGAGTGGCGGCGGCGCTGTACCGCAAGCGACATAAGAACCACGTGCGGTTTCTGGAGCGGTACGTAGGCGAGCTGGAGAAGCAGCTGGACCAGGCCATGCGGGATCTGGACACGGCCAAGCGCGACATGGAGCTGACCTCGCGCGAGGCCGAGCTGGAGAAGAAGCAGGCGAGGCTGGACGCCGGGGCGGCGGAGGACGCAAGGGTGACGGCCGAGGCGGGAAGAAGGGTGGCGGAGGAGGAGCTGGTCAAGTTGAGGGAGGTTGTGGATGCGGCTGCGAGTGGCGATACCGAGGGCGTCGCGAGGGCCATGAGGGAGCGCGCCGAGGCGGCGGAGGAGGCTGGCAGGTGGTGGGAGAGGGAGGCGCAAGAGACGAGGGCGGAGATGGAAAGAATACACGGGCGGTTGATGGAGCTGGAGCAGGAGATGGAGGCGGTCAAGAAGGAGAACGAGGCGCTGGCGGATGATTTGAGTAAGGGGAAGGAGCGGCTGGCGGAGCTGGAGGCGAGGGGGCCCGTCGCAGGATTGAGGGCGAAGCGAAAGATGGACGATGGGGAGGCAGGGGCAGGGTCAGGTGCGGGTGGTGGTGGACACACGGTGGCGCCATACAATCCGAGGCGGGGCCGCCCGAGGAAGAACGCCAAAGATGAGACAGACGAGGAGGGCGAGGACGCGAAGCGGCGAAAGGTGGAGGATGTGGCGGTCGAAGCGGGAGACGGCGATGACGTCAACGTGGAAAACTGAAACAAACGGGGACAGTCCTTTCTGTATATAGTGGAGGTGGGTTGTGCGCTTGAGTTGACGTGTTGAGAGATGCGTTCACAGGTTCCACCATTTTAGCCGTTGCTCTTTGGTGGAGAGGAGAAATTTTGTAATGTTTTACCCCCTATGTGATGGATTTGAGCCCAGTAAACTGTACTACAGAGCTTTTTAGCATGACGTCTTCGTGGGGTGGGTTACCGGCGTGACTATTCAGGGAGACGAGAGCAAAGCACAAAAGTTCGAAAACCCGCAATAAAGATAAGAATCTTGATCGTAGATACACAATATAAGCTTATCAGAACCCGGAGATTGACGCAAAAAACCGTCCTTAGTGCGCCCTCCCACCCTAATCGCTGCCTCACCGGCGTGACAGGAATGAGGGGGAGGAGGGGAGGTTCACTGAGCTGGGAATCTGAGGCACTGGCCGATTTTCACGCGAAGAATTGCATTATGAAAGATAGAAATGTTTTCCGGCGAAACTCTCCACGATTTACCCCAAAGTTGGCCCTCTCCAAAAAGCACAGCCCATCTCCCCGCAGCGTGCCTCTCAGGTTTCACCCCTATCGCGCTTGGCAGATAACACATCCAGCGCGCACACAGGAGAGAAAATCGCATCGTATTTCTGTTAAATCTGGCTATCGACGCCGATTGAGTTGCAATCGACCCAATCGGACGGGAGCAGGGGAGATAGCGGGAGATGGAGAACCCACCGCAGGGCTCCAGACAGGAGGCACGAGGATCCAAAGGACTTATAGATAGCGGGAATCTTTTGATCCGCATCGATCAGGGGAACGGAGACACCCTTCAAGGGTGCAGTACTTATGCACCGTTGATTCTGACCTTGCTGTTATCTCGTCGACTCACCTTCGCCGCACACCAACACACACGATGGCAATCCTGGGGCAGGGCGTGGGATGGGCTGTTGTTCTTGGATTCGGGGCGTTCTTCGCCATCAGTGAGTTTTGTCTTTTAGTGTCGAAAGTCGAATCCATTCACCGAATCCAATTCAATTCGTCCGTGTTTGTTTTCCAGTCATGACGCTTTTAACAAAGGCGCAGGAGAGGTATCTCGGTGAAGTCCAAACTTCGGAGATGTTCATGACAGCTGGCCGAACTAGTAAGTTGCCGACCACACAATTCGGCCTCTTTCCACGCCTCTCCGCCGAATATGAATATGACGCGTACTGGATACTTACTTGTCCCAACTCGTTGCCAACGTCCTCAGTCAAAACTGTGAGTCCCAAACAAACAGATCTGCACTTGATTCGCGTTTGGTAAAATAGAATCTCCTAGGGTTTAACTGCTTCTGCAGTCGTCAGTGCCTGGACATGGGCTGCCACACTTCTCCAATCCTCGACCGTCGCCTACAACTACGGCGTTTCCGGTGAGTCGGAACCTCCAACCGACACGCCGTTTTAAAAAAACATTCCTCTATCCGATTTGCCCTTTGTGACATTCAGGACCGTTCTGGTACGCCTCCGGTGCAACAATCCAGGTCCTTCTGTTCGCCATCTTGGCCATCGAGCTTAAGCGCAAGGCACCCAACGCGCACACCTTCTTGGAAATCATTCTCGCTCGTGTGAGTATTGTCGCCCACACTTGGCCGAGTGTGAAACGTTGGTTCGGTTCGACCCATCTGATCGCTTCCGCACCGCGTCAAACAGTACGGCAAGAACGCCCACATTGTGTTCATGGTGTTCGGGTGCGTTTATCATGTCCGAAGAACCTGGCTGAAAACTCTGATCTCATCTTTCCGTGTCTGGCAGATTGGCCACCAACATGATCGTCACAGCAAGTGCGCTCGTAATCCCATCGTTCACACAATACCCGATCACTGACCTTACCCTCCTCCCATCTCCTTAACCTTCCCCTACACTTGCACAGTGTTGATTCTCGGCGGTGCTGCTGGTGAGTTCCCCCAACTGGCCGGACACGGATTCATGAGAATTCTACCATCTCATCCTTGCGTCACCCCACCAGTCGTCAACGCCCTCACCGGAATGAACATCTACGCCGCCTGCATCTTTATCCCGCTCGGTGTTACCGTCTACGTCGTCGCCGGTGGTTTGAAGGCGACCTTCTTGACCGACTACAGTGTACGTTGCTCACTTTTGGCGGAACCTTGTCCACTGCATCAACCTAACCACCTCAATCTTTCTACCAGCACACTGTCTTCATTTACATCATCATTCTCCTCTTCGGACTCACCGTCTACGCCACCTCGGACCTCATTGGATCCCCATCTGCCATGTACGACCTCCTCGCAAAGGCGGCCGAGAAGCACCCCGTCCCCAACAACACCAACGGGCAGTACTTGACCATGGCGTCGACCGACGGTGTAAGTTCCTGCCTTTGGCGGTTGGCGTATTTCATGTACGAGTAAGATCTCATAACCACTCACCACTCCACTCAGCTCATCTTCGGTATCATCAACATCGTCGGCAACTTCGGTACCGTCTTTGTCGACCAGGCCTACTGGCAACGCGCCGTCGCTGCCCGCCCCTCCTCCACCGTCAAGGGATACCTTGTCGGAGGTACGTACTCTTCACACCCACATCCTTCTCACGTGTGTTACCTGTGACCTGACATGTACTGGCCTCAATCAATCCCAGGTCTGTGCTGGTTTGCCATCCCATTCTTCCTCGCCACCACGCTTGGTCTTGCTGGCGTCGCTCTCGAGAGCAACCCCGTCTTCCCGACCTACCCTGAACGTCTCGTAAGTGTTTTCCCATTCTTTCGCCTGGTCGAACGCATGCTTGACCTCGCTGTGAATCCAGGACGCCGCCTCCGTCAGCGCCGGTCTCGTCGCGCCCAACGCTGCTGTCGCACTGCTGGGTTCCGGCGGTGGTGTCGCGATCTTGATTCTTGTGTTCATGGCCGTGACCAGTGCAGCCTCCGCTGAACTCATCGCGGTGGCATCCATCATCACTTGTAAGCACACGCCCTTTGACTGCTTGCTAGCCTCAGGATTCTAACGCATTTCACTACAGACGATGTTTACCGCACCTACATCAAGCCCGAGGCTACTGGCAAGCAGCTCGTGGACTTCTCGCACTGGGTCATTGGCGGCTTCGGAGTGTTCATGGGTGTCCTTGGTATCATTCTCAACTTGATGTGGGTGTCGTATTACTCGCGAAATCTCAGATTGTTATCTAACTGCGAAATTCGACCATTCGGCCGATCAAATACACAGTGGTGTTTCTCTTGGATGTGAGTCTTGCTGATCTGTGTTTCTCGTTCGATAAGTCTTGACCTTTGTCTTCTTTCATCAAAGACCTCTACCTCCTTATGGGTGTCATCGTCAGTCCCGCCGTGTTCCCCATTGCTGCCACGTAAGAATCTTGCTATTGCGATAGGCGTCTCCCTTCCGCTCACACTGCACTTTGGTGGTCTCTGAAGCCTCACTTGGAAGAAGCAGAACGTTTACGCTGCCATCGGTGCATGCATTTTTGGGTTTGCGGCTGGCATCAGCGCGTGGCTCGGCGTTGCAAAGGCCGAGGCCGGTGTCATTGACATCAACTCGACTGGAGCCAACAACCCTATGGTAAGCTGTCACATAGTGTGGGATACCAATGACGACGTTTGTCAACTCGCGTCTTCCGATCCAGCTCGCCGGTAACTTGGTGTCCCTCGGGGCTTCCGCTCTCTTCAGCATCGTTGTGTCTCTGATCAAGCCGGACGACTTCGACTTTAACATCACCAAGGAGAAGCTGGCGATGTTGATCGAGAAGGAGGACAAGGAGATGGGCATCGAGCACGCCAACGAGGAGGACCCCAAGAAGCTCGACTCCGCCGCCAAGTTCGCATACGGCAGCAGTTTGGGATTGACGCTTGTCCTTATTATCCTCTGGCCCATCCCCATGTACGCCTCGGGAGTGAGTTTATGTGCCGTGTTTTGGCCGTGTGATCGTCGTGCTTATTCCGCATCCATTTCCATTTCATTTCTATATTCCTACTTCTTAGTACGTTTTCTCCAAAGGCTTGTGAGTAGATTTTGAATCTTGCCCAGATTGAATCCATCTCACGTCGATTTCCCATGACAGCTTCACTGGCTGGATCGTCTTTGGCTTAATTTGGTCTTTCATCGCGGCAATCACGGTAATCTTCTTGCCAATCTGGGAATCTCGAGGAGGACTGGTCATGTTCTTCAAAAATGTCGCTGGAGGCGCCAAGGAGCCCGCCATCGCACACACCGAATCTGAGACCACGATGATCAAACCCGAGGAGGCGTAATTGCTGGGTCTGGGTCTGGCGTATTCATCATCAGTTGGCGTACGTAATCTAATGTCACAGTTGTAATTTTGTCAAAACGGGGAGAGTTAGGGGATCGAAATAAATTTAGGGTGGCCAACGCTCTATTCAAATTTGGCAAGAGGCACCACCTGGAATCATTCAGGCAATCTCCCCTCAAAACCACCCCATCACATCGTAGAAATCAGAGTGTAAATCGCATAAAACACCATCGAACGTCCAACCGACCGCCCAATCAAACTTTTATGCCCCCAATGCAACATATCCTTCGCCCGGAGCGAAAGGATCCCACCCATCGTCGCGGGATCCCCCTCCAAAGTGGTTTTTTTCGTCTCTCCGCCCATAACGCCGCCCAATCAGCGCTCCCGCGGCTCGAAAAGTTCATGAGGAACGTGATGCTTCTTTTGGCAGGCTCCTTTTTCTTTCTTGCCTTTTGCCCGTCGTTCACTCATTCTGTCACTTGCTAAAGCTATTTATCCACCCGCACCTGACCGCAGCTCAGATAATTTTTGGTTCCGAAAACACAAATTATGAGTAATTTATTAGTATTCACTATCGCTGTTTGAAATATTTAGTTTTGGGCGCGTGACTCTCAAACCGGAACGGAGATCCTCTGTCTATGTGGTTCCTTTCATCAGACACCATAAAAATGCCGCTGTCCACGTCGGGAGCGATACTATCGTCAATTGAACGATGGACAAAACTCAACCACACTCATACATATCCTCATGTATTTCCGCAAATACATACTACGATCCGGCCAGTTTTTGATCCAAGCACAACGCGGTTTACAGCTTGCCAGCAACAGGCGAGCTTTGGGCGAGGACCCCTTTTGTCTTTCTTGAAACAATCTTTCTGGGTGGAGAGGAGCGGAAATGCATATTGCTGAGTGTCAGAGTGTGGCCACAGCACCATTTGGGGCTCCCGATCTCGTTTCCAAAGTTTTGCGGGAACCCAAAAACACCGTTGGTGTGGAGCGATTTTCACTTGCAACGGGGAGCCATCTCGACATGGATGTTTGTGCTGCGTTTCTCTGAGCCATTTTCCATTGTTTTAGCCTGATTCGTGGACGGATGTGGTGGATTGGGAGCACCCTACCACGGCTGGCGGTCGCGCTGACCCTGCTTTTGCGATGGGTGGACAATGGTGGCGCACAGTCGACGCAAGGAATGATCACAGGTGAGAGTCGTGGTTGCCGAATTTGCAAGTGGCCGACCTAATGGCATTTGCAAATGACCCACATCATCGCCAGAGGCCGTTCGCGTTGATGTCTCCCCCGCCGTCCTTGTCAAATCGTTTTCTTTATTGAACGGCAGCGAGATCTCATTGTTCAGTGGCTCGCCCAAACCTGACGGTGCCATCAGTGGACAATTCATGCCCTTCACGCCGGACTGTCCATCAGTTTTCTCTGCGGCCTACCCCCCCACTTCTCCTTACACTCTTCCTTCCACGTACAATAGCTTTCGCGCGATCGTACTTCTTCAAGCTTCCTCTCTAATCTGTCACCCGGACCCTGTCGATGGACTTCAGCGCATTCTTCCACGCCTTCTCTCTCTTCGGAACGTGGCGGCGGTGATGGTCTCACTGTCCTCACTTGGGAATAACACACTGCCACCATCCATTTGGGATGTCGCGGCAAACATTTCTCTCGCCTCGAACTCGAGCTCAACTCTGGGAAACGCGACTTTACTCGCCCAGAAGCCCGTGTTCTGGCTCTCACAAGATCGGGCGACGGACATTTACTTTTCGTTCCTCTCACTAGCGCCGCCCAATGGCGATTATGCGGTCATCCCAACGAGATCGTCTGTCTACGTCTTCATAACGACAATCGGTGGGGATGGATTGGCAGCCCAGTCTGACAGCCTCTATCGGTCTTCTGTTTACGTCTCAGCATCGGTTACGGCGGCACTGGTGATGTTTGGGGCTGGATTATGGTACATTAATCAGACTCGTCGAAAGGTGAATGAATGTCGTGGAGTTTCAGTGCAACCACCTCGTCTAAACCCGTCATCCTCATGTAACCTATCATTCCAGCGTATTAGAAAGAGGGTTATGAGTCGGCTCGCGGAAGTACGAATGAACAATCAGACCCTCTACACGTTGTTAACAAGTGGCACACCGCTCAATCCAATTGCTCTAACAGTCGAAGAACGTGCGTTAGGACGGAGAATTCAACCTGCGACGATTGATCAGGTCGTTTTGAAGCAACTTCCAACATGGCGATGGAGCGAACCCCGCCCGGAACTTCCAGCGTCCCTGAAAGCAACCGGTGATTCTAGCAATAGTGCAGAGGAAGAAAACATCGACTCGAATAATCTTTTGGCATCGACCGCGGCTGGAGAAGCGCAAGAAAGGGAAAAGGGGGAAGGCTGTCCCATTTGCTTGGAGCCGTACCAGGCTAATTCCGTTGTTCGGCTTCTTCCGTGTTCCCACTCATTCCACAGCAAATGCGTGGATGACTGGTTGGCAAAGCGAAGGGGTGTGTGCCCCCTTTGCCGATTGGACATCAGTACCGACGGCGAGTGGTACCAAACCAGATTCGCCAAAACACCGCCGTCCAACGGTTCGTCAGCCGTGGGTGACACTGGAATGATGAGTAGGGCTAGGGACGTGCTGCGGCGCGCTGGAATCCGGAGTCGCCCGCAGGAGCGATCAACGGATGTGGAACTGGGGGAACAAACGAATTACGGGGAGACTGCAGGGGCAGTCGCCAGAACTGACGCGACACAGGAGCTTCTCACCCCTCCAGCTGCATATGCACCTGGAAGCATTCCACACCTACCCCAGGCAGCCGAGGAGTCGTCAGATGGAGCAAGTCGCGACGATGTATCATCGAGAACAATGGTGCCGGGAGACACTGTTCCCCCTCCCACCAATTCGAACCCCATTTCTCATCCTCTGAGCGGCCCGAATACTCTTGTCATACCCGCCGACGTGGACGCGGATATTCTTTTCCTAGCGATTCATCGTAAAGTAGCTCGCGAAAGAGCGAGGTTGGCGACCGTTGCATCTGCAAATGGTGATACCGAGTTTACCCCGGGAACCTCTCCGAGGTCTCTCTCGGCCGAAGATCAAACACTTTGGCTGACACTCGAAGACTGGGACAAAGAATTGACTCGTTTAGACGGAGGTGTCGAGATTGAGGGAGCGCCACCGTTGCGTGCATGGTGGAGTTCACCTGAAGACGTTGGAAGGCGTCTACTTGGATTTTTGGTGTATCCCGCGTCGGGGGTGATTGGGCGAATATCGCGTTTGCGCAATGGATAGGAAATGTAGATTGTCGCAGTTGCACATATGTATTTAATTCAAGAGTTCGTTTCGTAGCAAACATTTTCGATAGTAGACACCAAGATAACAACTCAAAAGCAGCTGGCAAACAAAAGATCTGTATGGGGGTGCTGTCAATTGTTCTTCCAGCGTCCCAGGAGAACACACTTTGAGGGGGATATATGGGGGGATCCAGATTCACAAAAAAGCGATCCAAAATAAGTTGACGTAGGTTGACAGCCTCAATTCGGTTTCACTTCATCTCAGTTGATCCACATTTGCTGACCCTTTGTGGACTTCACCGGCTCTCCCGACATGATAAAGCTCGCGGGCTCTGCCGCAGCTGGGAACTCTGAGAAGGCCGGGGAGTGAAATGGCGTGGGAACACCTTTGAGGGGGAGGGGTGGTATCGACGTCGGCGGAGCTGGTTTGTGGGCATCCAAGACATGCCGGAGTTTGGTGGATACTGTGCGACTTGGAACAGCTGGGGGTGTAGTTGGCGGGGTCAAGGGATTGGCTTGTGTCGTTGTGACGAACGCCAGAGGAAAGAAGCCCGACTGAATCGTGGTGCGATTTGTTCCCTACGAAAAGAGCAGTGATCTAGGTTCTGAAATACACCAACACGGAGCCGAGAGAGAAAAACGTACGGCACCCCATCCATCAGCAAACTGGAAAATGCACCAAATTTTGTCACCGGGAGTGAGAGTTAATTCATCGGAGTCACGGGGTGTGTATGTGCACACCACCCTCATAGCTCTGTTCACAAGCGTTGGCGCAGGGAGTGGAGCCACGGATATCGGAACTCCTGCCCAGGGTTTCTCCGTGTTGTTAGATCCTCCTCCACGCTGGCGGTCCGTATCAACATGACCGTTTTGAAGACTCCTCTGCCCATAACTGCTTAGGCGAGGTCCATTCTTTTGAGACGCGGTTCTCTCCTGGAGGTGGTGCTGAAGCTCGTCCACTGTTCTCTGAAGACTGTCGATCTTCTTGATCTGCTCTCCGAGTTGGGTGCGCTGGTCGCTGATAATTCGGAATTGTTCGTCATTGATCCAGAGCTGTTCTGCGAGCGTTCGCGATAATTCGAGGACTGATGGATCAGGCATGGTGGTAAGTGCAGCACCGTTTGCAGTGCCTTTGCGATTCTGAGACGGAACCGGAGCGGGAGCAAGCGCTGCGTGCTGCTGCGCTGGAGAGCGGCTGTGAACTGCCGATGCATTCGGTGGTTTCCACTGGTTAGCGTGGTTCTCCAGAATCCGTGCAAATGTTCGGTCGGACAACTCCCAGGCAGATTCAAGAATGGAATCGGTAACCTGGGCTCCATGCGAAAGAAGAACCTTCACAATTTCCGTGTTTGGCGAGAGTGGGTAGTCGTCGCAAACATGGTCCGCGTTTGAGGGATTGTGAAGGTTGACATGAGCTCCACGCTTGTTAAAGCCACGCCCACCCCAAGCAAGGGCAAAATTTAAGGCAGAAGGGTATCTTAGAGCATCGTGCTCAAACCAGCGTTGGTGATCCCACTTTTGTTGAGCTGCAGAATTGGTCGGTTTGTACAATCCTCAAACACAACCATCACTCGATCGCTACACACTCCACATGGTATGCCAGCGGGAAATTTTCCACTGGATTGGCCTATTTGGATCACACCCTGTCACGATGCAATTGAATTTGCAAACATCAGTTGATGGCATGTTTTTGGAAACACGAGGAGCAAGAACATACCTCTGGCAAGCAGACACTTGACGATATCAATCTTCTCATCCCTGATGGCAATCGCCAACACGCTTTCCATAAGATGCGTCTCTGTTTTCGTGACACCGTTCCTCAGTTTAACGTGAAGTGTCACGGACTTTCGCGAGAGGGAGGGATCCGCCCCCGCAGCGAGAGCCACCTGAACCATCTCGAGGTTGCCTGCTTCTACCGCCTCGACGAGCTGGGCGTTTGCCTCCTCCATTTGTCCAGGTCCAGAAAAAAAAGTGTTTACTGCAGGTTCGCCACAAAACGTCTGGCGGTTGGGCAGCGGTTCATGTTCCATCGCAATATCCCCCAATTTTCGCTTTTTATCCTACAGACAGATTTCAACACTTTCAATTTTTTGTTGTTGATTTCGCTTGTTGATTTTCTCTGACGAATCTCTCTGACTCTCAAGCTGTCATCGGCAAATAAATCACGCTATAAAATTAGCACACTTTGTAGATGTAATATCGTTTGGCCAAACCAATAATCGGGGAACAGAAGATGTGTCCCAAATTGGTCATATTGGGAGTTGGAAATGCCCGAACGATTCATATGTTCCAGGCGATATCTTGTCATTTCCAATGTCGCATCTCTTCTCGCAATCACTCTGCTGTTGTTGAGCATTAATCGCGCTCCAGAACGTGCTCTCACACGGGAGCTGAGGACGTCCTCACCTTTTCGCGACGGAGTACACCAACCAACGACACAACACCCCATCAGAGTACAGCCTGATGTCCAATCGGAATCGGAAATTGGGACTCTCGTTCCGCCTCCAACACCACAAGCACCTCTCAAGCCTCGTCACCACCTCATCATTTCCGTTTTGGCCTCCGCGAAGCACATCGCGCGGGCGCTTGCGGTCCAAGCGACATGGAAGGACATTGCAGCGCGCGTTTCCGGACGTGCGGAGTTTGGATGGACCGTTGATGTGCGATTCGTTCTGGGCAAAGGCGCGCTTGACCAGATCGTGAGAGAGCATTCGGCTGTGAAGGAGGAAGACGCCAGCAGCGGCGAGGTGCGGATCAAGTTCCAGGCGGACAAGCTGCCAAAGGATTTCACGCTTGATGAAATCCCGAACAGAATGAAAAGGAAAGATCCGACAATGAAACCTGCGCCGATATTCAGTGGGGTGGTGGAAGCCGACGTGGAAGATTCTGAAGGCAGCGCGGTGACGAACCGCGTGATGTGGACGTGGAGGTGGGTGGGGTTTCCGGCTTACAGATGGGAGCATTAAATCATCACCACGGACGTTTTGCCACTTGTTTAGCTGGATGCATCGGACCTTTCCCACGCATGACTTCTACATGAAGTGCGATGATGACACATTTGTTGTTGTCGAGAACTTGATTCGCTATCTGGACTTGCAATTAAACAGCGGGACGGATGCTTCCAGAGGGCCAATGTACCTTGGCCGTGTCCTCAAATTTCCCTACGCCGGGGGTCAAATGCTTCCGTTCGCTTCTGGGGGCGCGGGCTACCTCCTGAACCGCGCTGCGCTGGACACTCTCACCAACCACCCAACACATCCCATCTCGACGTGCATGCCATCTCACCACGCAAAGCCGTACGACACTAACCCGGGCGAAGATGTCGCCATGGCGTTCTGTCTCACACGACTTGGAATACACCCCAGTGACGTCGCGGGCATGTACTACGCTCAGCCAGAAGGCGTCATCAGAGTGAGCGGGGGCGGACAGGGATTTGGCGACGAGCGAGGCTTGGAAACGTGGCCGATATCGTGGCACTGGTTGCAACAGGCAGGCCGTATGGGCGAGATGGAATGGTTGCTGTATGGAGCCCGGGTGTGGGACGGTAGTGCAGAATCAACCCAGACTTATGAAGTTTCAGAACTGTAATGAATTGACAGAGTGTACATTATAATGCATATAAAGGCTATAGTCATCCTCGGTACAGACCGACGTCTTGTGGGAATATCGCCTCGCATTCCTTTTCCATGAATTGGATTACCCCATCCTCCTTTGTACACACCCCACATTTAAAGCCCTCGGAGCGCGCAATGATTTCTTTACACGGTATCAAAGTCTGCATATAGCCCCGTGACCGCAAGAATGGGATCGAAGCACCAAAAACAACGGATCGAAAACCTTGAGGAGTGTCAGAGTGTCAATCATACATTGGAGCGTGCACAGTGAATCTCAAACGCACCGCATCGCATTATGCTTCCGCAGCACATGATGCAGGGTTCAGCAGTCGTGTAGAGCGCGAGATTGTCAAAGTCGGGAATGGCATCCGTGGCAGCAACGCTGGCCGCAATCAAGTTTCGTATCGCGTTTACCTGATACAGAGGCGCCCGAAACGTCGGTCACAGTTCGTTTTCTCTGAGCATTCGCGACGAAAATGGAGGGTTGACTCACCTCCCCGTGGTTCGTAGGATCCTTTGAATTGTTGTTCAAGCCCGTGCCCACGATTTCGTTGGACCTCACGTCGACGATGACAGAGCCGAACGGGAACCGCGGGTTCTTCGTCCCGATTTCGATTGCGGCGAGCATGTGGTCGGCGTTTGGCACAAATGGGGCATCGGCGGTGGACGCGTAGGTGGTTGATGCAGTCATTGGATGGCGATTGGATCGTGTCAGGATCAAGCTGGGTGGCTGGGTCACTTGGAGCTCCACGATGTGGAGAGTCTTTTGCGAATCTCTTATCTTCTTCAAGAAAAATCGCTGGGTCGGTAGTTCATTGTAATGATCGGACCAAAGCAGCCCCGGAAGCACAATCCCCCCAACGGAACCAGGAAAGTGCCGGTCCTAATGTCAACAAAACGTAGTGAAATACGCTATTTAAATACGCGCTGTATCCAAATCCCTGTGTTTTGGGTCCTTACAGCATCGCCATCGCCCGCCCCCCTTCCAAACCAATGACAACCAACCGGGACAGATCAGCAGGGCGATTGACCTTCATCACAAGCATACACCACCAAAATAAGCACTTCCATCACAGTCCCATCACCTTCAAACACGACACAAACTCACCATCGGACTATGTCCCGTCCGCAACTCGAGCTCCACATTCCCGAGAGCGCCGCTGCTCGCGACGGTCGCAGCTTGCGAGTACGTCATGGGCGTCGTGCCACATACGCGGCGAGCCATGTCGCGTTGCGCGGTGGGGCCGATTGCGCGGTCGAGGGTGAGAACGATATACGTCTGGCGATTGGGATGGGTCGCGAGTGCGAGTGTGAATGCGAAAGCGAAGAGAGACAATTTCGGTTCGAGATGATGAGTCACCTTTGGAACACTTCCCCAGGTACTCGGCGATGTAGTGACAGGTTCCCGAAACACTGCTGAAGGTTGGGGAGTGAGTCTCCAGAAACAGTAGTGCGCGTCCCGTTCGTCCAAGTCGTTGTAGAGGACGGGGATCGCGGTCTTTTTCCAGTCGGCGCAGTCATGTTCGTGAACGGCAGAGTGATTGTAGAAGGACAGGGATTGCATTGTCCAGTCAGCACAGTCAGCACAGACATGTTCATGAACGGCACAGAGATTGTAGAAGGACAGGAATTACGTCTTTTCCAGTCAGTACAGCAGTCACGACCGTACGGGCACAGAGAACAACAATTCTACCCCCTCACCTCGACACCTCTGAGGGAAATGGTCTTTTTATCCTTGCTCAGAACCATCTCCTTGCTCAGCAAGCTCTCCTTGTCCTTGGAGCTCGCCTTTGTCAACGACTGGCCCGATTCAAGCGCGAACGCTGATACGTACACGAGGCGTTCCAGTCGGTGCGGCCGTTGGTGCGCGGCAGAGGTGATGACTGGGTCGGTCGATTTCGAGGGTCAAGGTACGAGGATGAATGTAAGAGGATGAATGCAAGAAAGAGAGAACTCTGTCGGCAGCGACAACCAGTCCAGTCCGTTCTCACCCGCGCCTCCGGCCGAATGTCCCACTAAGACAATCCGCTCTGACCCGGGAATGGAATCAATGATGTCGAGTATGGATTTCGTCTGGTCGGCCAAAGTGACTGTCCGCGGGTCCACCGTCGACGCTCCCGCACCCGGAAGGTCCGGTGCAATCACGCGTCCGTGCCGACTCAGGAACGGAAACAGGCGGGACCAGCACCATCCCCCGTGCCAGGCCTGAAATTATATGGAGATTCAGCGATTCGGTAAATGACGGTTTGGGCGACGCAACGCAAAGCGAGGTGGGCACGCACGCCGTGAACGAGGATAAAGGTACGGGATATGGGTGTCGGCATGTCCTGAATGTGGTGCCATATAGACGTCAAAAGAACCAGAACAGATGCAGAAAACGCACGAAGCTTGAACAGGCACTCACGTTTATCTACGTATGTCCACGATTTCCACTCTGAACGCTGTCCCCGTCAGTCCAACCACCTCCGGCTCAACTTCGGCAGCTTTGGTCACCGGCTCAACTCCCGTCTGCAGCTTCAGCTTCTGTTTCCCGATGCAAAGCGACGCCCAGCTCGCGGATTCGTCCCACCGCCTCCTCGCCACACTCCTCGTCCGCACGATTCCCTTATGCGACGCATCGCTCAACAGGGCCCTCGCGCGCCTCGATGCCCTCACCAACCTCTACGACCAAATGGCCTCCATCATGGGCACCTTGCGATTCACAGAAACCGGTGCGCGTGACGGCGAAAAACGCGACGCAGGGTTGGAAATGCTCGTTTCGCAGTTCCCTAATCTCTTGACCAGACTGCTGGGAAAGGTGAGGCTTTCCGTCGAGAGAACGGCGTGGACGCTACTCTCAGACGACCTTGGGCTCCAAGGCGGTGTTGATGCGCCGGGGCTGGTGTCGAATCCGAGCGAGGCTCCACCAGAAGAGCGGGACGACGTCCAAGAACACCAGATCGAAGACGTCAATGGCGGAGAGGGAGCGGAGGAGTCGCCGTCACCGTCACGACGCACCGCCCGCCCACACTCATCCGCACGACCGAACTCGGATTCGAAATCTGCTGCTACTGCTTCTCGCAGCTCCGCATTAAGCGCCAGACCCACAGCATCCTCAACCTCGACCGACCTCCCCTCCCTTGCCCACCTGCACGCCCGCCTCCTCAATATCCACCGACGGGCTCTGCCCCTCCTTCGTCGCGCGCAAGACACGTCTTCACCGGCGATGTACAGCGGTCCTACGAGTATCGATCCCGTTGACTCGCTTACTTGGACAATCGCCATCGCGTCGCACGAAGCCACACGCATACACGAAAAAGTAGAATTAGCCCGGCTTGCTGTGCAGGGATGTTTTGGAGTGGGGCAGGGGCACGGTTCAAAGGACTCGTCGCAGGGCAACAAAAGCAACACCGGCAAGTTGAAAACACATCGGTTGGGGCACGTTTCGGAAGACTCGTCGCACGGCAACAACGGCAACGCCGACAAGTTGAAAACACATCGGTCACCATCACCGTCACCATCCTTATCGTCCGACTCAACCTCAACCTCCTCCGCCTCATCAAACCCCTTTGACTACTCGGCGTTGCGCTTGCAATTCACTGAGCCCCGTGCACCAGACCTCGCCACGCTCCTTGAGTACGCCAGGGATCGATACAGAGTCATGGAGAAGGGTGCCGCTCTCGAACGGGCCGGAGTTATCTGATCTCTTTGCTTTGTGTCATGGTTAGGAAACAGTCATACATTCATGTTTGGTGTTTTGACTGCTCTATGTAGAATTCTTCTTCCTGTAGCATTGGTTACCGAATCACTCATCGAAACAGTCATACATTCATGTTTGGTGCTTGACTGCTCTATGTAAAATCTTCTTCCTGTAGCATTGGTAATCAATCAGTCATCAAACCCATCATCGCTATAAAAAGTGGACTCCTAACTAATGCCGCCATACTCCCACAGAGCCGGCAAACCACAGCAAGAATATCGCGGCGTCCACGAGTCACATCGAGGCCATCTCTTCATCCCGGTGTGGGTCTTGCTCCAGCATCTCCCCCGTCTCGTTCTCCTTCCACACGGTATCGGCATCGGCATCGTCCGCGCTGGCGCTGGCTGTGCGCACCACCGATTTGCCCTTCACTCGACTCAATGCGGCGCGCGCCCGCACTTCACGGTCTCCCTGCGACCCAGGAAATATCACGTCGGCGGCGGCGGAAGACCCGAGATTCTCTTCCATGGATATGGAGGGAGTGATTGAGATTCCAGGCGTTGCGGACCCGGACAGAGAATCGAAGCGTGACCATCCACTGCTGTCGCCCCCGATATACGATGTGTACGGAGGAGGGTAACTGCTTTCTAAACCAGGCATCACGTCGTCGGATGTCGAAGTAAGAGTGAGGGTTTGAGTTTGAGTTTCAGTTGCATCCGCAAGAGTCTCTGGAAATTGCCCAAATGGTGGGTCCAACACCGCGCCTCGTCTGCGGTAGAAAAGAAGGTAGGCACTGCTCGTCTATCAAAGAGCGTGTTAGGAGTGTGTCGCAAGTTTTTTACAGAATCGTGCAGCGTGGGAGCCAAAAACACTTACCACAACATTGTCTTCACTTGTGAGGGACACCGACGAGTCATCGAACTTGTACCAGTTCCCGTCAACGGGACTTTGAGCGTACGCCGTATAATGGCCTCCCCCCATTCCACCAAAGTGGTTTGAAACGGCGTACAGGTCGAAAACAGGATCGTCGGATTCGGGGTTTGAATTAGGGTCTGGAGAGTCCGAGGTCTCTTGTTCTGTGTTCTGCGTCGTCGACTTGTTCCCCGCACCAAGCACATATTCACGGAGGGACAATCCCCTGGGACGGAACAAAAAAACGTCAGAATCACTGGGGCAACCGGCGCAAGAAATCCTGCGTACTTCACCGGGAACTCGACCAGTGTGTCGATCTTGTCCCCACCTCGAGCCCACGAGTACGTTCTCATTCCCGAATTGGAAAATCTTTTCAGATGAATGACCACCTGATCCGGCACACGCCAGACGTCCATCTTCTTTCGGACCTTTTGATGAGCTTTACATTTTGGGCAAAACCATGTGTCTTCGTCCCCAAGCGTTTCTTCCTTTGTGAACTCCCGAAGGCATTCATGTAAGGTGAGTGACTTCCCGCGAGATGTAACCATGCTGCCACTCTTAGCGTCTCGGGGCAAAGGCTCGTACTAAAGAAATCCAATCCGAAATTAGTCGCATCTCACAAAGTAAAGGCGTTCAGAAGATCAGGAAGCTTACAGGGAATTGGCTATCACCAATAGCAGTATTTGTCAATCTTCCCCCATACTGTTTGAATGTGGCACGGTCACCAAAAAGTTCCCGTGCTACTCGCGGCGTCCAAGCGCTGACAAGAACGTCATTCTTGCGGAACTCCACACAGTAGTCAATCCACCCATCAATCGGTTCTTCGGTATCCAGTTCACCTGAAACCATTGCCTCAACCCCGTATGCGGTCTTCTCAGAGCCCTCCTTGTACATAAGCCAGCTTTGAGTAGGTCGGTACGATCCGTGATTCTCAAACCAATCAGCACTTTCTCTCCATAATCTGTATTCACTATTAAGCCTGGAACCACCGTACATGGTGTGGACCGTCTTCTTCACAGGGTCCATCGTTGTCCCGTTAAAAATAGGTGAAGGATCCTTTTCGATGGTCTCGCGAATGAGGTACAATTCGAAGAGATTAGGACGAACAACAGAGTCGTCCAAGGTCGTGTATGGGTCCTCGAAACACGGGGGATACAGTACAGCTTCCTTCAAATGGAGGCATTAGTTCGTCGAAAGGAGGTGTCGATTTCAGAAACCAGCCGACCCACATCCACTGTCTCGTTACCATTGATATCCTCCTTCCTCGTTCCAGGATCCAAGGGATCCGCTATTCCTCTGCTGTAATACCCATTCGTAGTGCTATCCAATCGTGCGAATGTGTCTCCCGCCGAATATGGTTGGGATACTTCATCATACGTGGGTGGACCATATTGATTGTTAAACCGAACCCTCGGCGCAATAGGCTCTGGTGCCAACGGGTCTGGGGCAAGGCGTTGGCTGTCCACATCCATCTCGTCCCTCTCGACTGGGCTATCCGATGGGGTAACTCCGACTTTGCGATCCGAGGATTTGATGTCTTCGGCATCCCATTGCTCCCCTTTGGCCAGCGCGATTTGTTTTTGAGTGAAGCGCTGAACTTGCCTCACAAACTCTCGGTACAGCTTCCAACCAACAAGTTCCCTTCCGATCTGACTGATCTGCTCATCTGTGGAATTTCTGAACCTGGGCACTTTCACCCACATGTTTGCAGGTAGTGACATAACAATTGGTGTCCCAAACAATTCTATGTTGGAACGAGAGGGTGGTTTGAAGGAATCAGTCTTCTGTTTGGCCATGAACATCCCTGCTATGTTGACGGTGGCCCTCTGAGGCGGTGATTTCAAGAGTTCCAATCGAAGCATTAGTGATACTTCAGACAAATCTGTCAATGTCCTGTATAGAGGCAGTGGCGCTGGAGAGGTCCCAGACAGTCCACCGTACGGTGACGGTGTGCGTTTAACCGAGAGCCCAGGAGGTTGAATGGATCCTGCAACGGATCGATCTGTCCCATCACCCGTTTCTTCAGCGCCATCCTCTGGCTTCTTTATGTTTCGCTTGAGGATCTCCGATTCCAGCGCCTCTAGATGTTCCCTTTCATCGGGACTTGGGGCGGTCAACCCTCCTAGACGGATTAGCACGTGGTGTTTTGGTTCGCACTCGTACACCCAAATGGTGTCCGAGTCCGAGATCTCGGTGATACCATCAAACTCGTCAAGTAATTTCCAGATTTTATGCGAATACACCTCCCAGACTATTGCCTCCGGTGTTGACTCTCCTGGCTCCTTCCACCCAGTCGACAGACTCAACTTGTCTGCAAGTCCCTTGATCCGTGAATCCTTTGGGAGAGTGATGGCAATTTCTTTCGCCCTTGCCTGTTCCAAACCTCGTGAGATTCTCCCGACCACAATGACTCTCTTGGTCTCCTCCTTGGTCTCAACTACTGGCACTGCAATATACATAAACGGATCAAAGGTTACGCTGACTCCATCGCAGACCGTACACGTCACTTTGCTCTTGAATTGGCCTTGGAATAGATCGACAACCACCGAATCATTGCGTGCCTTGTACACATCCCAACTAATTGCCGCTGCCTCCTCATCGCTCCTTTCGGAAATATCGTCAGGAAGGGAAACATACGGTTTCTTCTTAACCCGGTTAAGATCTTCGTGTAAGCCATCCAACAGCGAGGCCAACAGCTCCTGCGAATCGTGTTGGTGATAACCTTGGAAAGTTGAGTTGAAGCGTGCCATAACTGCCTTGAATTCAGAGGGGCGCACTGCACGGGAGTAGGATGACCAGTACGAAGATGAGGACCACCCTCCACCGCCAAAGTAGCTGGACGTGGTCCTCGACGTCGATTGCGCTTTCTTGGCCTCTTTCGCTTCTGCCCACAACTCCCTCACAAGCTTTGCGTACGCCTCTGCGATCTCACCACGCATTCCCAGTGGGTTATCGCGATTAAGGTCAGCCCGCCAATTGGGTCCCAAAAAGAAGGCTGTTAATGCCCACGTAGCGGACATACACTGGACGGACGAGTTCATAAAGCACTGCAGCAGATTGCATGAGTGGTTGATACTTTGCGGCAAGCAGACACTCGAAGCCTCACAGTGTTCCCCAAGTTTACTAGTCCTGTCGCACCACGCGGCAAATCTTCATCGTCTTTATCCGCCGCTGTCCTCTGACTTGCCCTACCAAGCATTTCATCCTCTTCTCTCTCAGCGGACTTGAAAAAGTTACCCGCTACTGATACTGGGTCATCCTCGTCGCGTGACGATTCCGGTGGTCCAAGTATGATTGCACCTGAGGCTGTCCGTGGCGTGGAAGGGCCAATGGGCACAGGTGGAGCTGGCGGAGCAGCAGAAGGAGACATGCTTCTGGAAGATAGTGAGCGATGACGCTTCGCCGCAAATGCAAGTTGTGCATCCAACTCACCCCTCACCGTCCCATTCGCTCACAACTTCTCTTTGGTCCATCTCTTCGTCACCTTCGTTACGATCTCCTTCTCCCAACCCACGAATTTCAATGCCACTGCCTTCTCCGCCTATCTCGAGCCCCAGGGCGTCTCCGATAAAACTCCCATCCCTCCGGCTCACCTCCACGCCAATCCAGCCTCCATCTCCCAATCCAGATCCCACACCAAGCACTTCGCACGCCGTCTTTTTGGCATCCTTCTTGACTACAGGTGCGCTCGGTCTGGGACTATCTCCTTCATCTCCAAGTCCCACTTTCCACAGCCTCGCCTGACGACCTTCTTCAGAACAGCCAAGACGTACTTCAAGAGCACGGAGAATTGAAGTCACAGTGGTACTTTGGGTGACTATGACGGCGAGTAAGGGGAATTCAGTGATGGGGAGATCCGCTGTTGGTAAAAGCACAATGACAGGAAGAAGTGCTGGGTAAAGATCCAGGACGTATGGTGCGGCTGGAGAAAATATGCGAGGGATGACATGGCGAGGTGTCAGAGGTTGATGCCTAAAGCGATTCCCAAATGAATCAGGAGATTTGAGACGGTTTGGAGACCGTTTCTGTTCCCCCCCCCTACGCTTTGACCTACCACGCCAGCAACTTCTGCCAACCTTCTTTTCGAACCATCACATAGTCAATCAAATGATGAAGTGGCTCTTTGAGCCTTCCTGCCACTCCAGCACCCATAGAGTCATACCCGTTTTTGCGAGGAGGCAAGAGCGAAGAGTTATCAATAGGTCCTGGCGTTGGGGCCTCTCCCTCTGCCTCACACCAAGTGTTGAAGCGACCATACCACCGGTCGGACAGTAAGTAGACGGGATCACCGGTGTGGGGAGCTTTCGGGGAACCCGCGATGATGTAATTCTTCAGAATTAGTTGTTGAACGCGAGGGGGGCGGTTCGAAGGGAGGGTTGACGGAATGGTAGGGTTGGTCATTGGCGGAGTGCGACGGTTGCTTGGAGGAGGTGGGGCCGGGGGAATGTTGGAAGGAAACTGGATGATGAAGAAAAGATGAGTAGGTTCTTCCCCGCCATCGAGTTTCAACCTCTCATCCTTGCCCTCTGCCACGTCGCCACATTCCTTGGTAGAAGTATCCTTCCTTGACCCGGAATTCCGGTTTCGTCGACCCACCTTGGCCCCGGAGTCCCATTCGTACTGAGCGTCATCGGCAAGAACTGTGACGATGGGCGCCGCGATTATAGGCTCCGGTCCCGAAAATGATGCAGAGTCCTCATTCTCTTGAATCGAATACGGCGCCCCAACGGTGTCTCCGCCTCTTTTCCACGACGGATCACGGACCATGTCAACACTGTATGCTTCATCGAACTCATCCTCCCTTTCCGACATGGTGTAAACGCCACTTGGACGATTTTGAGGGCGTTCCATAGGATCAAATCCAGAGATCGTGGCATCTATATCCTCGAGTGGTGGCATATCCGAATAGTCATACCCAGGCTCATGGGGGGGAGTTGCTTCCGGATTTGGGGGGTGGGTAGAACCATGTGGAGGCCACCTGCCACCTGGGGGTGCTGTATAGTAGTCATTGAGCCCTCCGGAACGCGAAGTTGGGGGAGAGTGGGAGAACAATGGAGTTGAGGTGACTGGGGAATTGGTGAACGGGTCTGAGGAGACACCGAAGTCGTGGTGAGAAGACGCGTCAGTTGCAGCGTCCGAAGCTGCATCAGACTGCCAAGCGAAATCGTCTTGCGGTAGATATGGGGCAGGCGAAGCGGCAGGTGGTAGGGGGTTGTGCGAACCGGATACCAACTGCGACGGGGACAGGGCAGGGGTGATGCGCGCGGGTGGCGGTGTCACTGTCCGTGAGTTTCGAGTCGGAGAGAGTGGTGGAGAGATCGACATGTTTCTCCCGTTCGACGTGTTGGGCTGTGAGGTGTGTGAGTGTGCGAGCTGCTGGGTCACCGACTTGAGCGTGGGTGTGGCCGGCGCGTGTCTGTGCGGCTGCAGTGGCGGCGGAGACAGCTGCGCTGAGTCGGAGTCTCGTTTCGTTCGGCCACTTGAGGGAACTGGAATCGGTGTCGAACGGCCAGTGTTGGGACTTCCAATGTCGCCCATTCCCTCGTAACGGAATCAATCCACCTTCGACCTGCGAATCCCCCACTTGAATCGAATCCTATCCGTCGTTTCCTTTCGATGATTGTTCGCTGCTCGGCAGGCACCTCTTATTGCACGTAAACCCACGAGTTCCAGTTGTTCTTGTGTTTCCACCGTTTTCCTTAGCTTTGGGTATGGTCCGTCTCGCTTCCCAAGTAACTTCTCGAGCGCGTATGCTCCGCTACCACGGCCAGCGGCTCTCTCCTTCACCGATAATTGGATGTGTCCAATCCCCCTTATGCTGTGGTCTCGACATCTGCAAGTTAGATGTATGGTCTCTCTCTTCTTCCCCTCACCCTTCGCTGACGTTGAGCCAAAATCATTGCAATCGTTTGACTTTTACAAGCTGTTTTAGTGTTTGGGTGAGGACGTTTTCAACTTCAGTCTTTCGTTTGAGCCTGGCTAAATCCACAACTGTATGGGAAGCAAGTACTTTCGCATATTAAAACGTCATGCAAACAGGGGGGCACATCGGCAAGGGCTGTTGAATCGTGCATTGCAACACCTAACACACAACCTGGTTTGACCTAAACAGTTATGCGAAGCACACAAAGACAGTGTATGCAATCCTCTCGTCCAGAATTCCAACCCCAAACTCTTCGCCCCTTCGCAATCCGTCAGTTGCGCTACACTGGAGCCATTGTCCTTTCCCTTCTGTCCTTCTATTCAGGGTGTCAAGAGGACTTGACGCTCTTGTTGACAGTGAGGTAGTGGTAGACGATGATTAGGAGGAATATGGAGCCGCCGAGCGTGTTGGCGATAAATTCCAGAGTCGTATCTCGGATCATTCACGGGGCGGTTGAGGTGGGAAGACGTGTGAGAAGGAGAGAAGAAAGTCCGAAATAGGATGGGAAGACTTTTGTGATTGGTCTTGAGGGAAAGGTTCGAGCAATGAGGGGCAGAGTGGTCGACGCTGGCATTACGATAGGAGTGATTGTGGTGGTGCAGCAGCTCAAAGTCTGACCAACAGGGACGGCAGTCGACACACTTACTGGAATGTGAAACGGGGGGGAGGGACGGAAAGAAACGAGCACTGGAGTGGTCGTTCCCACTTGACGAGCGTGACCTGAGTGACTTTGGTCTCATGTGACCAAAGAAATCACGTCTTTTCCTCTGCGTGATTTTTTAGGTCATCAGCCAGGATTTGTTGGCGTTTTCAAAAGCCGCGTGATGCGACTTTCTTGGGCGTGTGCATGTGGACCCCTTTTCCCTTCATTTACACCTATCTCCACTGAATCCCCCCCACGCCTTGTGTCGACGTATCATGGACGTCGCAACTCAACTGTGTCGCGCCCTTTCGTCCGATCCCACTCCTACAAATCAAAACCCTCCAAGCCTCTCCGACAACCTTCCCTCAAAACAGCACTTGCTCACATTGACCACCCAACCGCAAACACGAGAGTCATTGCGCGATATCACCCGCGACCTGACACCGGTGTATTTTTTGCCGATGACAACAGCGACGAATTGTTCCTTTCTGCACCTCCAACATCAAACTCAACCCAACACTCGCTCTCAACACTACTGTCCACAAGACGTATTGGATCATACTTCTTACCTCTTGCCGCCCAAAACTCCTCGCTCGCTGATCCATCATCAGCTTCCAATTTTGCATCTCGCATGCTCTGCGTGCACCCTTTGGCTGACCCAGAATCCCTCCCTTTGCCGTTCTTTTCGGAACCGTCCGAGTGGCCTCTGTCGCTTCCTCCGGATGACGGAGGAGTAATTATTCCCCCCCCGGACTCCCCAGTTCCGGCCCTCCTTGCCCTCGAGTTCGCGAAACGAACCAAAAATGCTACTGCTGACAATGGGGCTTCATCTCCTTTGCACTCTGATCTAAGTGGAGGACTTGGCTCCGATCTGGACCTCGTTGCCACCCGCGGTACACTTCGTGCGATGCTACTTCCCTCTCTTGATGAACGAAGATGGGTCGTCTTGGCGCAGCGCGTCGGGAAGACAGTGTATTTACGTCGCATCAGAAGGGCGAATATTATCAGGGTCGGTGAAAGCGGTTTCGGGTGGGAAGATGCATGTACGCGTTCTGGGAAGCGGTGGACCCAAGTCAAAAGTCAAGCAGCAGTTGGTGCATCAGGGCGAACTCCAACCTCCAAGAACACAGCTCCGTTTGGTGAGCGTGAAACTTCTCCGCGCTCCTCCGTTGAACCTACAATCTTCTCACTAAAAGAGCAGATTGTCAAGACCGTGGATGGCCCCACTATCCGAACACAGTACCGCTCCGTTCTCCACCTCGACTTTGCAGGTCTTAGCATCCTGTGCGACGCTGAAGTAGATGCTGTCCTTCCCCCAGGGTCCTCCTTTGGAGGCTTCTCTCGTTTACACAACGCCGTCTTCGAGCCACATCCACCTCCCCCACCCACCCCACTCACACTTCCACACTTGGAGTTGAAACTCCACGGTGCTCACATCCTGAACCCATCCCGCCTTCGCCATCTCTGGTTGCAATGCGCCTTAGGCGGAGTATCTCACGCCGCTATTGGGATCCGGCTTCCTTCCAGTGCCCAAACGTCCCAACTAAGTCGTCGCGTGAGCGACCTGGTCCGCGTGCCGTGGATTGTGCAGCAGGGGACCGAGCTGGGTGGCGCCATAAATTCAGACGAACACCTGGGGTTCGATTTCGCACCGCCATCGGCCCATTTTAGAATTCTTGGAGCGGGCTCAGCCCTGTTGAAATGGGTTGTGTCGACACTTAAAACAATGCCTGATGCCCAGGCGGTCATGCTTTGCGCAGAGCGGGACTGGGAGGGCAGGGACAGCGTGGTGGTGCGAGAGGCACCCTCAATGAAGGGCTGGGAAGTTGTCGGAAAGGATGTGGGATCAGATGTAGTGGCGGCTGTGAATATCGGGAAGTTGACGGTACTATACAATCATCAAGCCTAGCTAACTCTCCGGTCCCACCCAGTCCGAAAATGATAACTAGACTTCCAGCTGTATGCCCACTGGAGATGCTTCCACCAAGTGAGCTGATGCGCACATCAAAAAGTTCGAGTGTGGGCGCGCAGAAGGTCACGTTCCAGATTTGAAAGAAGATGCCTTTCTTTCGCAAAAACTCAATGTATAAGCAATTAATTAATTCATTCACATTGGATTCCATCTCGCGTCTTCTTCTTTAGTGCGCCCCCATTGTGTCCGACCATATGGACACACGCATCAAATAATACCCTCGGGGGCTTTGACGGTACTGCATGGTCGTTAGACTGGAAATCAATGGACAAACTTGACGCTCAGGTGAAGGCCGAAGGCGTTTTCTGAGGTAAATGGATAGAGTAGACTGCATTACAGACTTCAACAAGGTCACCGTAATATATGCACATGATGAGAAATAAATGGCATCCATGCTTCCCTCTTCTTGAAATGCATTTTGGGGATGAACGAAAATGAAAGTCACGTGCAATCCTTCAAGACCCTGCGACTCCCGACAGGACACAAACACCTTTCAATTCACAGTAGCCATGCCTTCGGTCGTTGTTGTCGGCTGCGGTGTCATCGGACTCTCCACCGCATTAGTAGCGAAGGGAAGGGGATACGATGTCAGTTTTCATGCTCGTGCTCGTCGATCCTGCACATCGAGTCGGTTTTCACTCAATTACAACCTCGATTCCTTGTGATGGCTTCAGGTTACCATCATTTCCCTTGCGACTCCAGACGACACGTCCAGTGACCCCAACTACACATCTGACAATGCCACGACGCACTGGCGCTCCTCGGCGGACTTTGCCCCGGTCGCAGTCCGCGAAAGGCAGCGCCAATGGGACAAGCAGACTTTCCAAACACTCTGGCTTCTCGCGGCGGACCCTGTGAAACTACCGAATGGAAATCTGGGGCCCAGAGATCCGAAAAGCGCGAAAGGTATCTCTAAAGTTACAGAACGACATGTGTTTCCGAGCAAACCACACGGCTGGACGGAACCATTCTACAAACGATTCATTCCCAATGTGAGATTGAGAGTCAAGGACCCGAGTGCGATATGCACCAAGTCGCTCAAGACAATCACTTTAAGTTTCGCTACTTGAAGCCCGCTGATCTTCCTAAAGGAATGAAATTCGGTTTCGAGTATACAACCGGTAAGGCTAATGTTTCCGGATCAGTCGGCGTTGTCACGGTTTCTCGCAACTCGGCATAGTTTCTATTCACCCTGATCAGTACCTCGGATACTTACTCAGATCTTTCCGTGCACTTGGGGGAAAGGTTGTTTCTGGAGTAAAAGTTGCAAGCTTGTCCGAAATAGTCGAAAGAGGTTTCGACGTCGTCGTAAACTGTACCGGGATCGGAGCTGCTTCATTGACTTCGACATCATCTTCAAACACAACCCTTGATTCCAACGTGTACGCTGTGCGTGGTCACAATGTGCTGATTAAAGCTCCGCACTGTACACAATCGACAATGGCAGACCCGGTAAAGTTCTCCAAAATTTGCTTCCCACCTTCCGCAAACTAAAATTTGCTCTTGCGATCCCGAAGACCTATATTATTCCTCTATTTGATGGAGAAGGCACTGTCTGCGTCGTTGGCACATACCAACCAAAGGAGGGGGAAAGAGGAGAGGGAGAGATGGTTGCTTCCATGTTATGGAAAGCCTCGCAGCTCGATCCAGCCATTGTCGTGTCCTCTGAAGCAAACCTCCTTGGTCAAAACAAAACAATGGGATGGTTGAACGACGACGATGATGATGGAGAGGACGAAGATGTGGAGCATGGCGACTTGTTTGATGAAAGAGCCGAAAGCGAGGAAGAGAATCGTGAGTGGCTCGTGATGTTGATCCAGTGTTCAAGAATCTCACAGATCCCCATCTCAGTCGAATATTCTGAACCGACCTCATCCCTCGATCATCCTCTGGGAACCTCCGAACATTTGCCGGTGACAAGTGCTGCTCCTCCGCGCTGGCAGCAGGCCTCACCCAATCATATCAGCAGTTCAACTGTCGATGAATCACATTTTGAAGAAGAGCTGGAACCGCAATCTCTCCCCGAGACTGAGGACTCTTCGGACCTCACTGACGCTGTGGAAGAAGAAGTTGAGCATGCTACCAACCCTATGCCTGGAGACGGGGAACAAGAGATGTCTGCAGGGAGCAGTGTAGAGCACGCTCTCCAAGACGAAGAATCACTGGATCCTGATCATGCGCCTGATGAATTCTCTGAAAAAAAGACAAAATCTATGGATCATGAGTCTGAGGAGCGAGCATCTCACGGTAATGACGACTTTGCGAAGGATGACCATGAAGAGGAGGGTGTTGAGTGTGAGCATTCGCGATCTCCCCACTTTTGTTTTTTATTATTTTTTTTTTGAATGTGACAGTTACAACAGTGAGCTCAAAGTCGACGGACTTCGACAGTGTCGTCTCCCACGATGACATCTATCCAAATGAGAATGATGCACCCTCTCCCACATCCACGCTGGACCACCCTCTCGAAACCGCCTCCCAGCTTCCAGTTGAGCCGTCGAGCACCTCAAATACCGGCGCAGTCCCAGTTCCTTCGGCGTCTCTTGACGTTCCCACCTCGGCTTTCGCGGAGCAGCACGTTGGAGCTGTTGAGGAGATCATTTTTGACGAGGATAACGCGGTTACGGAGCCCAACAGTCTTGAGAGCTCGATTTCTGAAGAGGTAGATACTGGGGCTCAAGGCGCCGGTTTCGCCCAAGTGGAAGGAGTTGTTGCAACCACCGCAGAGGAAGAAACTACCGCTGAAGAAACGTTGGATGATGAGAACTTGTTCCCTGTTGAGGCCAGAAAGGGGCAACCGATTGCATCGACCATTCCGTATGTCGCAGAGGCAGAAGCTACGTCAGGCATCCTCGAAGCCGAAAATGCTGTTGTAAATGAATACTTGGAGGGTGGATTCGGTGGTTCAGGAAGTAGAGGAGATTTTGTGAACGCTGTTGAGCGGGAGGTAGAGGAACGTGTTGAAGGTAAGGAGCTTCATATTCTCGGTGTACTTTTTTATTGAACCTCTTGCTGGGATTACAGTGGAACCCAGTTATCCCAAGACTCTCCGGGAAGAAATTGAAGCCCAAGGTTTCTCTTTGCCTCCCGGTATTGAAGTCCTCAAAGTGAACGGTGGGTGTCCTACTAATTCAAATGACTCGGCTTCCTCTTACTTTCCACGTGTACCAACGTAAAAAGTCGGTCTCCGACCCCAAAGGCCGGATGACACTAGACTGAATTCCGAGGTTGTTGTGTCGAAACAGGGTAAGTGATATGATCATTACTTATTACTCGCACGTTAATCGTATACCCTTCGCACCAGGCAAGAAGGTTCTCGTCGTCCACAACTACGGCCACGGTGGTGAGTGTCAGACGGTCTCTGGGAAGGACAACTCCTTCTTTTCAATTACTAAAATTCGACCGTCTTTTATCAGGTTGGGGCTTCCAGAGTTCCTGGGGATCCTCTAATGCTGCAGTTGCAGAAATTGAGAAATATTTCCCTAAGGAGCCGTCAACTATCTGGGGAAAACTGGTTGCAATGGTATTCGGTCGCGCAAAAGCAAAGCTGTGATGGTGGCCTGTGCGGAGCAAAACATACAATATATCGTGGCGTTGCCGGCCCCCAAATCCAATTGAACGATCGGAGCGGAAAAAGCAATCGATTTCTTCAGAGTTTTCAAATCGCAGCGTGTCAATTCACATGGACTCCTCCGCCGGTGTCAATCTCGCCAATCCTCCCTTACCTGAACTGCACCAATCCGAAACACCTGCACCAATGTCCAATCCAACGGCGATCAATCTACTGTCCCATGATAGCGGCGCATCTGACCCAAAGGTTCCCGTCAAAGCCCATCCTGTTGTTGTGAAGCACCTTGGCTTCTTCCCCCTTGACTTCGTCGACGACGTTGTGGATGCGTTCAACTCTGTGATGTACCAAGGTGTAGACAAACTGAGGGATTACGTCGAAGAGCAATATGTATGGCCTGACTCGGACTTGGAAGTAGAAAATGTAAGTTCTTGACCAACAATGACTGGACAGCAAACGTCTGGGAGACAGACCTCTGGGAATCAGAAGCTGCTATTGTCCGCGAAATGATTTATGATTCTGACCCACGGTTTCCACTATAATCAACTCCCCCATGATTCGTAGGGCATGGCATCTATTGAGACACTTCTCGAGCATGCTCACGACGTCCATACTGACAAGTTTGAAATGATGAGCTTGAATAATGCATTCCGTGTGCCCGAGGAACTTCCAATCCGGTTGCCTTACGAGAAGGTGCGTGGTTCCCCGATTGGATGTCCGCCGTTGGTTGGTAGGCCGGTGGGTTCGCGAGGGTTAATTTGTGTGCCATTTGCCATTCGGAGTCATTTTGTCTCCAAAGGATCTCATTCTGATTTTTCACGCCGGTCGATGTTTTGCTCCCCACATCTGTGTGTTAAAACTCCCTTTCTGCCGGTCACAGAACCTCGACTATGCGGTCAGTGAATCTGATGCTTTAGCCCTCGACGAAGAGCTCGAGCAACTGCGGAAGGAGGTCGCGGCCGTTGGTATCACGATTCCATCGCGTTTAGGGGGCCGTTCACAATTCTATGACGTTAGGAAACACTACTCAACGCCCGCCTCCGTGCTCATGACGCCCGCCTTGCGTCCCGCCTCTCGATTCGCGCTCCAGACGCTGTACAGCAAGAGCGCATCGCAGAACACGCTCAAAGTGAGTGGATCCAATATCTGTCACACCAGCGTGCTTCTCATTCCGGTTTGATTGTGACGATATCCCGCCAGCCCGCCCACCACTGTCGAAACTTGCCTCCCAGCTTACCCAACTAACGCGCGTTGTTCAATCCACACGCCCAATCCTCTCCACCCCTTTCCGCACGCTCCCGCCAACCTACCTAGACTCCGCCGTTGCCCGCCAGGCGGCTCGCGCTCGAAAAGCTGTGGGTGCTGACATCGATGGCGACGTTGTAGCAGGGAAGGTCGTCAGGGCCGAACGAGAGCGGACGGAAGCATGGGCAGTCGGCGGACTGGGGGAGGTGAAGGTGAGCAGGGTCGTGTTCTGGGTCAGGACGTAAGCTTGACGCAATCTTTTTGCTTTTATCTTCTCTGGTACTCTGCGATGCTAGGATTTCTGGAAAGAGGTCGTGACAACCAAGTCACCAGATGCGATGCGGGTGGACGCGGACGACAAAGAAAATATTGCGCAATGAGGAGTGGGTCAGTGGACGCACGGTTTTTCGAGGTCCAGAGACCGGGACTGTAGGATGAATCGACTAAGATCTTTTATTTACATTGTATTTTTTCACTGGCTCCAATCTTTTCACAAAGCTTATCCAATGTCCATCTTTACCCTCACCTTCTCATCCAAATGTTCTTTACCCTTGCCTTTCAGTGCATTCCCCTCGCTGCCACTCAAGTCACGTCCACCCACGCCCATACCATCAGTCTCCATCGCGTCCGATGGTCTGGCCCCCGAAATAATCCGTCGGGTCCTCTCCTCCTCCTGCACCCTCCACTTGTCCAATCCATTCCACACATCCGACATATCCTTACGCGCCTTTTGCAGAATGCCGACGGTATTCTCCTGCGCCTTCTTTCGTTCGTCGAGCTGGCGGCGGAGAGCTGCGCGGAGGGTCGCACGCGCGAGGTGCGGACGGTGCGCGTTGAGGAGTTGGTGGAGGTTGGAGAGATTCTCATGTAAAGCCGCGAATGCCACCATCGGGGCGACCGCCAAGTGCGCGTGGACCTACAAAGTAACGAGTGAAAGCGAAAAAGGTCTTCGTTTGGGTTCCGCTGACGCATCCTTCTGATTCACAATGCTGAAGCACGCTTGACTACACCGTTCACATCTCCGAACACTCACATTCTTGCCTTCCGTACCTTCGAGGTGCCAGGGTTGGAACTCGACAGCTTTGGCATCAGGGGGTGGTTCGCCCGGATTTGTGGCAGCTGCGTCCAAGAGGTCCAAGTACGAGAGAAGGAGGGAATGCGAGAGTCGTTTGAGGGTGGATGCTACGCTTTCTGTTGAATCAATCTCTGTGTTGACGAATATGTAGACCACGCTGCAAGATGCGCTCACGCATTTCACCGCCTCCAAGGGCTAGTGGTTGGTGTGGTTTGTCGATGACCTGCGCGGAATTTCGAGAAATTGGGGTGCGATCGATTCAACGGGGAAGCAATCGTCCAGTCTTCTCATCCAACCCTCACATCATATCCGAATCCAAACGCCTTCCAAAAGCCATCCTGCGGCTCGCGAGGTGGATCGAGAAAGACGCCGTGGGGAAGTGACCCCGCTGTGTCCTCCATTGCGCCAGAGTCGGACTGTGTCGGTTCCCCATCTGCACCCTTGGACACGTGGAGCTTAATGTTTTCGTCCGAGTAGTGCACCCAGTAGCGCGGGGGATCGGGCCACGCCTTGCGCTCAGAGTCCAGTTGCGTGGTCATTTGTGCAAATCGACTTCTTCATCGGCTAAATCTCGGCAGAAATATGTTGCGGACACCACGGCAGTGACCAAAGATACTGATTCTATTGATTCAGGAATAAATAAGAAAATATGTACATAGCATTTGGCATCGGCCTAAACTCGCCCTTGAACGAGCCTGACTGCACGCCTGTATAGGAATAAGTGATAAGGCCATGGAGGAATAAATGATAAGGTCATCGTATTGGCACAACCATATTGTGACCGCCCACCTCGTTCGAATCATGAATACAACGCTCCAGCACACACTCCGAAGGGAGCAACGTTTCGCGCTATCCACAGCTGCCAGTGAGACTTCTGAGCCCAGCTTGTTCCGAATATATGCGAGGTATGATTGTTCGCTGTCAAAAACAAAGGGAAACATTTGTTCGACGTGCCGATCTTGAGGAAGAGTAGCATACCCTCACTTTGCTTTCATCTGCTTGATCAAAACCGTCATGTACTTCTTTTGGAATGCCAAGTCCAGTACTTTGTTCTCGGCGGCCTGAGCCGCGCATCGTGCACCAAAAAGCTCTCGCGCAAGACTCAGGTTGTGCTCTCGAAGCACACGCTCATCTGCGAGCAAGGACGTCACCTTTCGACGGTACTTCTCAAGTTTCCCCTCGATTCTGGGAAGCAAGCGGGCTGTTGAGTCGGAAGCGTACACGCCGAGATCTCTGCGAAGAGAGGACATCTCGGACTCGAGACTGCACGGCGGCTTTGCCAGTGACTCTAAAACCAGTAGACAAACAATATCCTTGTACTTACCGCTCGATGTGTGCCAACAAGTCCGATTGGTACTTGTCCTTCGCCTCTTCAGACGTGTTCAACCTGCGAATCTCCCTTTCCAAAGCAGTGAGCCTCTCCCTTGCCACAACCGCTTCCCTTTTATAAGACTCCTTCTTGTCCCAGAGCGTTTGGAAAGCATGTTTATGGTTGGAGGATAAGTTTGAGATGCCTTTTAGAGGAAAACGAAAAAAAGAAAAAGAGAAAAGTGGAAGAAAAAGAGGTGCACAGACGGAACTACAACCCACCCATTTCTCCTTCTACTGGGCCAAATTCAGTTTGTACCGCTTCTGAGTGTCCGTGATAATTCGAAGGATTGGTCGGATGCCCCTCCTTCACCTGGTCCGTAGATTGCTCGCGACCCACAATGCGTGCTGTCGCCAGGTCTTCCCGTAGTCGACTGAGCTCTGTCTTGATTTCGGTAAGTTCGAATTCACGACTGTCGAGCTCTGATTGGAGCTGTTTTATCAGACTCGAATGAATGCATTTCATTTCGGTCCCTCCCCATTCTCCCTCAGGAGAACCCAGTCGCTCAAAGCACGTGTTTTGCTGGAGGAGTCCTTGGAAAGATCGCATCTCCTCCTCGAGACGACCCCTTTCTTCCGATATCCTCTCATTGTCCTCGAGAGCGGCTAGGAGTGCGGTCTTGAGCTGCAGCCGATCCGCTTCCATGGACCTCCATTGAGCTTCATGCTCCCGAACGAATAGATTCAACTTTGAAGAGTGGGCCGAAATTTCCTGATCTTTTTGAGCGTGCGCCGCCTCGAGTTCTTGAACACGACGCTCTAGGAAGTTTCGACGGTCGACGAGCGACTTTTGCTGCTTCTATACAGATAGCTCACGAAAGGTCATTCGTGGTAGCACTGCGATAACTCACCAAAACACTTGATTCCAACAATAGCCAAAAATCACGATTCCCAGTGGCTTGATCAATATTGTCCGTTCTTGGAGCAACGTCCAGAGCTGCGTTGTCCAAGACTGCTGTTGCCCCCATGGCATTTCGTTCCAAACCAGGTTTAGAATCGTCAAAGCTCTCTGTCTGTGTATTAGCGCCGAACGACACCACGCTCTTGCCATACTGGTCAGGAGCAAGCCCATCAACGTGACTAGTTTGTAGCGACAGAAAAGAAACCAGTGCTTTCTTCCAAAGATTTATTTCGGAGTCGTACTTCTCCTGGATCTTCCTCTCGTTCTCATTGAATCTGGCTTCGGCTTGCTCGAAAGACTCTGAACGAGTTTTCAACTGTTCCTTGTATTCTTCGATTTCTATCAGAGCAGCCCTCAACAGTTCTTCCTGTCTGGATGGCACTGCGACATGACGCAAGGTCAACACTTCATCCTTTGGCGGCTGGTGCCGATTTTGAAATGCTGCCAAAACAGATCGTTCAGAGGACAGTACACTGCCCTTGAGAGACATGTTATAACACGACTTACTTCCTTTGGGATGCGAGCTTGAAGAGTCAGATGTGTCACACAAAGGAGGCCCTTCACCATGGCTGTTCGAATGTCCTGAGCTGTCTTTTATGCATACGCTGTTGAAAGCATCTCCACTGTGCAGCATTGATTTCATGTTGAGCCCCGGACTGATTTGGACACTGGATCGATCCGTGTAATCCGAGTCACAAGTCGAATCAGCCGCTTTTTGATTCAAGCGATGACTTGCTTCTGTAAGATTTCGTTTGAGATTCAAGATAAGAGCATTGTTGTCGTTGAGCGCCTGCTCTAGAAGGTCTTCGGAGCTGTTGTGTGTAGCTCTGAATCAAACACTGAACAATAGCTTTCTATGACTCGAGACTCACGTCGCGATCGACAAGTCATCTTCAATTCGCTCGACAACGTTTGCATCTGGTTGAAAACGAGACTTTGTGCACTCAAGCTCAAGCTTGACTTCATTCAATTCTGTGGTCATCCGTTTTAGCTCCGCATTGGTGCAGCGCAAGTCTTCTCTCAGCAAGGAAATCATGGCATCGTTCATAGAATTTTGCTCGTTTACAGCCTGCGCAGAAGCAGCAGTACCCCTGTCTATCATCACTTCTTCCAGACGCTCTTGCAACGACGCTGTCTCTTTCCTTAACCTTAGGTGATGTTCTCGCCAAGCAGCGCACTGAGTGATAAGGCGAGACTTCCAAAGAGCTTCAAGAGCCAGAACGAAATTGCGAAGCGCTTCTTGAGTTGGATGAGCTTTGCCAGACACATCCCTTGTTTCCAATGGCGAATTTTTAAAAACGCTGCGATTGATTTCATCAAACCAAGCGGTCACATTTACGTTTGCTGATAGCGAGAGGTCATCTTCATTGCGGAGCGATTTCGATTCAAAATGTGTTTGTGAGGTTTCTGTCTCGACTTCTCTATGGTGTGCGGTGCAAAGTTCGGCCGCATTCAGTAAGACTTGCTTCAGCTCCAGTGAATCCCTCAAAGCCGCTTCTTTTTCGGCATTTGCAGACTCCACTTCAGATTTGAGCCCAGCTATCTCCACCAAGAATGCATCGTGTTGATCGGCCGACTTTTGCAGTGCTTCGTCTCTCAATTCTTCGAGGGCACGCAGCTGCGTCTCGTATTGTTGAATGACATCTGCGCAGTGCGTTTCCCAGGTAGAAACCATGTTGGAGGTGAAATGCATTGCTTGTGCAGAAAGCCAACCACTTGCTGACCGCTCCGCCAAAACTGAGGTGAGTTGAGACGAAAGGGAGGCAACCTCAGCATGTAGGCTGAGTAAGATGTCAAAACGATGTGAGGGTATGAACAAACACTTGATAGAAAGAGCATACGCACAGGCTCACCACATGATTGTCCTTTTGTGCAAGCGCGACTGCCTCCTCCTGAGGTTGAGTGTCACTCTTTAGGTTGGTTTTCATTTTCCTTTCTAAGACAGCACCATCTCGACCCAAGCGTGACGAATCGCCCGAGTTCGGAGCTTCCTTCGCAAGTTCTGCTGAAGTTTCGTCTCCGCTCACGCTGTCTATATCAACGTCGCGCGTATCAACCATGGACACGTTGCAGGATTGTGCCAAGCCACACTCGGAAGACCTCGAATTTTCGGCTGACGATTGTTTAGTAGCCTCGACAAACGCTTTGATTTCATCGTCCTTCATCAATATCTTAGATTGAAGACCACGCATTTGATCCTCGTAACTTGCAATAGTTTGTTTCAAAGACAGAACTTGCTCTTCGAGTGAAGCGATGAGTGTTTCCTGGTTCAAATTGTTGGTACGCAAGGTTCTGCTCTCCTCTTCCAGTTTCCCTCGCGCCAGAACGTCCCTTGCCGCTTTTTCCAACTCAGCAGAGGTGGATTTCACTTGCGATTCTAGAGATGAGATAATCCCTTTGAAATGTTCGGCTTTGGAGCCATGCTGCTCCTTTGTGTGCAAAAAACTTGCGACCACGATCTTGTTTTCCTCCTCAAGACTTCGAACCTTCTCAACGAGTTCAAAATTTCGTTTTTTTAGGACTTCTATTTGCTGTGCGTCCACGGTCCGACGTTGTTCCAATAATGAAACTGCAGAATCCAGCTGCTTAATCACCTTCACCGTGTTCTCGGACGTGAGCTCCACCTGTTCAGCGACAAACGAAAGTTCTGAAGTGAGGACGGCCTCATTGCTTTTCAGAACCTCAAGGGAAGTGGCCAGGCGCGAAAGGGTATTGAAACTAACGCAATCGACGTCGTCCAGTTGCATCCCACACTTGGGCTTCGGTCCAGTTTAATGTTAGATCAAGGGATGGGGCGGAGTGCTGGCGGAACGAAAGGGGGGGGCCGGGGAAGCTGTCTTTGTATTTAGAGAAGGAACGGCAACAACTGTATTTACACGCCAAGGATTCGGGCTTCTGGCACAAACGCTTCGTATTCCGAATGCCTGACTCGGAAGCTGAAGCTGGGCGCCTTCTTTTTCGCAACTTGAAGAGAAGGACTGTTCACATTGTAGGTGTTGGGTGCTGGGGCGGGTACGTCCAAAAGTGGTTCAGGCAGAGCCACAACGAATGGCCCTTTGGTTGATGTAGTACCGCTTCTGGGGCGCTGGGGTGAAGTTTCGGCGTCGCCACCTTCGCTTGAGTTCGTTTTCTGGCGTTTATGTGAAATTATCGTCCGGACAATTGGTGGTAGTTTCGAAGGATCATCACTGGGGGAGACAACCAGAACAGTGTGTTCTGTAGAAATGGTTGGCGTCTTAGTCGGCAGACAATATCCAAAGGAACAGCGTCTTCACCTCGTCGAGAGGTAAATGGATCCAAATACTTCACCCGAGATCCAAAGCTATAAGCCGGGCTTGCTTTCATTGTATTCTCTGCAACCATTAATGTGTTATATGCAGCTGGACCGGGGCTGGTATTCGTCACTTGTTTCCCCTTTCGTGTTAGATGATGGAAGTGGAGCCTGACACATCGAACTCTCACTTTTTTCTGGGTGATTTTGCCGGATCGTGTATGAAGGAGGTGCTGGCATGTTTGGAGAGGGCTTCGGGCCGATTGTTGGAGCCGCAGAATAACTGAATGGACTCGAGGTGAGGTGGTACCACAAGAAATTTCAACGCCGAGCTCACTCTCCAGGACCAGGTTGGGGTCGAGGATTATTAATGTGCCATCGACCTGTCAGAGAATACTTGGGTGCTCCCACATTGCTTGTCGCGTCGATTGTTGGATCGTCTTTTGCAGTGTAATTCCTCACCAAATGATATCTCATCAGCAATATATAACTTCACTACTCACATTTCCCCGGCCCCGGTGAGTTGACGTCCAACACAACTTTGGGCGCCAGTGTCAGGAATCAACATAACTTGCGAATCATGAGTATGAAGATCATCACTCACCCTCTTCGTCCGACGACCGAACAACGACCACTTTTCCATCTTTTCTGTCCTTCTTGAATCCTGCTCCCATCGAAAACGCCGGTCCTTTGGTCGCGCCATGTCTATCGCAACCCGGAAAGAACGCGTTGGGAGCTGGTGCGACCCAAGCCGTTGGGGAAGGCGCTTTCACTCCAAATGTATACATAGGAGATCGCTTCCACTTCGGTTTGATCATATAATGAACATTTGAACCCCCAATCGTTGGAGGTAATCCATAGGCGGCGGGACCGGGGCCCTTGATACGAGCTGCTATGGGGATCTCTCCTGGTTTGGTCTGCCCTTTCTGCCCTTCGTCGCTGGAACTTGCTACGGTGGTTGTTATCGGCTTCTCAACCTTGTCCGTTGGAGATCGGCTGTGGGCACCACGATCATTCTTCACCGTGGGTTGACGATTCCTCTCCACTTTGGTCGGAAGCGGTGGCACTGATTGTGGTGCCAATGTGCGAATAATGCTATGACAAACGGTATCATTGAGCTTACCTTTGCTCCCATCACTTTCCGCTTGTTGGTGTGCATCATCTGACACAGGGGCTTTCTTGATTAAAGGAGTAACAGGACTATACTGGGACTGTAGGCCCTCCAATGATTTGTTCATTACCCCAACCGAGGATGTGTTTCCACTCAAAGAAGACAAGGTGAAGACATTCGCCGATCACTACAGTGAAAAGGTGCCTAATCGTCCCTCAGATCTATTATTTGAACTTCTTCATAGTGTACGGGGTCAATTTTAATGAGAGATAGCGTGCCTAACATATGTTGCGTGATGAGTCGAGCGATCCAGGTCATTGAGTAACGGAGGTCACGACTCACCAATGCGAACGAGCACCCATGATGGACGTGGTAACTCCAACCAAGGAGAAAATACCGTCATCAACCTACAAACGGATTGCCAGTGAAAGCAAGCATTCATAATTGCGAAAGCTCAAATAAACACATACCGTCACATATCCTAGGTTGGACGCCGGAAGAACAGCATCGAGGGAGTCTTGGAGCAGATTGTACAGAATGTGGTTCCGTTGACTACAAGGACACGTTTATATGAGCTTCAAAAAACGGCTCTGCTCTTTGTCAATACTTACGTCAACAGATCCCGGGTCTGTTCCTTGGATGACTCGTCGGCTTTCCCTTTCGCCCTTTCAAGATTCTCCGAGTTTTGGCGAAGCCTGTACACATGCGCAAGAATTGAGAAGACCAATCCGGCAAGCCAAAACTGGCTAGCGCGTTTCGCGACGTCGTTGATTTTTTCGACTTTCCAAATGCCGGCAGCATGGACCTTACAAGATTTCGGTAAGCGTTGTACGAAACAAATAACATCTCTTTTTGTTACTTACCCAGGTCAAGGCATCATTAGACATCCAGAACGACCAAGAAAGTGACTTGAGCATTGTGAGGTACTTAATCGGAACATCCTTGATGTCTGAGGCTTTTGAGAGAGCTCGCATGAACTCCTGCGATTTTCCGATCTGGAAAACTAAGCACCAGAGTACAATTGGAGCTAGGTGTCAACAAGCAATCAACCTGCACGTTACTCACGCTTTCGGCTGGATGCGACTGCCGACGTAAGGTTCTTCCAACGGTCTACAACGTCCTTGTGGTATCCCTCTACACGAGATGACAGAAGAGAAACGAGGTATGGTCACTTGTACGCCTTCAGGTGCCAACGGAACTTTAACACACTCTTGGTGGTGTACCATTGCAAAAACTTGGCCAAGAACTGGACAAGACTATGTCACATTATGTACGTGGTCCGAATGCAGTTCAATAATTTAACGCCACACTCAAGTGAGTTGGGGTGATCACGAATCGATTGATATCGCGGGACTCACCGGTTCACTTTGTCGCGTCCTGTCGACGTATTCATGAACTTGTACAAGAATTCGTGAAATTACCGTCTCTGAGAGTGTGTAAAACGTTTCATTCTTACGCGGATGAGCTTGTCCTGTTTGATTCAGTACGGGTCACCATGAGCAATGAGCACACACGTCGGAGCACTAAGATGATGGTGAGCTTACTTGGAAATCATTGTAAGCCTTCAATTGCTTTGCGAGCGACATGTTTGTCGAATGTGATTCCGACCTGTCGGATGGCAGAATTTGTCGGAGGAATTGAAACCGGCCAACCTCCCCCACTTCCCCCACTGTCCACATGTGAACTGCAAATATCATACCACGGATAAGAGTGTTAAGATATTAACTTTCAAACTTCTTGGCTGCACACCAATGCTTCTTCCAGACAGATGAGCGCTAAAATTATGCAATTTTGATGCGTATTTGTTCAGGGAAGGAGATTCAGGGAAGGAGGTGGGTTTTGTGGGTTGTGGTTTTGTGGGTTGTCAGTTGGCTTTGCACCACCCATTGCACCACCTTGTGATTGGCGGCGGACGCACATTTCCCGAAAGACCACCATTTGGGAAGGTGGGCCATCGTTTTGGATTAATCGAGAGTGAATTGCCGACTCATACTTTCCGGAATCCCTGAAATTTCTCCATGGGCGTTGGTAAAACTCATTCCTTTAGCAACACAATCTGGCACAATGGACACTGCGATGAGACCTACAGCGCGCCGATCGGGAAAACAACTCGCATCGGGGACTAAATCAGGGAGTCAGAGTGTCGCAAAGCGGTAAGTTGTGATGTGGAAGATGCGGGGGCTGCATTCACGATCTTGCTGATTTGGAACTGCGTTTCCTGGAAGTCTACAAAATGAATTAATGGCTTTAATGGTCGCGAACATCCCTGGCATTTCCGCCTTTCCCGAAGGTGATGGCCTTATGAACTGGAAGTGGACGCTTGCGGTGAGTCAAGCAAGAAGACGATGACCTGTAAAACTGACTCCATAATTTTTCACGCTGTTTCAGGGTCCGTCTGCAACAGTCTACGAGGGCCTTACATTCAAAGGGTCCATGACTTTCCCAGCAACATACCCAATTAATCCTCCCGTTGTGAGGTTCGACACCAAGTTGTTCCACCCGAACGTTGACTTGGAGGGGAACATTTGCCTTGATATCTTGAAGGACAAGTGGAGTGCCGTCTACACAGTTGATAAAGTTCTATTGAGTTTACAAGCACTTTTGGCGGGTGCGTAGATTCTCATTCGCCTTGTGATTCATTGTTTTGCTGACATTACCTTCAATGCTGCAATTTTAAGACCCAAATTTGTCTAGTCCACTGAACGTAACAGCGGCGGAAATGTGGGACCGCCAGAGCGATGTATTGAAGGTGGTATTGAAAACTTATAAGGAGAGCTCAGATCTGTGAATATTTTCAAGAATTCATAAAACTACATGTAGCATTATTATATTCATACCCAAAAAGAGGAAGGGGAAATGGGGAGAAAGATTTATTAATAGATTGTGCCAGTTCTTCCAACTTCACGTTCAATCATGGCTTCTGGTACCTTCGTTACGGACGAATACGGCCGACCCTTTATCATCCTGCGGGAGCAAGGAAAGAAGTCGCGGATTTCGGGTATTGACGCCGTCAAGGTATGAACTTCGTGTCTCGCTTGCTTTTATTTCTGGAAAGCGGTGGGCGTTTTTTCACCGTCACACAAGAGGGCAACTTCTGGCCGTTTAATCTACTGGATTTGAGTTGAATTGGCGCGTTTCCATTCCCCTTGAACGAGAGTTTCTTTCCTTCTCTCGTCAACACATTCCGCTGTCTAACAATGAAAGATTTGACGTGGACGAGTGTCACCCCGAGGAGATTCTGAATGTACTTCAACATAAGTTTCTGACACTTGTTTGTGGGCGCGCCCTCGTGTTCTTTCTCCCCGGATCCTCACTAGTCCCACATACTCGCCGCCAAAACGGTAGCTAACATCGTCAAGACGTCATTAGGACCCAAAGGTGACGATTCTCGCTCTCATGCAATGCTTTTTGTTATCTGACACATTGTTCCTTCCGATTCACGCGGGAACGTGCAGGTCTCGACAAAATCCTGATTTCACCTGATGGAGAAATTACAGTTACAAACGATGGCGCCACAATTTTGTCTCAAATGGAAGTGGAACATCAAATTGCCAAACTATTGGTGCAGCTGAGCAAAAGCCAGGATGACGAAATTGGAGACGGGACGACGGGAGTTGTTGGTAAGTTCTAATACAACGGCGTCGGCTCTCACCACCGCTAAAGCATTGCGCTTCCGTGCTAACCTTTAATATGTGGTAGTTCTTGCTGGCGCCTTGTTGGAGCAAGCTGAGGCGCTACTTGATCGTGGCATCCACCCCATTCGTATCGCCGACGGTTACGAAGCTGCTTGTGCCCTCGCCGTTGCCCACCTTGACAAAATCTCGGATGTCGTGCCATTCACAAGGACTGATACGGTCAACTTGCTGCAGGTGGCCAAAACGAGTCTTGGCTCAAAAATGTGGGAGAAAGGCAGAATCCGCTCCCATGAAGATAGCAACTAACAAACTTTGCCAAAGTGTCTCTAAATGTCACGACAAGTTCACGAGCATGGCAGTAGAGGCTGTTCTGTCTGTAGCAGACCTCGAGCGCAAGGATGTGGACTTCGAGCTCATCAAAGTTGATGGCAAAGTGGGCGGTTCCCTGGAGGAATCGGAGCTCGTGTATGGTGTTGTTATCGACAAGGACTTTTCCCATCCTCAAATGCCGAAAGCCATCAAGGATGCTAAGATTGCCATCCTTACATGCCCGTTCGAGCCCCCGAAACCCAAAACCAAGCACAAACTCGATATTACCAGTGTGGAGGAGTTCAACAAGCTGAAGCAGTATGAAACGGATAAATTCGAGGAGATGGTCAACCGGGTGAAAGATTCGGGAGCGAATCTCGTGTGTTGTCAGTGGGGCTTCGATGACGAAGCAAACCACTTGCTGCTGCAGAAGAAGTTGCCAGCAATCCGATGGGTCGGTGGACCAGAATTAGAGGTGATTGCAATGCTGGCGTATATATACCGTCTATTGTTGTTGTTGACATTCCGCCGCTTTACAGCTTATTGCAATTGCAACAAATGGCCGTATCGTTCCTCGGTTCGAAGAATTGGCTCCGGAGAAGCTTGGCTCCGCCGGTGTAGTGCGAGAAATGTCGTTCGGCACCACGAAGGACCGTATGATCGTCATTGAGGAGTGCGCCAACACTCGCGCGGTCACCATTTTCATTCGAGGTGGAAACAAAATGGTACGTGGTTCGAGCCATTCACCCAGAACACTGACTTAAGTGTGCTTCCGTGTAGATTATTGATGAAGCGAAACGAAGCATTCACGACGCTTTGTGTGTTGTTCGGAACCTTGTGCGGGATAACAGGGTTGTTTATGGTGGTGGCGCGGCGGAGATCGCGTGTTCTCTGGAGGTTTCACGCGCTGCAGATTCCATCTCCACCATTGAGCAATATGCGATGCGGTCCTTTGCCGCTGCTCTTGATGCAGTTCCTTTGACGTTGGCCGCAAACTCTGGTCTTTCGCCCATAGAAACACTTGCGGAAGTGAAGTCAAGCCAAGTCAAGGAAAAGAACTTCCGACTTGGAATCGATGCAGGATTGAATGGCGACAACGGTATGTACTTTCGTCAGACAGTCAATTGTGGAACTATGGCTCATTAGTGCTTTCTTCCAGACATGCGGGCACAACACGTCATCGATCCTCTCATTTCGAAGCGACAGCAATTCCTTCTTGCAACGCAGCTCGTCAAAATGGTTTTAAAAATTGACGACGGTGAGTTTGTGTGAGACCCAGATCCAAAGCATTCAATGAGACTAATTTGGATATATTTTCAAAGTCATTATGCCAGGGGAGGGTGACGGCTTCTAGTGCTCGAATCCTCTCCCAAAATGTAGTCATGAAACAAGTCACAATAGACATGCTGCACAGATTAAAGTTCGATAGACCCGCCCCTCACATTATCTACGACATCCTTTAATTTGCGGAATCCCGCAAGTTTGTGGGACTTTTGGTATGCTGCGACTCTTGTGTCCGTTCAGAAAGGAATGAATTCGCATCAAAACCTTTAACGTACTCACCTCCCCGATGGTGATACCATGGGGAAAAGTATTACTTTGGTCCGTTGGGCTGGCGTTGGGGAGCAGGCAGGAATCGTTTGAAAGTAAGGTGATACTGTACTTGAACTGGGTGACGTGGAGGGCTCCACTGCGTCTTGAAGCTCTGCGAAGGTAATAGCATGCGGGACATTCAATTCGTCTGGTGACACTCGTCGTCCCAAGAAGGTCTCGTATATTCTGTTGAGAGAAAAATGTGAGAGAAAAACTGGTTACGTAAGAGAAAAATGTCCACCACGTTGTTCATTGCGTCTAACTCACCCTTTTCCCAAAAAGCAAACAACTTTGGGCTTGTACTTCAAGAGCTTGGATTTCAAAGGAATAACACCGTCCATGAATTCTTGCTTGGAAATGTCGCTTGCACCTTCCAACACACACTTCTGAGGTTCTGTCGGAATACATGGAAAGAAGCTCTTACTCCTAGATGGTCGACTGACCAAATTCGTGAACCCCATCGAGAATTCCTTGGGACAAGTGTGGTCGTCAGAGTACGAGAGGGGCCTGTCCACGAGACCCGACTCGAAAAGGCACGGCCAGAATGCATTGTTTGGCCCCGCGCTGTGAGCCGCCAATCAATGACGGCCAACGATGAATGTTCACGCAGAGCATACTAATGATGGGATTTCTGGCTGGATTTGATCCCGGGATTGATGCCTTTTCATAACAGGCAGTCTTTCATCAATTTTATCGACGAGGACAAAACAAATGATACCTGTGAATAAGATGTCGAGGTCCATCGCCAAATGGTCTGGAATCGGTTGCAAATTTTGATTTCCTCCTCCCTTTTCTGCTTCCTTCGGTCCTAGAGCCGCGGACCTCGACGATTTGCGGACACGCACAGGCCCCATAGGCACGGTTTCTGGGAGGTAGTTGGGGAAGACGAGACAAACGTTGAAGAAGGGATATTCGCCCGGTGACCGCAGATTCTGCCGGAGGCATGAATATAAATTGTCAACTACACATCTTTCAAAATTCCTCCGTTATATATTCAGAGTGTACCTGCCCATTTACAACATTATTAAAGTGAGGGGAAGAGGAGTAGAGAATTCAATACGCTCAAGCATCTCTCGCGTTGAGTTCCGTGTCGGACGCAAGCTCGCGGGCCCACTCCTCAGACGTCTTGCGCATCCGGATCTCGTACATCCAGATCAATTGAACGCACACCATGGCGGCGAGTGTCAGCGCGAACGAGATCCCTGTGCAAAATTGTGTGACGTTGATTTACAGTCTTGAAAAGTCCAAGAAGCACGCTCTACTCACAGATGGCGTTGATGTAGAGCGGAGCCCAGGAATTTGGGTACGCGAAAGGAGCGACTGGTGTGGGATGTGTCGTTTAGTAATGAACCACGTTCCGCCAAGCAGTTCGTTCGCAACTCACTGAACCCGCCAATGTTTCCAATGGCGATCGTCAGACCCGTAGCAGTGGCCTGGGCAGTGCTTCCCTTGAGGGTGTTTGCGCGGTAGGAGAAGAGAATGGGGAGTGCGGGTCCGGCGAAAGCGGAGACAAACATGAAGAAGCTAGGGGGATGTGTGAAACGAGGGTCAGATGGTGGCGTCCAACACTGCGCATTCCGCGACCACTCACTATCGAAGCCCCGGAGCCCACAGCCTGATCTGTCCGGTCAACAACAAGGCGGATCCAACAAGACCGGTAAACAGAGCGAATTGGACTTCGCCACAACAAGTGTCGGTGTTGTTCAGAGACGGGCGTACTCATGCGGCTCTACACGGAAAACAACTCACTGTGCATCGGCCGCTCCTTGTACTTGTCCGAGCGCCAGCCCCAGTATTGGTCGAATACGGCGGTGACGACACCTGGCCATGCAGACATCAAATTGGCCATGTTTCCTGACCCAACAGGCGTGTTAGATCTGTTTGCACTCGAGGTCGAGGACGGCATGTTCTTTCTCACCAGTGAAACCCAATCCGGCGATGATTGACGGTCTAAAGTAGGTCGTTCCGTATCCTGGAAGCACCATGAAGAAGGCAGCAAGCTGAGACGGAAGACGGGACGGTGAACGGTTGCTCTGGTGCGCAAATCGCGGGTATCGGTGACTTACCGAGAACAAGATTAGGACGGGGTCCTTGAGGGTGACCCAGAACTCGTTCAGATCAAAGTGCTTCTCGGTGAGCGACGCGGCCGTGGTGGGGAGGCGCGCAATGGCGATTTCTTGCTCGCGGGGTGTGAGGAAGAATTGGGACTAGTGTGTGAGGGGGACAGCACGCGTTGTAAAGCTGTAAAGTGAAGATAGGTCCCCTTGAGAGGTAGTAGACTCACGTTTTGGGGGAAGTTTGGCAGCATGAAGAAGGCGACGAAGCCGACAATGACCGAGGGTGCGCCTGGACATGTCGCAGGACGTTTGTGTGTTAGACACAACGTACTTACGATAGACCAAAAACAACTCACCTTCGAGTATAAGAATCCACTGCCATCCCTTCAAGTTACCCTGGCCGTTGAGCTGTGCAAGTGCTGATGGAGGGGTGGGTATTGGTCATGAAGTGCACAAGGCTGGAAATAGGCGCGAGAGTCTCACCGGTCGCGAGCAGGCCGCTGAAGGCGGACGCAATGGAGTTGAAGGAGAACAGGACGGCCTTTTGAAGAAAAAAAACGGGTTGGTATGTCGGAGGGGTGAAGGGGTGGATAGCGCAGGGCGGTACGTACGACACGGGTAGAGATTTCGTGTTTCTGCAAGGGGAAAAGGAGTAGTTAAGGGTACAGCACTTAGTGAGTGACGGTGTGTGATGACTAACCCTGTACCAGAACGTGAAGAAGAACATGACGCCTCTGTGTGTGTTTGGAGGTGGGTTGGGGGTCAGTGACGTAACAGATTTTCGCGACGGCACACAAACGCTCACGGGAAGAGACCGGCCTGGATAAAAATGGGACCACGATCAGCACGACTGGCAGGACACAACAACGCCGTGAAGAGAACGTACCTCTGCAGCACCGAGCAAGGCGCGACAGGCCATGATCCCTGCAAAGTTTGACGCAAAGGCCTGGCATGTGGAGATGATTCCCCATGTGACCATCTGAGAACATGGCATGGGAGCGGTGCGTAGATGTGCAGGGTTGGTTTAATGGGTGTGAAAAAGAAGAGGGAAAGGGAACAGAACAAGACACTCACGATCCGGGCAAGCCAGATTTTCGGGCCAGCGATGCGCATCATGAAGTTGCTGGGGACTTCGAGAAGACAGTACTGGGTGGAAGTGGAAGGGGGGATTGTGAGTTTGGTGACGATGTGACGCCTTCCCTTCGACTTCCACGTCGCCTAATCTCTCCTCCGAGTGCGGTGTTCCTTGTCCGCTTGCAATTTTCCCGGTGTCTCCTGTCCTCCCGAAAAGAAGGGACTCTATTCTCGAGGACTTACCGGAATAAAGAAAATTGCGACGGTCCAGTTGAATTGGAAGTTGTCCAGACCCAGAGAGGCCTCCATTGTGTCGCTGCGTGTGCGAGTGAGCGGAGCGTCAGCACGAACGTGGAAGATGATGAGAGGTGAAGCGGAAAAACTGACCCTTTTACGTCATTGTTGGCGACCTTGGCTGGAACAAATAAGAGCGAGATGGTAAGAAGATGGTGAAACAATGACAACGGAAAAGGGAAGCAGGAAGTGGGAGGACGTACCGTTACCAATGTTGACACGGTCGAGGAAGGCGAGAAAGTACATGAACGAGACGAGCGGGATGATTCGCCAGTCGAGCTTTTTGACAAGGGCTTTCTCCTCTTCGGGCTGCGTGGCAGTGGAATCGAAAACAAAGCGAGTTGAATGGCGAGGGAAGGAGAGTTGGGAGTGGGGAGCTGAGCGGCGAGACTCACGGAGTAAGAGACGTACTGATCGTCGCCCTTGAGCGCCTTCTCTGCCGTGTCTGCGGTGTCTGCCATTGCTGCGTGGTGTGGAGTGAGTGTCGCGAATGGATTGCGATCTGTGTTTGCCCTCCGTGGTTTTCATTTTGAGCTTCAGGCGGAGCCCATCTGGCCGACGGAAGCGCCGAACCCCTTGAGGCACCGTCCCCCAAAATGTTCCCCACTTGTCTCCCCCGTTTCATTAAAATTCGAATCTGGAGCCTGTGCGCTGGGAGAGGAGGGGCCGGCGGTGGGTGCGATGCAGCGCAAAATCTGCGGCGTGCTAGGGAGAGAAGAGAGGCTGGGAGACAGCAGTGGCGTCAGCTGGCGCAGCCAAAACCTTAATCTGGCAAATCGTTTTCTGGGCCGTGGAATTTACGTTTGGACAGCAGCGGCGTTTGGTAATAGTATACGGCACGCGAGATAGTGTTTTTCTTCATTTTAGTGTCAAGTCTACGTTGCCGAAAATGGGAGACGTTGCAAACAGAGTGCGAAGACGGAAGCAAATGGATTTGCGCAGGTAGCGGAAAAGGGACGCCGCTCGCCGACTGCTCACCGATGAAAGACGGAAGCAAAACGAGTGTTGAGAGACGGGGGTAGCGCACCGACGGAGTTCAGCACACAAGAGAAAGAAATTTGAAATTAAATTCATGCAACTCCACACGTTGATACCCTTTTCCACGGCATCAGCGCCGACATCGTCTCCACAACATGCCCACTTGTGCATCTCTTTGACACTTAGCAACGCAAAGTGCCGATAGGGCTGAGAAAAATATGAATGCGTCAACGGTGTGGTGGATGATATCGACGCTTTCCCTTTCCCTTCCCCGAGAGATGAATTTTGGAAACGTATAGAGAATTGGTCATTTGAGCTGCACGAATGAAGTTACCTAAACACCACGATCGCCCCCCAATATCTGTTCGTGGTCACACGGTCTCTGGTCTCACGAATCCGCCTCTCTCACGGTCTGACCGGGCCGAAATCCGTCGCCACAGCATCGTCCATCGCCACACCATTCAATTTCCGTATGTACGCGCCTACTCCTCGACATCAAAAAGTAGCGTTCATTTTTTTAGCTCATTGTCCGAGACCTAAGCGCGAAAGTCGGGACTAGCGCGAAGCGTTGACCGTGGCGTGGAGGGAGTTGCAAGGCCTAAGCGCGAAGCGCTAACCGAGGAGCCTGCTGGAGGCGAATCAACCTTAGCCTTTTCATTTTTCAACGCATTCACTTGCGGAGTCCTGAGCGTCGTATGGGAATGAGCCGGTTGTCTCACCCAAAAGACGGAAGAGAAGCGTGAGACCACACGAAGACCGATTCAATTGTCGAGACAGAACAAGGCACACATACCGTTCGCTTGCCCTTCCGCTGTCACCGGGCACTTGAAGGAGGATCAGGTCCACGTCCACGGAGCAAACACCCCACGTGTCGCACGCATTTGCATACATGGTTTTTCACATCACAAAGTGTCCGACAGCCCGCTGCCTGCTCTGGACATCTTCTTTGAGGTGTTCATTTGTCGCCATAAGAATGAGTGACGGTTGACTTCGCATTGTACCGTCCGCAGGAGCGCGACCGAAGCACACCGAAGCACACCGAAGCAACACTCGCCAAGTCGACTTACAAAAAACATTCACGCAGCACGCAGCACCCACACACTCGCCACTCATACGCACGCAGCATGGCGTACGCTAGGATCGACGAATACCCGGACACCGCAGACTCGGCTGGGTCAGGCACTGCCCAACCCCCATCGACATATACCCACGCAAATACAGCTGCCCGAGGGCACCTTCGTGGCCGAGGCCATCTATTTGCGCACACCAAGCCCACGCACGGCGATGCGGATGTGAGCGGCGGCGGAGAGAGAGCGCGCGGACGTGGGATGGGGAGGGGAAGTGGACGTGGACGTGGTTGGGTAACGCCGGCCGATGGCGTAGAGGGACCGGGCCAGGCCGTGTCTATAGGCGAAGACCAACGGCCACAAAGTGCCTCGTATCGCCGCGGCAGTGGCATGGGCAGGGGCCGTGGGAGGGGTGCCGGTGCAAGTGCAGGACACATTCAGCACCAGCAGTCAGTACCCCAGCTACAGGACAATCAGTCCGATCAGGTTTCAGAGCACGCGCAATGCCCGTCGAGTGCGCCGCAGACGCAGAGGGGTGGAAGAGCTCGTGGGAGAGGGTCAGGATTTCGGACTCGACTCGCGCACTCGACACCGCGCACTCTCGACCAGCAATTAATTCAGTCGTCGGATCAGGGACCTTACGTTGGTGAAAGTGTGCCAAGTGCTCAGCGAGGCGGACGAGGAAGAGGGCGAGGTCGTGCGTCGGCATTCCCGGGAGGGGATAATCTCGGACAAACGCAGGACCAGGAATTCACTCAGACCTCGGGCCGGAACTCCCACCTCACTGACGGTGTGCCAAATGCTCAGCGAGGCGGGCGAGGTAGAGGACGCGGTCGAGGGTCGGCATTCCCTCGACGGGATAGTCTCGGACAACCTCTGGACCAGGGGTTCATTCAGACCTCGGACCAGATCTCACACGTTGGTGAAAGCGTGCCAAGCGCTCAGCGTGGTGGACGAGGTAGAGTTCGTGGTCGTGGGTCGGCATACTCGAGGGGGGATGGTCCCAACAAGACACAGGAATTCATTCAGACCTCGGACCAGGGATCGGGATCTTACGGTGGCCAAGGTGTGCCGACTGGACAGCGTGGTGGCAGAGGAAGAGGACGTGATCGAGGGTCGGCATTCCCTCGAGGGGGGACTGCCTTCCCCTCAACGACTGCCCTCAACCAGACTCAAGATTACCAACCGGATTATCCTTTCCCCGACCAACCACACCACCCATCTACTCCCACCAGCGCGGACCAAGGAACCCGAGGCCGAGGTTGTGGCCGGGGCTCGATGGTCCGTCCAACGACAGCTCACACTCCTCCTGCTCTTGCTGAGTCTTCTGCTGACCAAACTCCAGAGCAATCTCTCGACAACCTCAAACCCCACCCTCAATCCTTCAGCGGCACGCCTCGAGGAGGTAGAGGCCGTGGAAGAGGCCGCGGAAGAGGCCGCGGGTCGGCCGTTCGAGCGCAGGAGCAGTCTCTTTCCTCCTCCTCGCTGCCTGACATGACCGAAGCGCACCTTCCTACCGACCAGCAGTACACTCGCGGGGGCTCTGCAAGCGGAGGAAGAGGGCGAGGACGGGGTGGTGGTGTCCGAACTCAGGAGCAGGCACCGGTTGACCAGGCGACGCAGCAGGAGCAGAACGCGGACCAGTCAGCACAGGGACCCTTTCGTGGGGGCAGTGGCCAGAAAGGCCCAAACACCCCTACTGTCGACCCACCCCAGCCACCGGCCCAACCCACCGAGGCGCCAAACGTTCCCCGGTCCGAACTCTCGAGCCCCGCCATCGCACCTACCCCATCTTCCTCTGCACCCGCCGTCACACCTGCCAAACCAGCCCCACGCACACCCCTCCCACCCGCACCGCCGCCAGGCTCGTCCCAGCGCGCCATCGACATCTACCAGCTGCACCGCCGGTACCCGGCCTCGTTCCGCCACGTGGACTCGTCGGATGCTGCGGACGTGTATGCGGTCGAGATGGCGCCGTCAGAGTGAGTCTTTCTCTTTTCCTTTCGGTACTGCTATACTGTATCTCACAACAACCCCGCGCAGCCCCGACTTCCCCTTCGACCTCCCCCTGATCTCCCTCCGCCTCACAGTGCCCACGACCTATCCCGCCGGCCCCCCACGGCTAAGCGTGACAGGCCCCGCGGAACTGCCCGCCGACCTGCGCCGCAAAGTTGAGCGCGCGTTCGACGCGTGGTCTGAGCGGGTGGGAAAGGACCGCGGAGGGCTTGTCAAGTGCGTCGCGTGGGTGGATCGCAATTTAGAAGGGCTGCTCGTCGCTGCCCCGCCTCCGCCACAGCCGCGGCCGTCTGCCGAGCAGCGCAAGGGTCCACCGGCAGCTGGCGGGATCACGTTTGTGAAGAATGAGCGTGCACAGGAGACCGAGCGGCGCGTGGAGGTTGCTGATCCCCCGCTGTGGGGTGCGGGTGGGAGTTCAGGGTCCGGTTCCGGGTCGGATACTGATACGGATGGGGGTGATGGGGGTGACGGGAGTGGGAGGAGGCAAAGAGAGGGTGATGATGGTGGATCGTCATCATTGGACGAGGACGAGGAGGAAGAGCAGGAAAGTGAGGGTGATGTGGCGCCGAGTGCTGGAGCGAGTCAAGCGACGGAAAGGTTGATACCAGGGACGAGGTTGACGTAAGTGTGACGGATGAGTCAATTTTCACCAGAGCAACGGTCGTTTATTGTTGTTGTGCCTCGTCGCAGTCTTCTCTCACCTTCGTTCACCAACGTGTTCCTCATCCAACCCGTCCTTCTCACATTCTCCGCCCGATGCACGCGCTGCCGGTCCACCTTCGACCTCACATGCCGCGGCTTCTCCAACCCTCCAACCACAGTCGCGCCGCTCCCGACGTCTCACTTCTGCGAGACCTGCTCAACGCCCATGTCGGCTACGCTCCACCCTAAACACGCAACACCCGCGGACCCCTCCCCAGGCACGCTAGATCTGCGAGGATGTGCGTTCGCAGACCTCCTGCCCTCGACGTATGTTCTCACATGCGGGTCATGCGCGCGCCCAAACTGGGCCCGCCCCGCCCGCGTGTTGGTGGGGCAGACCGAGCAGGGTTTCTGCGAGTCCTGCCATGCGGCATGGAAGGTTAAATTCGAAGGCGTCCGAGCCACGGTTGTGGGCGGTGCGCGCACCGAAGGCGTCGGTGCTGAGGCCGCGGGGATTGCGCTCAAAAAGAACAAGAAGAAAAGACTTGACGAGGGGTTGGTTGTGGGGCAGCCGCTTCCAAAGGTGAGAGGTGGTCGAGCCTATAACACATCCTAGGTTTGCCGTGTTCTAACTTTTTCTGCCGCCTTGTCGTAGAACGGAACCTGCGAGCACTACAAAAAATCGTATCGATGGTTCCGCTTCCCGTGCTGCGGCAAGCTCTATCCATGTGATGAGTGTCACCTAAAGGCGGTGGGTGGTGACCATGAGTTGGCTTGGTGAGTTTAAGGTTCTATGCTCTTCTCCCCACAACTAGTAACCCAACTCATTATGATGTGACTGTAGGGCGACACGGCAAGTGTGTGGTTTTGTGAGTATCTACGCCCAAGTGCACAATTTCTCTGACCCTGACCGACCCTTTTTAATTTCAGTGCTCCCGTGAACAGCAGTACTCGGCGGACAAACCCTGCATTTGTGGCGCGACAATGACCAAGTCTGGATCCAAGAAGGGTTTCTGGGAAGGAGGGAAGGGAACCAGAGACCCAACGCGCATGAACAGGCGCGATAAGCGGAAGTTCGCTGGACGTGGGAAGACCAAGAGCGCCAAGGGGGAGCGAGTAGGTGGTGGCACGAAATAATGAAACACGTATATATTATCATATGTAGAATGGCATGCAAATCAAACACGTAACAACTGAAATTCGGTCACATTATTGGGGCGACCTGCCGCTTTTGGCCGCCCAAGTTCATCATTTTAAACAAAGACGACAAGTCAACGAATTGTCGAGCGTTCTTGCTCAAGTACCGGTGCACTTGCTCTCGCAATTTGGAGAGCTGGGCCTCGTACTGAGATGCAACAGCTACGGCGGCGTCTAAGGAGAGAGAAAGACAACTTCTATCAAAATGCGTCACGCAGATGCAAACGCACCCAGCCACCCACCTCCGCTTGGCTGATTTTCCATCTTTTGCCGAAGTCGGTCAACGTCGAAGAGACTCTCATAGTACGACAGCTGAGTGAATAACATGGCATCGGTGTACTGCATTAAATGTAACAATTCAGTACCACATCTCCGGCTTTCAGCAGCTTCATCGCGCTCACCGTCAAGTTCATTTGGCCGCGACAGCCAAGCATCAAGCATCTTCGTCCATACACCGACACTTGCCGAGTCTCACAACGACAACCCAGATCGTCGCAGCAGTGCCAGAAAAGCTCGTAGCGGGCGATATGTGTCCGAATGGCATCCATCAGTTGCGCGAGAAGGGAAGGAAGCTGCATCATCTGTTTGCATTCAGGATTTGGGCATTGCAGACCAATGGCCGGAAGCTCGGCACGCTGAATTTCAATATGGGAAAGATGGATAATTGGTTTTTGCTTGAAAATTTGTTTCGTGCTTCTCTCACAAACCTTGCGGCGGATTATCTCGAACTCGTTCTGTTGCCCACAATGCCTGCACCGAGGACACCACTTGTCCACGTTCTTGAACCTCTCTTCATCGGTAATGAGAGAGTCGAGGGTGTGAACCTCTGACCCCATTTCGGCTTGAACGCCAGCTGGGTTGGATCGGAACTTGGACGCATCAAGTCCTGCAGGATTATCACGTCTTTAGTTTCGTCCTAACCCAAGAAACAAATTAAAAAACGTACCCAAGCAATCTGCGATACGGCCTGTGTCGGAACCCTCAATTGGTGCGATGAGACGAGCAATTGGTGGATGTACCTGATTGCTCAAGTACCACTCAACATCTGAGTGACGAATTACTTGAAAATTGTTCATCTGTAAACCAAAAGCACGAAGCACGAAGCACTCACCAACTTTCAGGGTGGAACCGTCTTTCTTGAAATCGTCGGGATGGTAAGCTCTGGCCGCGAAAGAATCTTCTTTCTTGGAGCCGTATGCATCGCTGCCGGAATCCGTCTTAAGAGCAATAACATAGGGAACCGTGTCTCCAACGCGAACAGTCTTGTTGGCGGCTTTCAACCGAAGTGCAACTTGCACGTGAGGTTGGGATTTCGCGTCATTGTAATCTTCCACGTTCTTGGTGAGTTGCTAATGAAGAGGAAAACAGCCTCAAAACACTTGCAGTGTGAACATAAGATTAACACTCACTTTGTTTATAACAAACTTGTCTATCGGGATGAGGCCCGCTCTCGTTTCCTTCCCAACTTGCTCAAGGTATTTATGAATCTTGTCCACGATCTCTTCCCTACCCCCTTCGTCGCTTGACAAAATCTTTTCGAGCACAAAACTTGAATATACCCAATGTCAGTTGCGAATAAGTGGAATTGGCAAAATCGAATATACGTACTTGGAGACATCATGCGACAAACCACACCAATCTCTCCGAACCATATCAAGACCTTTAGTTTCCATGGTCATCTCGAGTTTTCCATCTTTCTCATCCACAACAAGGGCGGCATATTTCTTTTTCTTGAGCAAAAGCATACGCCGGAACAATGCATCCATCTCAATTTCCAACAGCCGGTATCGCTGGTTTACAACTTTCTTGAACTCCGCACCCATACGTCGGACCTCCTTGATATCGTCTGTGTTGGTGTTCAGAAATATGGAATCGGTGTCACCATAGATGACTTCGAGCTTCTGCTGTGTGGCAAGGTCAACAGTGTTTTGCAAGATTTCTCGTCCTTTCGCAGTGATGAGCATGGCAAGTGGCTTCGCATAGAATCGAGAATGGGAGAATCCAAGACATCCATACATGGAGTTAGCCGTGAGTTTGAGGGCCTTTTGTCGAATGTCCAACTGTGAGAATAACAGTGATTCAGTATTCATGAACAGAACTCAGCGACATCTTGCTTACACTGGAGTAATCGGCGCCTTGAGCGCTTTTCATCAAAGATTTCACTTGCCGCCGACGATCCACCAGAGTTTTCAATATTTTAGGAAGAACTCCAGTTTGTGCTTGTGGATCAGGTAACTCTGGCAGAGTTTCTTCAGACTGAACCCCAAGACAAGTCAGCGGCGAAGCCCATCACATGCCAAGGAAGACTCACCTCGTCACCGTAACTCCTCTGAATCGTCGTGAAGTCAATATTGTATTCCTGAATAATGGACGGATACAGGGAGTTGAAGTCCAGGAGTAGAACAAACATGTCGTAGAAGCCTTTCTTGGGTTCCAAGACGAGACCTCCCGAATAAGCTGGCTTTCGCCTCCCGGTGGTGCCTCTGCGGCGCTCATCTTGTGGTTTTTCTGAAATTTTCAGAAAAAAAAAATACTTTAGTTGAAGAACTCAATGATCGGTAGTGTCCCACCAAGCGCAGATGAAATATACCATCATCACCCTCATCGTCACCATCCAATTCTGGAGCCGTCGCTGCTCCCTGCTTGTTCTTTTTGGAATTTGCGAATGATTTGTCTGGCAGAATGTACTTGAGCTTGTGGAATTCGTGGAGCAAGAGGAATTCGTTGCGCTCCGCCCGACCTCCCATAAGGGTTCGGGACCTAAAGCGAGTCGGATATAGAAGGTCATGGGCGATGTCGCGAAACATTTTCGGCACATACCACAAGTTCCCCGCCAGATTTGTGAGTTGCTTGCTGAGTGGTAGAATCTGAATCTTGAACATGAGCTTAGCGACCAAGTAAACGTCGGTCTGGCTGAGGCGTACGAATAACATGAGGTCCCGCGCTGATCCAGAGAAATAGGCAGGTATTCGCTCAAAGTCAATCTCTTCCCGTGCAATATTCAACTGAGACAGAGAAAGTTGTGTTAAGCTGTACGATTTGGATCGGACATGTTCCTGCAAAAGATACTGATGAGGTTTGGAACGGTATGTGGAACGGCTTCTTTCGCAACTCACCTTGGCTGCCAAATACGTGTCCACGATCAGCCTACCGCTCGCAACTTGTCGCTCTGCAAAAGTTGCATCTCCTGTACCTCCCGCGCCCGATTGAAGCTTTGGCCACACTGTTCTTCGCAGACGCCCGAGACGACTCCAATGGTCCACTTTGTGGGTTTTCATCCGGTGAAGAAGAACATCCAAGTCAAAGCCAATAAAATTGTGGCCGACAAGAACATCTGGATCGTGTCTGCCGATTTGAGCTTTACAGATCCAAATTAGAGAACGAACATTCTGGCATCCGTAAAACTACGCACCAATAAAGAAGTTCAACAGACCCCTCTCGTTCCTACACACTTCTACCTTTTCTTTGGAAGCGGCGACAAGTTCCTGAAAGCCCGCCGGAACAGGAAAGTCGTTATATTGTCGGATCACAGTGAACCGGAAGTGAGATTGCTCGGCTCTGGAAGATGCATCCTCAATCGACACTGAGTGGTGGAGTGAAATGCTCAAACCTGCCTGTTCGTCGACCCCCAGCACGTGATCACTCACTTGCACCGTATACTAGGGCGGAAATCGCAACAATCTCGTTTGTTCTTTTTTGCTGGTTCATCACCGTCTTCGTGTTAATGACCATGACTGTAAGCGGCGGCGATGGAGGTTGCTCGTTCTCCGGGACTGCATTGATCTGCTTTGGGTCCGATACCACAACCTCAAACTTGCACCATGAAATCTGCGAAGATCACTGGGTGAATGGGAGCAACATGCGACGACAGCCCAGTACGACGCACCGATTTGCTGCTAAACTGAGGCTCCTTAATCTCCAACCAGCACGGTCCCATAACCTTTCGCTTGAGCAAAAAGAGCTCCATTGCCGATGTCCCCGTGCCGAACACATGTGAGAATGTTTTGCCTGGAGGGACATCCTTCATTTCAGGCTCTGCACAAGTACAGGTACAACACGTCAGAACAACGGCGATTTTTTCTTGCAACTTGTCTTCCCAGGTACTCACGTTGGAAGGAGTACTTCACTTTCAAATGCTCTGATTCCTCCTGTGGCACACCCTCCACCTCAAATGCATACTTTCTCATGGCAGGTTTGCAGCGCCACTCCCCGATCTTGTACTTGGTACGGAGCTCATTAAATTCGTTGTATACATCCAGAAACTCCACAGGGACGTCGGTGGGGTGACCAGACTCTGCAAGGAATATGAGGAAATGAGGGGATAAGGAACCAACCATTGGAACACCAACCATCCAACTTGTATGGCCTTGGGACCACGATCAAATTCCTCTCCATGCCGTTCACAGTCACACAGCAACTCAAAAACCTTCCAGACTTGTCCTTCACTTTTCCAAACAGGTACACGATGCCTGCTCGCTCGTGGGCGTCCAGCCAATACATTCGAAGAGAACCGCCAGCCTCCAACATCGGAACGCCCCCTGTTGTAGCAGGTGAGGAGACATTCTCCGGCTCGCCAGATCCGGACATGTTTGCGACGACGGTCTGCCAGCCGGCGGCGCGAGAGTTTTCAGGGGCCGAAACAACTGTTGCGGCGGTAGGATTACCAGATGGCTCCACCAGTGGAGCAAAGGTCGGGAGCAGAGACGAGGACTCGGCTTTAGATGTTGTGGGCCGGGTTTGGATGGCTCGGACTTTGAGGGCAGGAGCAGCAGCAGTCGCAGGGGCTTGGGGACTAGAAGATGCTTCGGCTTCGGCAGAGCAAAGTGGATCCGAGATCTCCATGGGTTTGACGTCGTTTGAGTCATCCCAATTGAATTCCAAATCACCATTTGGGGCGACAGTGGAGAACTGCGAAGGCCCGAGTGGTGGAAAGACAATTAGCAAATAACAAAAGCAGACGAAAGAGTCGGACATAGCAGGGGGCCCACTCAGGTTCGTACGGACTCACATTGTCGTTGTTGAAGTCTTTAATCGCAATCTCCGTCGCCGCTGACCTCGCGTCACTTGCTTTTCCAAAGACGGCAATACGTTCAAGCTCCCGAACAGTTGAAGAAGACGCAGAGGTAGGTGCACCACGCACTGCGGACCCCGTTGAAGCTGTGGTGGGTAATTTAGGCCGCTTAGGCGCTGGTTCCTCCACGACGGAATCCAGGTTCCCCAGCACGGAAGCCAACAGGTCTTCATCAGCTCTTGAGTCGGGTTTTGCGGGCTAAAACAAGAGGACAGAAGTGCAAGGAAGCAATTGGTGAATAATTGAACATACATTAAATAGACCTACAAGCGACGGGATGTTTACCTTTGGGGCTGAAGCAGGCTTCGCGGCGCCAGGTTTCGATGTCATCTTGGAAAACATTGTGGTGATCCTGGCCTCAGGCTTCACTTTGGATTCCTTTTTCCGCTTGCGCTTGCCTACATTGGTGGCAGTTGAACATCAGCGAGACATCTCCCAGGAAAATCAAAGCACTGCGTACCTGCCCTACCATTGTCCTCTTCCGCCTCTTCAGACGACCCGTTGTCTGCGTATTCGTGGTGTCGCTCCCAGACTTCCTCGCCGTTGTCGACGTACCCTCGTCCATCATCGTCCACCACGAAATCGTCCTCCTTAAGTCTGTTGCGAACGATTTGGTCGTAGTCTTCCTCACTGACTTGCTCAAAAATTGATTCGTCGTCGTCAAACTGGGGCAGTTTTAAGGTTGAATTCGAGGTCGATTCGTGGCCCCGGTGAAGAAATAGACCCGATTGGAGGTAAAGAGGTCAGTGAAATTAGACAAGTGCGGAGAACGGGGTCAGAATGGCTGAATCGTGAGGATGGTTGGCGGAATAGTCGCAAACCTTGAGTTCCTCCAGTCTGGATATTCCCTTCTTCTTCGCCTCCTTCAGTTTTCTGATAGCAGATAGACCCGACCCCTCATCTGCGTCCCTGCGACGTGACATTCTGGCTGTGTGCCTTCGAATCAATTGAACAACGTCGAATGTTGGGTGGTGTTGCTTTGGTCACATGTGCACCGATCCTCAACAGCTCTTCCACAAGTACTTACGAATCATATTCAAGTAATTGTTGCTTATGGCAAAGCCACCGCTGCTCCAGCTAGCGCTCCAACTCAGCGGTTCAATGATACTGAGATGGATCTGATTACAGATTTAATAAGACTTTATTTTCCGATGCCGTGTTCCACACGTTATCTGGCGGGGGAAACGCAAACTCAACTGACTAAAATCTTCAAACCCATTGCCTGGCGAACTCTTCTCATACTGTGGTCTCAGTTGGCACCTCCCACAGAATTGAAGCATGGCACAATCTTCAGACTCCAAAAACGCTCAACGCAGATGGGAACTTGAAAACAATGTCCAGATGGACGACGGGACGGGCTCGGGAGTTGGGGTCGATGCACTTCGAAAGACGAATGGATCGGCTCGGCAACAAACTACTGATCCAGCAGTGACAGACGCGGTATTCAAATTTGATAATGCCGAACAGCAGAGAGCGATGCAGGGGAGACCTTGGACAAAAGAGTGAGAATTTGGAGTCTAAGTGTCCCTTCAACAAAGGTGTGCTTGAGGACGCTTACTCCAGAACTCGGGAACGGAAACCGGTCAACGATCTCGCGGATTTTGTTCCACAATGAATTGAATGTGCTTCCTTGTGAATCTTCTAGAAAGTTTTGCCCAAGTGGAGAACTCATAAACTGACGATTTTTGTGGGCTGACGCCGGGCATTCATGTTCCTTTTCTTTCAGCCCCCATTACTTCAAGAAAGTACGCATTTCTGCCGTCGCGCTCATCAAAATGGTGAATTCTGATGATCTTCCGTTAATCTAATCCTCATCTTACAATTCTTTATCGCCCCTATCTGCGCTCCCCCTTTTCGCTTTTTTACTTGACCAGGTCATGCATGCCCGCTCCGGTGGCGCTCTTGAAGTCATGGGGCTCATGCAAGGGAAGGTCAACGGAGACACCATGCTGGTTATGGACTCGTTTGCGCTTCCCGTGGAAGGGACCGAGACTCGTGTCAATGCTCAAGCAGAGGGGTACGAGTACATGGTGCAGTATCTGGATAAAGTCAAAGAGGTGGGTTTCTGTGTTGAGTCAGGCGGTGGAAGGAAGGACGAAGAATCTCCGTGGTTCCTCATTGTAAATTACTGTTCGGAGAGTCGCATACGTTACAAAGAGTCTACCAACTCACGTCATGGAAGCATTCCCTTACCTTTGGATTAAATGACGACGTGGTGGTCCTACCCAGCTGCACCCCTACTTGATTGCTGACATCTCACTTTTCGAATATTCCGCTTGGTTCCCATGTCTTTCACTGCTCTCCAACACACACACAAAAAGGTTGGTCGGCTTGAAAATGCCATCGGCTGGTACCATTCCCATCCTGGCTATGGGTGCTGGCTCTCCGGAATCGACGTGTCCACACAGATGTTAAACCAACAGTTCCAAGAACCTTGGTTGGCAGTTGTGGTGGGTTGCGGTTGCTACTAGGTGCCCAGTCCTTATACATTAATGTCGTACTGTTCTCGTCATATATTCCAGATTGACCCTAACCGAACTATCAGCTCAGGGAAAGTGGAGATCGGTGCATTCCGTACCTACCCAAAAGACTACCGGCCCCCTGATGAACCCACCTCAGAATACCAAAGTATACCGCTCAGCAAAATTGAGGACTTTGGTGTTCACGTGAAAAGGTTTGGGATGCGATACGGCAGTTTTTTAAGCTTCTCTTTCTGACACACCTATCCAGCTACTACCAGCTCGAGATTTCCACCTTCAAATCTTCACTCGACGCGCATCTACTCGACTTGCTTTGGAATAAGTACTGGGTGAACACTCTCAGTTCGTCACCTCTAATCACGGTGAGCCCTTGATCTTCTCACCCCGTTCACGTCTCACTTACTGACACCTCCACTTCGACTTTTTTCCACTGGCGTGCAGAATCGCCCATTCCGCTCCCGCCAGATTCTGGACCTCGCGGAGAAATTGGAGCAGGCAGAAAGTTCTATATCACAACATGGTGGCTTTGGAGGCATGGGTGGTGGTGGCGGCTCACGTGGAGGTGCGATGTACGCTGGTGGAGCCTCGAGTAGCAGCGCAGGGGAGAGCAAAGAGAAGAAGGAGGAAGGGCCTCTTGCAAAAGTGAACAAGGATAGGTAAGTTCGGAAAGCACCACACAAGGCAGCCGATTATAAAACACATGATGCACATTTTCGCAGTTTCAAAATCACGAGCGAGGCAGCCCATGGGTTGATTTCTCAGATGCTGAAGGATGTGTTGTTCAATACTGCCGTCGCAGGCAGGGAATAATCCATCGTGGCGAAATGGTTGCCCTCTTATGAGATTAACTGATTCAAATAGTCATTACAATTCAATCAATTCAATCGATTTGTTCAATCGCCAACCAACAGGGACACAAACGTGATAGCGGTGGCACTTTCACCAACCGTGGTCAACGGCGGGAGACTTCCGCACTCAATTCGTTCATCCTGGCTCAATCGCTACACGGCGATGTCTGCCTTCGAGCCACGGGCGAATCAGCAGCTCATACTGTCATATGGCGCTGTCGAGGAGGCTCTGTCTGGTATGATGAGTCACAATACAACAGATCGTGTCCGGAACCAACTCCAGAGTCCTTAAAGGCGTGTACTACGTACTACGAGGCGACAGTTCTGGATATACCACGAGGAAATGTGAGCCAACTCACGCGATCGCTCTCTTCCTACCGTGAAATATATATGATCGATCGTTCTTAGCGATCTTCTTCTCCCTGGTTGCTGCGATTCTCGACTGGCTCCAAATATTTGCTATTGTGATACTCGCCAGCGAGTCTTCATGGCCAGAGGGATCGTTTACTGTGCGTGTTCCTTCTTGTCGGATGGTGGGGATGTTCCTAACAGGTCGACGCCAGAATGTCTTCACATTTCTCGACAGTCGTAAAATCTGGGCTCAACTTGGAGCTCCGATGTCGGTTTTGCTGTGCGTGGAAGCAATTTTAACTGCGATGATTGTTGGAATTCTCGCCATCGTCTTGTATGTTGCAAAAATGTGGGTAGCCTCTACAATGAGTCAAAACTTCAGCAGTGGATTCACTGGGAAATAAGTCATACCGGATGTGTGTTGCTCGGTGTTGATTAGATTTTAATGCTTTCATCGCAGCTTCAAAGACCAAAAAGTAGATTGGTTGTGGCCTGTAGAGGTGCGTACTTTTCAAGAGCGCTTGCAAACACTCATCTCAAATTGTTTTCACTGGCTAGGTGTTGCGTTTGGTGAGTGTCCTCATGTCGCTGGGGTGTCCCATTCACTCATCGATGCCTCAATTGTGTAATGTAGTTTGTCGGGCTCTTCGTCTCCGCGTTTGTTGGTGTTCTTTCGCGTCCCCCCCCCTTTTTTTGACAACCGCTGACGCTCGCGTGCCAGCTCGTCATTATTCTGGATATTCTTCTCATACCATTCGACTGCACTTTTATACATGATAATTTCGATGCATCCTGGAACTGTAAGAGTGGGGCACATGCGGGCTTGTTGCTGCTGTCAGTGGTGTCTATAGTTATCGTGAGTAAATGCGGAGTGCACAAGTCGTGCGACCCTTGACCTGTGAATAATTGTGTACAGTATGTTCCATTTGCAATTCTCTCTGGTTGGCTCTTCGTCGATTACAATCCCAAGTTGAAGAGTGCAGAATCGAAGCCTCATGGAAGAGTGGAGCTTGTCTTTACCTTAGGCAGAGTGAGCCACCTTGTAATGAATGTTGGCCGATACATACACCAACGCCACGCATACGACAAACGCTCAGGTCTTAATTTCTGTCACCAATGCTTTTTTTGGCGCAGATCACTCAGATCACGGTGGAAACGGGAACGGGAAACTTGTTGTTCTCATTGTTGTATTTTTAACAGCTCTCGTTCAATGCTTGTTCCACATCGTGCACGTTCCATTTTACAGGCAGTATCTTAATCAGCTGAGGACTGGCTCCATGGCTGTCGTCGCTGCCGCATGCATTCCAAGCTTGGCAGGCGTTAAAATGGATAATTGGCTGAGCGCTATTGGATATTTGGGATTTGCCTTTACTCTTGGTGAGGCCGATGTTTCCCCTTGGCACATCTGCATCGTGAATAACTTGACTCTGTGAAAAGGTGTTCTCTTGTCTGATGTTCGGTACAAGCAATTTTGTGTCCTTTACAATCTACATTATGCAAAGGTAAGAGAATACTCCAAACCTACTTGTGCGAGACCACATTCCTTCGTTTTCATTGGCGACTTTCATATTTGCTCTATCTTGCTAGCTGTCTGTGGATCTTAACACTAATGGGGTTTCTATGGATGCCCAAGGAAACCAATTCAATTCCGCTCTTGACCTGTCCGCAATCAAGCCGATGCGATTTGGCAATCTGGTGAGTTACATAATCCCCGAGCAGCTGTTTTTGTGCTAAAAAAATACATCGATGAAAGCTTTTTGAGACAGATTACTACCTGCTCATAAAGGTAAGCGCTTTCCATTTGTTTGGATGCTGGGCTCTTTGCAATTAAACAATGATGTCCAAAAGAAAATAATACACGACTGGGACAACTACTCGCGAGATGAGCGAAGAAATCACATCGCAGTTCTCCGGGAAATCTACCTTAGTATTGCGGAGTCCATGAAGGTGAGCCCCTTCATTCCTTGGCTACAGGGAATATTAACTCGAATATTTTCATTAGATCGACTCGGGGATGTTTTTGCTCACTTGTGCCTACCTTGAATACTATCTTGGTGCGCTTTTGTCATTTTGCCACCTCCAAATACTCGCGAAAATGAAACTATAATTATAACTTCAAAGCACGTGACGCAAACACAGCACTTACTTTACTCATTCGAGCCAAAGCAAGCAGACCATCAATAGATGTCCGTGTTGCATTGTATGGACTCGCCAAGGATATAGAATCAGCCCGGGAGGCTGAGATGCGCGTTGGTCAGACAGGCCTTTCTATCACAGGTAAGTGGGGCTTCGATGTTTCCATTGACAGGATTCAATTACCTGGTTATGTTCTCATCTTCCTTAAAAGATATTCTTAAGTTCAAGAAGTGAGAATTCTAATCTGTCATTTGTGTTTACCAATTTGCCTTACCCCAACCTCAACGTTGTGAGATATTATGATTCCGCCACAAAGAACCACAACGATGTCTATATTTGTGCCCGTAAGCTTCTCAAAATGAGTGTCATGAAGACCACTCTGCAGAACGACATTGCTGTCACAACTGTGCAATTGTTTGCGAAGGCGGCTAAAGCAGACAAAGCCTACGGGCAACTTTTAAAAGATTTTCCTGATGCGCGTGAAGCCATGGTTCTTAAAGGTGTGTCCATCTGCATTCCATCGATCTGTTATGTTTGATTCAACTTACTTCCTGTAAAACAGCAAGACTATATGAAGAGGCAAGCGTACACCCGTCAGCGAAATGTGCACTTCTTTGACGTCAAGCTTGCTCCAGGTCTTTAACGATAATGCGGAAGCAGTTCGCCTCCTTGCCGCTGCGCGAGACTTGGAGGGTGTGATGAAAGACCAAGACGCGACAGGGTCGTCTTTTGGTGAATCCCAATCACGCAGCTCTTCAGTCAGTAGTCGTGAAGAAAAGGGAGACAAGGGCAATTTCGTCAGCTTTACTGAAGAGCACTATGGTCGGACTGAAAGAATGTCCCGTTTCGTCAACCTTTGTTTGCTTCTCGTTGTACGTTCAAAAGCACTTCAGTTTTGTCGAAGGACCCATTGAAATCTCGTCTTTCTCGTTTAGTGCTTGTTGCATGTCGTTAGTATCGTATTTGCAAAAGTTCAGATAAGCCAGACTAGCCAAATGATCGGCTTAATCCCATCCGCTGGTGACGTGTTACGGGCAGCGGTACGTGTTAATATGTCATGGCTCAAACTTATCGAGGTGAGTATTCCGAGAAGGAAGGTCTTCGGAATGTGTGAAAGATCTTCAAAAATAGGACTCTTGTTCCTACGCGTCTGAGTCGCTGTTCTCACTCCATCAGCTGGAGTTTTCAAAATATATAAGGGAGCTCGCCGTTAACGTCGATACGATGAGGGAGCTGGGCGATGCCTCAATCAAAAAGCTCTTCGAAGATTGGTCAATTGTTCCGCCGGAGACCAACATCACTGCACTTTATCTTCAATCACCAACAAATTTTGCAACACTAGTCAATACTTTCCTTACAGCGATGGATCGAGTGGCCAGTAAGTTAGTGGAATCACACCAGTGTCGCACAGCTTCCAAACTCTACATTAGCGAACTACAACTACGGAAACTTTTCACGTGCAATCTCTTCGCCTGAATTGATGTGGGGTGAGTTCAGGCGAGGGGCTGACTAGTCACAGACATCTCAATACACATCTCTATAATCTTGCACTTTAGCTGCTCGGGTGAGTGCCTTCCTAATTATGTGAAGTCACAGAAGCGGATCAACCAAGCTTTTACCAGCATCATGGATCCGACCTGCTATATCAGTGGTGCTTAACATTGATTCAACAGCAGGTTTGAGTTTCGAAACTGGTATGATGGTGCAGACGGGGTATTGACACTGTTTTTGAAGGGGATGACGAGCTCTTCGCAGCTTGAAAACACGCAAAGGATTAACAGCTGGGTGGGTATATTCCCTTTGCATTCCTTGATTGCACAACGAAAAATCGAGTTTCAGGTCAACGCCGCGAAGTAGGTTAAGCGTCGCTGGTGGTGCCAACCGATTGCTAATGTCGCAAACCAGTCTGGTCCTCATATTCCTCATGATGGTGTTTATAATTGGTGAGTTAGAAGGTGGAAGATTTGCTGTCGTTGCGCCGACAACTGGCTCATTTGCAACCCAGGGGTGTTTCATGCAAGGTTCAAGTACGTCCTGACGCATTGCGTTTGGTGATCACCGTGACTAACTTGATGATAGGATCTATAATGCCGACCGAGCCTCACACATAACCAGTAAGACCACTTGTGAATCAAGGACACGAGCCATTTCAACAAATCACTTTCTATTTACCGCTTTCCCAAGCATTAATCCTCAAACGAATTGGCAAGCGCAATAGGAAGCGGTTATTAACACACCTGAGTGCTTGCAAAGATGTTGCAGCTTATGGGGAAAACACGGTATCATCTCAAGAACTTCTTCCAGAACCAGAAGAGCCGACAGGAAAGCTCAAAATCAAGGAAATTGTTATCTCTTCTTCACCGTATGAAGAAACAAATGATGATCCGTTTGGCCGGAGGACTGTTACGTGGTCGGAAGCGAAACAAGGGAGCTATCTGAGCGGTTCCGAAGATTCTGTTCAGTGTCAAAGAGACACTTTCAACGAGGAGTCAGGAAATGAACCCAATTCAGATGGTTTGCACCATCGAAGAACCGATGCAGCGGCAGATGTAGAGGAGGAAGACAACAGCGAAAATGAAATGCAAGTATCAAACAGCAGCCCACGATCAGGGATGAGGAACGCGACAAGGCGGAAGTTTTCCAATCGTGAAAACAAGCTCGCAGTTTGGGCTAAAACTCCTCAGATCATCAAAACGGCATCTGCAGAAGACGGAGGAGAAAGAAGTCAAGACATGCTTGATGCCAAGCCTCCATCGTGGCCAGTGGGAGTACGGGCGATCTTCATACCCTTTCAGATGGTATATCAACTGGTAGTGGTTCGGCCATTCACTAGAATACTTGCAGCGTGCTTTGCTCTTGAACTTCTGCTTCTCGTCGTCAACATGAAAGTTGTGTCGGACGCAACTTCCAATAACGCGGCATTCACGGATTTTCTTGTACTTGGACCCCAAGTCGAGTTCCAAGCTCTACTCAGTGTCTACTATGGAATGTTTGTTGTCGACGATTCAAACTTGGAGATGGACAAATTGGTTGAGTAAGTGAGAACACGCAGAGCTTGAGAACTCCTAATGACACTTGGCCAAAGTAATACCCAAGGAGTAGATGCTGCTCTTCAAGTGTCGCTACAATCCTTTGTTCAGTCTTTCAACGACTTGATATTTGGGGATGCAACCGCCACCGCAGCAGAGAACCTTCTGCGAGACACTCTACCCCGACGACAGCTTCTCTACAGCCCATCGTGCCTTTTGAAAGAGACCCCTTGCCATTCGAACACAACGTACCCAATGGCAAACAAGGCGGAACATGGTGCGCTTGTGCCCAAAATATTTTGAAAGGAGACATGAAACCCTTTCTCCATCCAGGTCTTTTTGCTCTTTTCCAAGCCTTCATCAATGCACAGCAGGAAATGTTATCGAGATATCCCGATCCAGATCACATTTACATACAAGATCACGTGAGTGTTCATATCCTTGCGAGTCCCAGCCATGCATCTGATGGAAACTTTCTATTTCAAATTTTAGTTGTGGCAATTCATCATTCGAAGTGCGGAGACAGACCTAAGCAGTGGTTTGCAAACGCTAGCAGGCTCCTATCTCACGGATAAAGATGACGCCATGCAAAGTATGCGAAACGTTCCTACTTTCATACACCACTCACGAATATTGTGTAAACCAGATTTAATCCTTCTTAACTACGTACTATACGGCATTGATATTGCTTGGCTTGTCGTCGTCGCTTTTGTTTTTCAAATGTTAATTGAACGTATCAGGCAGGATATTGTGGTGAGAAGGATTGCATTAAGATTTGTGCTTGATGTTCAATGGCTCAAGCAAATGCTCGATTTCAGCTGACGAAATACTGTATGCGTGTCATTCCGGAATGTGAGTGTTGGGTTTGTCCTGGGTTAAGTTGAATCGATAGAATCAAAGCGCAACTTCGCAGACATGCTCCCAGTGAATGAAGGCGGCCAAATAGATATAAATGATATTAGTGATTTTATAAAGTAGAACAGTTGAATATTGAACATAATTTGCATCCAAAAGAAAGGGGTGCTCAGTTTGAGTCGAGAACTTACCAGAGGACATCAATGGCAACCGGTGAGTTCCGATTGATCGAAAGCGCTCTGGACCTTTGCATTCTTGCAGTATTTGAAAAGCGCCATACCTCACTGTCGTGGTGTGGTCGAGAGTGCCATATACCTTTCGAATCCTGTCCGAATCGCTAAGATGGCGTCTTGCGATGATGAATGATGTGCCATTCTCCCGCTTTGCTTTCATCTTCTCTGTACTGTTGTGTTTTCCCCATCTCCTTTGTGGTCGTTGACTATTCGCCCAATTTCCAATCGCTCTACACCGAAACTCACCACTTTCGTCATCAAAAATCCTCAAGTACCGCGTAACTTTCGTCTGCTGGAAGAGCTGGAGAAGGGCGAGAAGGGTATCGGGGATGGCACCATCAGTTACGGTCTGGCGGATCCAGATGACAGTATTTTGACAACATGGAACGGGACAATCATCGGCCCTTTGAATGTGAGTATTACTTCGTGCATTGCAATGTTTCTGTACCCAAATTACATTCACTCTCTCATGTGTCGTGGACAAGACGGTGCACGAGAACCGCATTCACTCGGTCAAAATCACATGCGGGCCTCAGTACCCCGACAAAGCACCTTCCGTACAGTTTGTTTCTCGAATTAATATGCCGGCTTGCGTGAACCTGCAATCTGGGAAGGTCGGTGCACCCAACGGACAAAGAATTGACAAGAAGTAACAATATACTCTATAAAGGTCGAACACCTGCCCTGTATCGACAACTGGAAGCGCACCTACACAATTGAAACGGTGCTTAGCGAGCTGAGGCGGTGAGTTTATCTTGAGGAAGGTCGTGCATCGCCATTGTGAGAAAGTTATGTACCTTCCACAGCGAAATGACCAATGCCCACAGCCGAAAGCTACCCCAGCCCCCAGAGGGAAGCACCTACTGAGTGCCAGAGTGTGTGGGAGAGTGCGTTTCCCACCTGGATATGGTAACCTCATGTACACTTGAAATATACTACGGTCGTTTGCTTGTATCCCCATTTTCGCTCTCAGAATTCCTTAAGTATCACATTTGCAGATCAAATTCAACTTCCCCTTTGGTACGTCATCATTCGCCCATCGAATTGCCACCTCACAACACTCCTTTAAATCCGCAAACCCCGTCTCCAAAATATGCATTTGGCTTTCGTCTCCATCCTCAGACGGTGTCGACACCACTCGGACCAAACCCGACCCACGCAATACACCAAGCTCGTTAGGTTCGGGAGCACCCACTCCGCGGTCCAGGGGGCTTTCTGAGATTTCTCCAAACATATCATGCACGAGGACGGTCGTTGCGCGACGGAGAGCGCGCGCAAGTGCGCTGTCGCTGCTCTTCTCCTTCTCGGGTGAATTATCCTTGGATGCGGCTTGAAGGTGGTGTGAAATGGACGCCAGTCGGCTCACTGCGCCGTCATAGAGCGGCGCTGCGTCTGCGTCCGGTGAGGAAAGATCATCCATGATAAATCCACTCGAGTCGGAAGAACCTGCTTCGTCGTCGAGAATCAGCATGGAAGCCTCCGTCGACGTTGCGGCCTGACCGTCCCGCTCCGCGCGCTCCCTCTCTTCCTTCTTGGCACGTTCGTGAAACTCTTGTGCGGCTTTTTCGCACTCTGAAATGACTTGGTCCAAGATGTACCCACGCGGCACCACTCGGGGATTGATCGCGAACATTTTGAGCTTCCGTGCAAGTTCGGTCTCGATCATGTTCGTCCCGGGCGTGGCCTCGGCGTGAAGTCGGAACTGATACCTCGCATGCCACGCCTTCCATGCGCCGCTCGCTTCCTCCGCGGACGGTATCGCGTCTCCTCGTCGGGGGGGTCGTAGTTCCTGCGTTCGTCGGTCCAGGCAACGGAGCAGAAAGGAGAGGAGGTCCGGAGGATTCGGGCGGGAAGATCGACGAAGAGTCGGGATGTAGAGTCGTGAAAAAGAAATGAGGCGGAAGAACCGGTGGTAGTCGGCGCGGCATGACGCCAGGATGTCAAGGAGGGGTTGGATGATGTCAGAGAAACTGCAAAATAAAAGCTAGTTTCAGAATCAACCTCGAGACGAACATAAAAAGACTCACTCTGTAGAGACCGCACGAGTCGTCAAACCAAGTTTGCCCCTCATGAGATGTGTGAAATGCTCCTTAAACGTCGCGTCAAATTCGTCCATGATGGCAGCGGCACGACGATCTCCCTCGAAAACATCGCCTTATGATAGAGTGTAACCGGAAAACAAGATCGATGAAGGGGAAAGGAGTGAGAGCGCAGGGGAGGATACTCACCGCTCGGGTCAATAAACTGGGCAAGCAATTCACCAAACCTTCGGAGAATGCCTTTGACCGTTCGCGGTTGCTCGGAAAAGCGGTGTTCGGCTATGTTGGGCGTGAAGTCCGGGTCGTACTGAGGAAGCAGTGAGCTATGGGCAGCGAGGAGACGACGGCGTCACGTACGGCGTCCAGAAACGTGTACCCTGTCACGTCCAATGTGAGGCCCAGAACAGAAATGTTGTCCGAGTTGAGAGTTCCGTGCACGAACGCAGCTGCCTGCCACGCTGCAACCATCTGTCGTTAGGAGAAAGGGTATTGATTACTGCAGTCCAAAGGGCCGGCACAACAGCTCGAAGGTGTTCGACGCACTTTTGCATTACACCGCACCACCTCTCTGAGAAACCTTCCGTACCGATTTATTCCCTGGCTCCAGCCCTTTGTGTCGTCGTTGCACGCGCGAAACTGCTCCACGTTCTCCAGTGTCCAGTCCACGAGCTTCTTGAGCGCGACCCCGTCCCGCGTGTGGACTTCGTAAGAGCCGATGCGGAGGAACGAGGGTGCAGCGCGGGAGAAGATGCAGGGTGGGACGGACGGGGTTGAGGGGTGCGCGATGCTGGCGGGAACCACGAGCGCGATTGGAAGGGCGGTCGGGATGGAGAGGCGGCGAAGGACTGGCAGATTCCGAATACGAGTGCACATGATAGAGTGAGATTTGGACGTCGCCCGATTCAAGCTCTCCCGCACCTTCGCATCCCAGGTACTCCCGCACGGCTCCTGCGAGTGTCAGGAGGCCGTCGTAGGTGCGTGCGTAAGGTGTTTTCCCGATACCCTTGACTTGAACTTCCCACCGACACGTTGTCGCCTTGGAGGACCCAGTTTGAATATCACCCAACGTTACAACTCGCCCGTCACCAAGTCTAGGCGAGATATTTTGAGATTCAAGAATGGGGCATTTGAGCAGCACGACGTACTGTTTTATCCAGACCCCGAGTTGGTACCCTGCGTAATTCTGAGCAAACGGGCGGGAGCCCTTGAGGAGCTTGTGGCCCGAAACTAGAAGCAATCGCTTGAGCTCGCTCAATGGCCGCAAATTCGCGAAAAATACCCACGTATTTCGGCCCACTCGTCCTTCTCCGTCGATGTTATTGGTAATCGGAGAGCAAGCGATTCGGCACCAGCTTCGGATACCGCCGCGAGTGCAAGGGGCCCCTCCCATTGTTGCGGTCGAACTGTTTGGTAATATTAAAACCGAATCAGAGGAGATGTAAAGAAACCGACGCCCGTAGACTTCAGATCGCCCGATCGATCGGCGCGCGAGCTTGCACCAGCTGCACCCATTGAGAAAACACGCACCAAAACTGTAGTGAGCGCCACCCAGCACATCTCTGGGCTTCTGTGCTCCGGGATGGGGAGGGAATTTCGGTGTCAGGGGGTCGCAGGTGAGCGAGACGACGAGCGATGCCGCGAGGAATGCGGAGGAGAGCGCGAGCGAGGACAGCGGGCGAGGTTGCTGCAGCGGAGGCGGCGAGGGCACGTTGGGTGAAGACATTGGGCAGCACACGGTACAAACGGCTTTCGGGTTTACCCACCAGCACAGGGAAGGTACCACTCCGAGACCGCAGCAACTCTCATCTATCATATCGAGCTGGCGATGTCTGCTCCAGCGCCATTCGGACTCGACAGCGACATGGGCAAGAGATCCGCGCACTCTGTCACCAGATCGGCGTACAAGCATCACGTACGTTCTCGTTCTGCGCACGATTGCCTCGACTTCACGTCACATATGTACTACTCCACATTTGGATGCAGACACCGGGAGTCAACGAAGCGTCTGTCTCCTACTTGCAGAATAAGGGGAATGCGAGCAAACCAGCGGATTGGTTCAGACACGTGAGTATATTCTTTCAGTTCGACATGAGCTGTCACGAAAGGCAAAGGCGGAAGGGGAGGAAAATGCATCAGTGATCCCAATTTACAACAAAGAATTCAACCAGTCGGGGAGAGTAGTGACCGGAATCGCAATATTAAATGGCATCAGGGAGCATTTGTTAGGGAACTTGACGGGAACGGAGCGTTCAACCACTCCAGGAGAATGGTGACTGGAACTACAGTGCTGATTGGCACCAGGCAGCACTGGTTTGGGAACTGAACGCGAGAGTTCCCGGCTTCTCGACCTGCTACGTCTTCCATCCCTCTCACAAACGATCCCCCTTCCAGGACGACCACCCTGCCGACGCACCGACGAAACCCCACTCGACGGCGCCTCCCAAATCTCCGCAATCCCCGTCCACAACCGCCCCTCACCCACTCGACGCGGCTCCCAAGAAGCAGTACGATATTCTCACGGGTGCACAGCTTCCACCCCCCACAGAGCGGAACGCCAGGAGAGTAAAGCAGGTGGACGCGCAGACGGGTCGCTATAACATCATCAACAACGAGAGCACGTGAATTTTGTTAGGGAGAGGAGTATGGTGTGAGGTTGGGATGATCTCGTCGTTTACAATTATCGAATGTAAATATCTCATATAGTGATTCGAAAACGAGCAAACTTTTGAGTAAACAGCAGCGAGAGCACGTGAACGTTGCGACGGATTTGGCAGAGAGAGTCTGTCGTGCTATCTCATTTACATTATCGAATGACGAATGTACATATGCAATAGTGGGTGATTCTAAACCGGGCACACGCCCCTGCAAACAGACACCGAAACTACTCCCCGTTCTCATTTCCTTCTCCGCCATCATCGTTCCCTCCGTCCGCGTCCACTCCATCGTCACCCATCTCTTTCATTTGGCTATCAATCTCCTGTTCTCGTTCCTTCATTCTTTGCGCCGCTTCCTTCATCTTGGCCCGCACGTCCTTGCCCACCATGTGGAACACCCCGCCCGTACTCGCGCCACAGGCGAAGCACTTGGGCGACTTGGAATGGTTGCTCAGGGCGCAGCGCTCGCAAAAGTAGTGATTACACCTGTCATAGTGCCGTGTCAGAATAGGGTTTGACAGAGCACGCATTCGAACCAAGGCAACAACTCACTTTGTCACAACCGGATCCACAAACTCCTTCCGACATATCAAGCACGCAAACGGCACATCGTCGTCCGGCTGTTCCTCTTCCTCCTCGTCGTTGCCGTCCCGAATAATCCACTTCTCCGCGTCCTCTTCCTGCTTCTCCTTTTTCCGCTGTTTCTCCTCCCACTCGCGCTCAATGATCCACCCGGCTTTGTAGTCCCCGCGATCGTGCAGGAACTTGCACGAGTCGCCGTACCCGCAGTACCCCGTTTCTTTGTAGTCCTTGCAGATGTCAGGTTGGTAGTCGAATCGGGACGAGATGCGTACGTTGGTGACTCCTCGTTGCGGACCAGCGCTGCAATGGGGAAGGAGTGAAAAGGGGGTTGCACGGTCAGTAAGGCGAGGACAAACAGATGAAAATATCAGCATTTAAAACCATATCGAAGTATCGTGTTCTCTCCGGGTCCACGTCCACCTCACGCCGTTGCGAGAGGAGTCTAGCAACTTTCCATGCCCACATGGGTAGAGCCCGCTTTCCCTCCACCCTTCATTTGCAGCACCCCACCAGCCCGCTTCCTTTGTACCGTAGATAAGGTCCAAATTGGGAGTGCACGCCTAAATACCCCCTTCAACATTCAACATTCATCCCGGTCACTCAACTCACCGAAGCCCCTTCTGCATCGACGTATTGCCCATACGATCCTTATTGTCGTCCAATTCCAACGTCCGCGTAGCGGAGTCCCCCACAGCCGTGGCCGCGCTTCCCGACCCCGCGAACGAAACTCTCAACGGTCCATCGGGATCGGCGGTGGAGGTTGCGCGGGACGCGGCACGGACGGAGCTGGAGGATGATGACAGAAGCGACTGTGCGTTGTCTGATCGGGTGGCTTTTCGAACGGGGCCCGAGGTGTCCGTTGACGGTTTCGTGGAGGTCGACTGGTCCGGCGAAGGTGAGCGTTCGCGTTTTTTGATGTTCTTTGAGGCACGCGATTTGCCGCTCTTGAATGCCACCACGGGCGAGGGCGATTGGGATGTTTCTTCCATTGGTTTGTTAGATATCTGATCTAAACATAAAGGTATTGCACCAGTTGATTACGTAAAGACACTTTTTGCATTCTGTAGCAAATATAATACCATCATTCACATCTTCTCCTACTTCCCAACGAGTACCTAAGTCGCAGGAATGGTGGATAGGAAAAGTTGTACTGTACTTTGGTCAAAAATCGCGCAACCCACTACTGCCTTTGGACTCCAATAAGGTTATTGAGCTGCCAGCCCCGTCAAGAAGGATATCGGAGATTTGGTAGTGACGCTTTTTGCCCTCCAGCAGTGGATTGATTCTCCCCCCCCGTTTGGCAAGGGCTTCCCGACTTGCACTCCTACTTCAATCGCGGAACACGTCATCCAAGGGATTGTGGAATCCGGATACATCATCAAAAAGGCGCTCCGCTACCCAGCATCCCCATCAGTGTGCAACGTTATGGACGAACCGGATACACGTGGGTCCTGGACGAATCTATTTGCCTTAGTCATCGAGGAAGGATACGACGCTGATGCACCATATCTCGCTTATTTTCTACTGCCTCTCGCTCCGGCGCCTCGTATCCTTCTCCTTTGTCCCTCGTGTGGGCATCGCCCCATCTGCGAATCGGGAACTGGCACAATTGCAGGAGAAAGTCGTCTGGCGGCAATCCGAAATCAATGGGAGTTTGCAGCGTTCTGCCAGGTACGATTTTAACGCTGCTGTTTTGGCGATGTTTCATCGCTGGTTCAAGTCGGCTGACTGAACCATGTCGGTCCAGTTCATTCATACTTTCCATCAGGGAGTCCGCATCCCCCACTTTACCTCCGACGTACGTCTTACTATAACCCGCTCTCAACTGTCTATAGTGTGAATGGCCTTCACTGACCTTTCGTGACCGTTGTTCAGGAGTTCGAGCTGTCCCTCGTTCAAGACGGAGAATCGGAGGAAGTCCTCAATATCATTGTCAGACTGCTGACGGCACTCACGAATATGCGGAACCTCAAGTGGGTGCCAGGAATCTGCGTCGACAATGAGATCCAGGGCACTGAAAGGCTACACCTCCCGTTGCATAATATGGTCATTCGATTTTGTTGTACGCAGAGAGACATGGCCTCGAATTCTTCGTGAACAACATATCTACCGTGGTATCATATACCCTGTTCCGGATGGAAAATCGTTTTGGGACCTCGAGCCCACTGAAAAGGTACGTACACCCACCGACAAGGGGAATTTGGAATCCCCGAAACAACGGAACTCTAACGCTAGCAAGTGCGGGATAACTTTTGGTGAATGTTTGGTACCCCAAGCCGGCTCACTGCTCTTCAACTTTGTTTCAGGTCCTCGTCCTCCACAATCTCTGCGAATGGCTCCTCTGGCACCCCGACACATTAAGAGCGCAAATGAGACGCCATACTGAGGATGAGGAAGGAGAGAGACAATGGGTAAGTTCATTTAATGTATGACGCGAGGGGGAAGCTTCGTGGAATGTAGCGGAGTGCTTTCGACAATCGACGGAGATACACGACGATATCTTATTCAGTCGACAACATTTTCAGCAGCGTGTCTTTCCTGAGCTCTTCTACTGTTACCTGTTTGTGTGAATTTTGTGATTCCCACTAATTCGAATTCCCGACGACCCTCCAGCGCGTGGATCCTCTAGGTTATGATGCCTATGGGAACGTTTACTGGCTCTTTGATGGTAAATGATTTGGTATCACATGCGAGTAACATGTCACCTCAGCTGCACTTATTTTCCAGACAACCGTTTGTACAAGGAAACGCGACACGACCCTTCTAAACGGATGCGACGCGAACGTGACCGCCAACGGAAGCGATCTGGAGCATCTTCTGGACCTATCACAAGGGCTACCACCCCTGAAGATGACGTAGACGACGGGGAAGCAAATGAAGCCAACGGTAACGCAAGTTCCGGGGATGAAGGCGATTGGAAGTTGGTGAGTCAAACTCTATTTGATGTAAATGCAACTATATATATGCTCGCTGCTTTCCGCATAGGTGTGCAGAACACGCGAAGAATGGCTGGAGTTTCCCAAGCGGTTTGACAGTTCCCGATGGCGCGAAGACCGAGTGTTACATGGTCATTTGGTTGGAAGCGTGTTGCCAGCTGTATTGGAAGCGCTTGAGGTGAATCATGAGTCGAACTTTGGCATTGTGTTGGACATTCCCCAAACCGAAAATTGTTTGCGCAGATAAAGCGCATCCCCCCCCCTCCCCCGGAGCCACCCAAGGTCCCATCTCCAGCGCCGGACCCTCAAGTCAACCTTGCCCGTCGTTCTACGCGCGTTCAAGCACGCGAGATCCAGCGCGCTGAAGAGCAACGAGTACACGTTCAAGATGAAAAGCGGGCGCGGTATGAACGACTGGCAATGGCACGCGATGCTGGGTCAGGATCTGCTGCTGGATCGGCCGATGAATACGCGTCTACAACCGGCCGAACAGGGGACGATGATGAAGAACACCGACGCTTAGCGGAATCTAGAGAGCATCGAGTTTTGGAGCGTGAGCAAAAGCGAGCCGCTGAGCAAATCAGAGTGGAGAAGATAGAGAAGTTGATGACTGATCAAGGGCTAAACTGGGAAGAGGCTGAATCACTTGTTCATAATGGTACTGGCCTTGACTCGGGCTCAGGTGCCGAAAGCGCGATAATACAACGGAGAAAACGTGCTGCGCCAAAGAAGCGAAGACGAGAGCAACAAGTGGAAGCTGAAGATGAATCTGAAGAAGACCAGGAAGAGGAGGAATGGCTTTTCCGTTGTGATGTTTGTGGGGTATCAGGAAAGAATCTGTCCGATGGAAATATGGTTCAATGTGATGCATGCAGTGTCTGGCAACACGTTGCCTGCAATGGACTGGCTGGTCGTGATCTGCGCAAGATGGGAAGATGGGAATGTCGTCAGTGCAAAGCAGCCAAGCAGGTGATGGAAACTGAGGAAGTAAAGGAAGAAAAGCCTGCAATTTCAGAACCCACAAATTCAGAATCCATCGAAATGGTCGGCGATCGACCGGTACGGTCCACGAGACGTGCAGCAGCAGCCGCTATCGCTGCTGTGGTAGCAGCATCGGAGAAAGACTCACCAGATGAAGATGACGCGGAAGAGTCAGACGTTGGCGATGCAATGACTGCAGACGATGAAGATTCCGACGGAGACGAATCCGACGATTACAACCCCAGCAAACAACGACGGAAATATACCAAAAGTGGAAAACGGAGAAGAACAAACTTTCCTCCCACCGGTCCCCTTGTCAGGGCTCCCGCTTATCGGAAGAACAAGATCTATATTCGAGGTACGGATCCTCATTTTAGGCCACCTGCTTTGGAAGGCTTTCAGCCGGTTGGAGCAGAAACTTCTGTCCGCCCTGGCATAAATGCTTTAGGGGGGGTGAATATGGGACAGAATGTGTTTCGTGGAGGCAGCCATCCTCTAACGCTCGCCCAATCGGGATACGGGCAACTTCCACCTGGACTTGTCTTTCCGATGGGTGCTCCTGCGCCAAATTTGATCGCTGGGAGGCCCTTCAATGGTTCCATTGGTTTACCGCAAGGGGTTGGTTCCGACCCCCAATGGTCCCTTCAACTGATGACCTCACCCTCCCGCTCGAGCCAACTGCAGCAACAGGTACATATACAACCATCGCCTCCTCGTCTTCCCCACCCAAGCCTGCCGTCCTCTACGACGGTAGCTCTTGGTGGTCTTTCGACAAATGGTGGCTTACCGTTGTCCATTGGGCAGCTTCCGGGATCCATCAATCAACCAGCCCAATTTGTGAATGGAATTTCCGGAAACGGACATATGTCGATGGCGCTAGGTCACCCGGGCATTACTGTTGCCTCTACCGTACCAGGGATGCCTGGAATGACGAGTATGATAAGCAATCAAGCGATGCCAGTATCGTCGATGAGTTTCAATGTTGCTCCTTCTTGGGGAGCTGTAAATGTCCTTGGGCAGCATCAAATGGTCGTGTCTGTACCCCCCATGCATCCCCCTTCTCTTGTCCCAATTCCCCAGTCTGGGCACCAAAGCTTTGCTTCCGGGCAAAGTGCGATATCGACCGTTTCATCAAACTTGCAAACGCCTCCCGGAATTCCCGTGCCTTCCCACGCCTTGGACCAAAACACATCATCCCGGGGTTAATTCACAAATTTTGAGGACTACGATCGACTAGTATTGTGCAATATGCTATGTACCCAATGAATTACTCAAAGAATACCCAGGTCTTCGCTATCATCTCCTTGCTGCCCCTCTGATGCAGCCGCATTCGTGTTACCTGGCACGGACAATGACCGTGCGACTCTGGTTACCTAAGATCTCTGAAATTAATGATATCACCCCTATAAGCGAGAGAAGCAGATTCTGACCTCATTGTCGAGGAACGTAACCAAAGGAGTATTGACCACTTTATTCCAAAGATCATGATCACGGTCTTTCCAGGCTTGTACCAGTTGCGAAGCCACTTTACCCTCGTCAGACGAGGGAAAGCCATCAGGTCTTATGTACTGTTATGCGACGGCAAGGTAAGAATGTCTGCTTCGTCACTCACGCGTATTCGTCCAGCTTCTTTGATGCCCCAACTTCGTCGTTGAGAGCCAATTGAAGGATAACCGTGGAAAGAGCAGTCTTATAAAGTTGATTTTTGTTTCCCGTGGAGCGATAAATTGCTGCGAGTCGACAGAGCGTGGTAGAGGCAAGGTCAAAACTGGGAAAGTAAGGTCCTGATTCATGTAAACTGAAGTCCATGCGCGATTCCAACACTCAACCGTTTCCATTTAAGGAGCACCGTAGCTGTTCGCTTGAATGTGTCTACTGCAAGGTGTTGCCGATCTGCATCCTCCAGCGCATCGCACGATGCAAGATAGTATTCAATCGCCTTGTTCTGGTCCGTCGCCTCTACTGTCCTGATCGAGGGGGCCATTGACGTTCGAGACAAACCAACTGAAATCTCTAACTCACTTGGCAGCCCGTTCCAGCATTTCAGCAGCTTTGTCAGCGGAACCGTTCAGCGCCAGCACGTCGCTCACACGTTTATACATGTCAGCGGCATCCTCAGGACGTTTCAATTGCTGGGCCAAGATAACGGCGGCCGATTCTAGCGATTTGGCTGATGGAAAAAGACTTCCAAACAACATACCAAATATGTTCAAGCATTGGCATACTCTAAAGGCTTACCTGTCCAGTTTCTCCTGGCATTCAGCACATTTCAAGTATGCCGATACTGCATCCTCGAACGCGTTACAGCTTTTGAATGCAGTTGCTGGTAGAGTTGTCGAAGCAAATACGTTTCCACATCTGCATTAAATAAACAACATACTCAAACACACCAGCTTTGTCAAAATGTAGTGCCGCGGTTTCGTAGTCCGGCTTCGCCTTGACGAAACCGAACAGGGAACTTGGCTTCAGTCTGGAATTTGAAAGACGCAAATTACGAGACGTAGGAAGAGATGCAATATGATGTGTACGAACTAACGCTTTCTCGCCACTTGCAAAGATGTCTTCGAGCAAGATCGGATTGATCAGTGGTTGTTGAGCAAGGTGTTCACTATCACATTCCACCAACAGACGATGTCGGCGATTCAGGGAGACCTTTTAGATTTACCTCGCGCTGCTTTCAGCCGAGAATCCTCCGAGGACATCGTGCTGTTGAGAAGAATGATGCCGGCCAATATATGGATACTTCACATTTCTCTGTACAACCGACCCCGCCTTCCCACTTTTCTATTCTAAGATGCGACAATGTTGCATTTCCAACCGCCAACCAAAAGCCCTCCAAAGCCCGTCCGTGGGAATGGAAATCGCGCATCGATTGAGGGACACTCGCAGCGGCTTCTTTTGGTCGAGGTCATTCAACTTGGGTGTCGTTCCGGCCTCTACCAAGGCCTCACTGGCCTTCGGTCCCAACAAAAGGCTCTGCAGTTTAAGAAACTCCAGGTTAGGAAGACCCTTCACAATACTTTCAAGTGCACTGTCTGATGCACTCTCCATTGAGGTGGACCGCGCGCCAAGTACTGTGAGATGAGTCAAATGAGGGAGGTGCGACAGAGCGCGAGAGGAGGCGTCTGTGAGCCCTCCACAAGGAATTGAAAGGGTGTGAATGGGGGATTGAGGCCGAACAAAATCGGAGGCTTCTGTGGAGCCGCCATCTGTAAGAGGGAACCCATGCAACAGTTCTACGAGCCTCATAACTGCATGATCATCCATTGCGCAAGATGGCTCGATGGGTTCATAAATAAGAACCTCAAGTTTCATGCTTTCGCCAGTGGTCGACAATGCGTCCAATACGGAGAGCAGGCGGGAGCTGGATAAATTGGAGCAGACCTCCAATTTCAAATTCCGCAGGGTTGTGCGCCATTGCAAAATCTCTCGCAAAAGCCCAAGGTTACATTTCCGTAAGGTAAGCGTTCGAAGTCCTGACTTGTGTGTTCCAGAGGAAAAAGTCAGCTTAGAGTACGCCATCTCCCAACCTTCAAGCTCCAGGGCCTCAAGCATTTGCAACCTTTCAATAGATCGAAGTAATGCTTGAGGTAGTACGTGCAAACGACCATGAGAGGAGGTAGCTCTTAATGTTAGCGATGTAATGTTTTCGCAGATGGCTTGATGAAACTACCTGTCAGTTACACAAGATTTACCAAGAAGGGATGAGAACTCACATATGCACCGCCCCACGATGCTCGTGACTTGGGAGGGGAGTTCCGGTGCAGGATTCGATCCCCTCCCATAACTCCCGGCTGCAGCTTCTACCGTCAAAGTCCTGACAAAAGATGTATACACACTTGTCCTTGGTCCCACTTTGCACACAGAAGCGAACGGTAATGATTCGATACGATCCTCCAAGTGCTTTTGCGTGAGTGGAGGAATCCGAAGGACAGGTGCTGTATACAGAAACTCAACCACATCGCGGAAGGCTACCTTGCTGAGGAGAAGGTAGTTGCGGAGCGCAGGTTTATCAAGGTATTGAAACACTTTGAGCTTCAGCTCTATAAATTGTGAATGGTGAGGAGGGCGGGGCGAATTTGAAAACACTTGAGCCATACCAGGTGGTATTTCCAAGATTCTCGGTCGAGATGGATCTTTACAGGGTACTTCATATAGATATTTTCTCCTGAAATAGCCCGTGAAGGTCCGCATCGCGATTGCATGTGGAGAGCACTTCACGGTTGGGGCTCTTATTCGACGATGGTACCCAACCACACACGCTAGTGCCAATAGAGAAACGAGCGTCTCGAAAATCCCGAAATCCCGATGCTCCATCGTTGGCCCTCCCTGCAATCTTTCACAATGCTTTAGTATGCTGTGGTCAACTCAACTGCCAGTTCGTTGACGTGGGCGCAGCTCCAACCCTGGTCGCAAGCAATGTTTCGGGGATTGCATTACATTTTTTCTATATTTTTCCGTGTGCAAGTGCGCCCCCAACATACGTTGCAACGGGCGCTACTGCTAGCAAAGATGAGACTGGAAGAGACATAATGTCTCCGTTCCAAACGACAAAGTCTGCATACTTCTGAGGTTGAATTGACCCCATGACATTCTCCTGAAAGCTGGCGTATGCGGCATCCACCGTGAAGCCACGTAAAGCTTCCTCGCGCGACAGGAGTTCTTTGGGCGTCCAGCCAAGGGGACCGTCGGGCTGTGTCAGTGAACAAAATTTACTGTGTGTGGGCGTCGAAATGTAAAACTCAAGTTCCGGTGACTCACACTCTGCCCTTTGCTGTCTAATCTTGTGACAGCGGCGTAGAACCCCAGGAGAGGATCAAAGTGTTCTACAGGAAAGTCACTTCCCAACGGAAGGGCCTGAACACCTCTCTTCAGGAATGATTTCCATCGGTACGCTGTCTCCCTGCGTTGTTGGCCTATTCGCTTCTCAGCGTACATCATGTCAGACGTTGCATGTGAAGGTTGAACACTCGGAATAATCCCAAAGTCCACAAAACGGTCAACATCTTGGTCTCGCACAATTTGAGCGTGCTCTATCCGTAATCTGAGTGCTTGTCCTGCAGCAGTCGTGTTACTCGTGTTGTTGAACCGACGAATGGCATGCTCGTAGGCATCAAGTGCATACGAGTTGGCCCTATCTCCGACTGGGACAAGCTGAAGCATGGGGACATAGAACATGTCAAAACTCAGTACTCACTCGCGTGGGTGCAAACTTGCCAACCCTATAAGATAAGCAAGTATGTAGGAATGTGCTGCGTTCATAACACTGGACTAAGAATAATATTTACGGCGTCGATCCACTTTGCGGTGATTTCTTTCAAAGCATCCTTCCCGAGTCGCATGATACCATCTTGGTCAGGTTTATCCTATGACACAAGAGTAGATCGGGCATCCGTGAGCTCCTCAGCACACATTGATATCAGGGAGATCAACAAACCTCGTATGGCTCCCACATGGCGGCACCCCAACTTCCCAGGGCTCCATCCAGGAATTGTTTCACTGCTCGTAACCGAAATTTGCCTTGGCCAAGGTAATCGTCGATGCGCTCCACAGAATCTCCGCAAAACGTTTCTGGTGGGTCACACAAAAGCATCCCGTAGCTATGGAGGAGAGGGCGTACACCGTGCTGACAGTCCACCGAAACCAGAATGGGACACACCATCGAACAGGTAATCGAGACTGTTCCACCGCCAACTTGAACGTCTCGACATCTCGCTTCGTCAGCATTGCGTCGTGATAGCTTGTGATTCCCTTCTGGAGAAGAAGCTTTCCTGCCTTTTCGATCGCGTCAATGTCGTCGCTGATTTCGCTTTCGGGTTTTGCACGATCCACAAATGACATTGCGGCATCCATAAATATTCCACTGGGTTGACCCGACAGCATGGTGTATATGTGACCACCAGGCACGGTTAAATTAGAACGTAAGGTGGGGTTCTTATTGATAGTGAGCGATATCGACAGGTTGTTGAGCCAATAGGCATGGTCTTAAATCATAACGCAAACGACTCAGTGCACAAAAGGGACACAATAAGATAAAAGAACTCAACAGTCAATACGCATAAGTACGATAGGAAACCGTCTCAAAAGTGGATCCGAATCCAAATCGGATGTGGAGGGAAACTCGCCGGTCGGAAATTTTGTTTGATCCCAGCCTCGTCCGACCAACCATCGCCCATGTTTAGGCTCCCCTCTGTCATCGAGAAACTGATCGCCACGCTTGTTGATGTGATCCCGCAATCGGTTCCGTACTTCCGCTGGTGACATTGCGCCAACGAGATTGCATTCGTCCAAAAATCTGTGAAAACAATCAAGTATCAATCGAGTCTTGTGACAATCGAATCCTACCCACTTTCCGAGTCCGATTAAATGCGCATGAGCGTCTGTAAACCCAGGCGTAACGATGTAGGACGTATTCGCGAGTGATATGCGCTGAGGAGGGAGGGGGTTGATATGAAGTTGGGGAAGAGGGAAGTGTCACTGTACACGTCCATCCACTCTCGCTCCGCCCCACCTTCCACTCTCCCACTCCCAGACCACTCTGAGCGCTAAGAGACTTACTGGGACATGCTCCCATTCCTTTGTCAGATTTAAGTCGCTCAATGTTTTCGCAACCTTGAAGAACCGACCATCCTTAACGGCGAACGCTCCCGCAATTGGAAGAGAGTTGTCCACGGTGTAGATTTTCGCTCCATGAATCACAAAGGCTCCACGAGCGTGGATTGAAGGTTCATTTCCCCGATTATATTGCTTGAAACCCCACCAAACGAATGCTAGAGCCAGAAGTGCCAACATCATCATTACATTAGAGCGAAGAGACTTTGCGTTGCCAGAAAACTAATCAAAAAAAAGCGACGAAACAAATCATACCAGCACATACATCCATGGCCTGCTTGTATGCTTTTTGCCTGATCTCTGTCATGCGAGGACCATCGGAGGCTCGAATCTCCTCCAGCGCTGCCAACAGTTCCTGTCTCGTCCGCTCATCTTGGTCTGGTCGTCGCCGTCGCGCACTCTCCATTTTGGTCTCTGTCAAATTGAGCCGACGCAACTAAATTACCCGGTCTCCCAAGCATCGAAACCTCGCTTCAAAATGGTGAGCGGCGCTGCGCCTTGCGATTACTCGGACATTCGTGAACGACTGATCACAGACCGTCAACTTGGTTCCACGTACAGGGTTGCGACGGAGGGTCGATCCCCACACGCATCGAGCTCGTCAAGACCAAGAAAAAGGAGGAGCGTGCTGACCCTGCTGCCAAGGCTCGCCAAGCTTGGTTCTACTGCGCCCTCTCGAAAGAGCTGCTGGCCTCACCCGTGGTGGTGGATGCCCTCGGGAGACTATACAATAAGGAGGCCATTATTCGCTTCCTTCTGGACAGGAAGGGGGCGTTTGGAGACGGAGAGACGCTTTGCAGCCACATTGAGAGCTTAAAGGTGAGTTTTAGGGTGGGGATTATGAGCGATAATCAGCTGTCGGGCAGTGGAGTTCAAGGAGTTCCAATCACATATTCCACTCTCGGGGAATGGGACTGGACGCTGAAGAGATGGCAGATGATCAGCGGCTCATTTTCGTGTGATTTCAAGCGATATGCCCTCTGACGTATGGTTTGGTGCTCCCGCCGTACATCCCACGATTTTAGGATCTCGTGGACTTGAAATTGTCCGACAACCCGGCCTTTTCCTCGGCGTCATCCTCGTCATCATCTTCTGCTGCGCTGACAGCAGGTACCAAGGGAGATGAGGTGTTGGTGCCCAGGTGGATATGTCCCATTACCATGAGGGAGATGAATGGAAAATACGGGTTTGTACTTTCTTGTTATGATTTGTCTTCACACTTTCTCATCATTACTTGCTTAGGTTCGTGTACCTACAAACGTGCGGACATGTGTTCTCCGACCAAGCGTTCAAACAAGTCCCCTCAACAACATGTCTTGTCTGTTCCAAGCCTTTTGTGGCCAACGACGTCGTTCCGATCAACTCCACCAGACCCGAGGATATTGAGCGTCTTCAAGCGAGGATGCAGGACATCAAAAGGGAGCGGGAGCAGCGGGAACGGGAGAAGAAGGAGAAGAAGCGGCGAGAGAAGGAAGCAAAGCGAGGAACGAAAGAGACGGCGAAAGACAGTGCGGAAGACAGCGGTCTGGGCACGTCCGGCGGGTCGGGATCAGAAGAGGAAGCTGCCGCCGCCGAACGGCGAAAAAGTGGGAAAGACAAGGACTCCAAGAAGAGGAAGCACACCCAAGGAGATGACATGGGGATGGACGACGATGCCGAAGACCATTCCAAACGGCGAGCCACAATCAACGTCCGCATGCCCAAGCTGGATGCCGTGGGCCAAGGGATTCAGAAAGTGAAAGAGAGCAGTGATGCCATCAAAAGTCTCTACGGGGACGGAAAGGACAAATCGAATATCAGCTCGTTTTATCTGGGTACATTTCATCGTTGAAGTGTTGTGATTGTATGCGTTTGTTGCAATTGAATTTTCATGCCATCATCAATTATGGGACACCAGCGGTTTACCTTGATGAACAGGCATTGTCCACTGAGAGGGTTGTTGGAATGACACCGCCATACCTGTTGTAGCACAGCTTGACGTGGGCCTCCCGCACATTTCGCTGCACTGGCTTCCGTGATTCGTTAATTATTCAACGGGTGGTGAACAATGTCCACAATGCTTATAGATTTTGAGGTGGTCATTTCAGTTGACGTAATTCGAGTTTGTCGTTGATACTGAGTTGGAGCTGATCGTCAACAATTGCATCTAAGCTACTTTCAAAGTCTCGCCCGGGCGGGTTGAGCTGTGCAGCCGAGCCAACCATTTTCATTATTGTTGTGGGGTTCTCGACCATAGACGAGAGTCTCGGTTTTAGTCTGGCGGTTTCGAGATTCAATATTGGGTTTAGCCGACACTACTGGCCCTGGCCGCTGCGTGCAACTTGACCGTGCCATTTCCTGCAGCGGACGACTGAGGTGGACGCAACCTCTTCCTCGTCAAGCTGCGCTAAGTTCTGCTTTCCTTCTATCGGCTAGCTGAATGTATGTGATGAGTCGGGGGCGCGGTATCAGTGCTGTAATCAGTGACTCACAAATGCCTGCAACCTTGATAAGTTCCGAGTTAGTCAAAATTCCAAATGCAACCAAACCAAATCAACCAGCTCCCTTTAGCTCGAACCGCTGCTCTTCTTGCACATCCCGCACTTCTCCGTGGTCCTGCGCCCGCCCTTTTCGCGCTAACAAGCTGCCGTGCCACTACAAATTGTCCTCGTCCCGGTAATCTTGCTTCGCCAGCGGCCGCATATCCATCTGCTTTTCTTCAGAAACGCTTAATAGCGTCTGCGAACCCCGAAGTCTCTTCAATCAAAGCAACCCGTGCTCCTCCCCTGTCTGAGGCCGTCCGCCAAGTACCAACGATATTCCCTCGCACCCAGCCGGAAATTCGCAACACTGCACAGTCAGCCATGCCACACCCTCCTCCTCTCCCATCGTATGCGTCCCAGGCTGGAATGCCTCTTGCAAATGGAGTAAGCGTGATAAAGTCGCATCATGTGAACAGAGGTGAGTTTCGCTCGGAACGTCGCGATTCTTCAGCGGATGGCGCCAGAGCATTGAAGGATTCGTTGGCGGTGCTCATGTAATGCAGCGGAATGGAATAATTGTGGACCGGAAAGGCACCAACATTTTCTCCTTTCCACAGGCTCCGCATTCAAACCAAATGAGCGCGACGCCCTCCGCCTTAGCGGACTCTTGCCACCCGCCGTTGAGTCGCTGGATCTCCAGAAGGCCCGCGTCCTTGAGCAACTTCGTCTCAAAACAAGCGACATCGAGAAGTACGTTTTCCTCTCCACACTCAAGAACTCGAACACCACGCTCTTTTACAAGACGATGATTGAGCACCTCGATGTGAGTTATGACTCCATGGTTTGCATTCCCTACTCCCGCGATTTAACAACTTTCTTTTGACGATAAAAGGAATTCGCCCCAATCATTTACACCCCCACCGTTGGAGAAGGTGCGTCGAACAGTTGTATTCAATTTTGCCCAGACATCTTTATGAAGCGTGCTTTAATTTTTGCTAGCCTGCATCAAATGGTCACACATCTACAACCCTAGCAATGCGGAGGGGTTGTACCTTTCGATCGCCAACAAGGGAAACATCCGCAAGATCCTCGATAATTGGCCTTACCCAGACCCAGACATTACGGTAATTACCGACGGTAGCCGTATCTTGGGATTGGGAGACCTTGGCCTGGTGAGATTCTCTGCAATATTGTTTTCAATTTTGAGACTCAGCACTGAACTGTTCGTCTCTGTACCTTGCGACAGAACGGAATGGGTATTCCTGTTGGCAAACTGTCTCTGTACATCGGCGCCGCTGGATTTAACCCCGCCCGAACGCTTCCAATCACCCTCGACATGGGAACGAACACGGAGCCGATTCTCAACGACCCATTGTATCTCGGTACTCGCCGGAAGCGCCCAAGTGATCCCGAGTTTTTCGAATTCGTTGACGAAGTCATGGCGGCGCTTAAGGACAAATGGTACGTCTTGGATCAATAGAAATTGCGATCGATTTTTGTAACCGTCGCCGTTTGTTTGTGTGAAGGCCTGCTATGCTCGTTCAGTTTGAAGACTTCTCGTCTGAGCACGCGTTCGGCACTCTTGAACGATACCGGAACAAGGTGAGGGTTCAAGACCTTTGAGGCATTCGAGTTACCTTCTGACTGTCCCCCACCTCAGTACATGTGCTTCAATGATGACATTCAAGTAAATAATTGCAATCGTTTGAACCCACATAACTTCAGCCGCAATATTAACATTCTTTTTTTTTTTTTTACAGGGAACTGGAGCCGTGATTCTGAGCGGTTTCATCAACGCGGTGAAGCAGTCGGGAATCCCTGTCTCACAACACAAGCTTCTGTTCTACGGTGCTGGCAGTGCCGGCGTCGGTGTGGCCCTCCAAATTCGCGACTTCTTCGTGAAGGAAGGAGGTCTTTCAGAGGCCGAAGCAAACGCGCGGTTCTTTCTCATGGACACCAAGGGCCTCGTAACGCTCGACCGAGGAGACAAACTCGCCCAACACAAGATCGTCCTCGCCCGTCGGGATAATGGAGGAAAACAATTCCGCACTATTGAGGAGGTTATTGACGCGTTCCGTCCCACTGCGCTCATTGGACTTTGCACTATGGGTGGTGTCTTCACGCCATCAACTATCCGTAAAATGGCCGACGTGAACGACAGACCAAGTGAGATTCCTCCACTTTTGTGTTCGCCTCACACTGTGCTCATAATAACTATTCTTTCAGTTATCATGCCGCTGAGTAATCCACTCAAGAACGCTGAGTGCACGTTCGAGCAAGCCATGGTCAACACAGATGGCCGTGTGCTCTTTGCTTCCGGTGAGTGTCTGATTTTAAAGTTATTTTTCCACTCGTTTCTGATTGATTCCACGCCCACACCTTAAACACAAACAGGCACTGGCTTCCCTCTGTTCAAGAACCCAGAAACTGGCAAAGTAACAAAGCCCGGCCAAGGCAACAACATGTACATCTTCCCTGGTGGGTCATAGAGCACTCCCTATGCGCGGAAGTTTGCTAAAGGTTTGGTGATGATTTTAGGACTTGGTCTTGGCGCTGTCCTGAGCCGCGCGAAGCACGTCAACGACAACATGGTGTACACGAGCGCTGCTGGTGAGAATTGATGTTCTTGTAGTATATTCTACCTTCGTTTTAAAACCTTTTCTCTCGCAGCTCTCGCAAACTCGCTCAACGATGCCGAACGGGCTGAAGGTCTCATCTACCCTGCTCTACCTCGCATTCGTGATATATGCGCAGAGATCGCCGTTGCAGTCGCCAAGGAAGCTGTTAAAGATGGTCTTGCGATGGAAGAGGAGGTGATACGCATGGCCAATGCAAACAAGGACGACGAGCTCTTGGCCTGGGTCAAGGAGCGGATGTACAACCCCAACGATCTGCAGTAAGCACGCTTTCGAAATTGGTTGCTATACATCAACAGGAGCATGTACATATGGCAGCCGCAACACATCCACATCCAAACGCATCAGTGATGACGAAATTTTAGTTTCATCTCAACCCCAATACATGTTGTGAAATACTTTGATACTAATAAACGAAACATGATACATACATCTCTCCGGAACCACCAGAGTAATTAATTTGTCGCAACGACTCATTGTCCACCTTTCCACCCTGGTGGACTTCCCTTCTTGGAAAATGACACATCAAGTGGGGCCAGGGATGGCAAACTGCGGCCGCCGGTGACTCACCCTACCCTTCTTCAAGCACTCGCAAAACCCGGCGCTCTCGCTTCCCCTCCAACTCAACAACTCAACAACTCAACAACTCAACGACTCAACGACTCAACAGCTCTACCTAGACATGTCGGACCCACAAGCTGCTGCTGCCAAAGCCATAGCCGAAGTTGGCGTGCCGATCATTGCAATCGTGCTTCTCGCTGCTATGATGGCGGCAGGCGGGTGAGTCGACCCCTGGGACAATTCATTCTTATCCACACTTCTCATGCCCTATTGGTGGTCATCGTGAAGTGCGTTCCCGACGAAGCAAGCCCTTCCGTGGCTCAACAAGTTCGTGTTCTACGTCGCCATCCCCTCGACTGTTTTCAAGGGTCTTGCGACACAAGACTTCATACGAGACAAAACGTTCGACTGGGGATTCATTGGTGTTTTCCTAATGCTGAGGATCTTCGGTACGTTGAACAAGATTCGTATATTGACGCTGAAAGCTCGACGTGAGCTCACCGCTGTTTTGACATACTCAGTGGGACTCCTGTCTCTCATTTTCTCTGTCACATTTGGTGCCTTTGGTTCAAGTGATTATGCAAAGAAACACAAACGAGATTGGATTGGACACTTCCTCACTCATTGGATTGCGGAAACTTACATCAACACTTTAATTTTCGGGTGAGCCACGCTGGATTTGATTCCATTTCAGCGAATGTCTTGATCTTGTGATCGATTTTTCAGGATTCCAGTGCTCAAGGTAAATTTCCTACAAGCACGCCTTCAGATTTACTCGCGCACTCATGAACGTTTCAGTCCATTTATGGTCCTAACGCTCTTCTGTGGAACGTGCTAGCTTCCATATCTTCGCTCTTTTTCCAACTCCCGATCATGCTGGTTTTCTTCGAGGTAAATGTCGGGACTGAAAGTGCTTCGAGTTGCAATGTATGGCTCAACGGTCGCTTTCTTTTCAGTATCGAAAACGAGCGCTGGAGGAACGCCCTTCTTTGGTGGCGAAAGTTGTTGCGGACGAAACTGATGCAGGCTCCAGCGCTGATCCTGCACCAGCCGACATTACGGCCATTGCACCACCGCCTTTGAATACGGACAAGTCTAAAGACACAGTAGTTCCCGACACCCCTTCGGTTGACGAGAACGATAATCTTGGGGACGTCTTTCTTGACGGTCTGACGTGGCACGAAAAAAGTTTTACTGTACTCAAGCTCGGCCTCAAAGGCATTGCTACAAATCCCCCTATGGTGGGTGCTGGTCCGGATCTTCACGTGTTGCTGTGAATGAAAACTTGTGTGAACAGTGGGGTATCTTTGGAGGCATCTTCTATTCTCTAGTGTTCACTTCAACGATTAATGGCGCCGTCTACACGATTGACAGCTGCACCGGCAAGGTATTGAAGCCAGATCCTTTATCTGGATGATAAATTACTGGACATTTTACTCTCCTTCGCAGCACCTTTATCCCATACACTTTGATTACGCCCTCCAGTGGCTTTCCGATACGATAACACCCTTGGCAAGCTTTTGCATTGGGCTCTTTGCGTGAGTTTCGGAATCAAGATTTGAAATGCGCTTTCTCTAACTATTCCTTTCAAGATTTGCCCATTGGCGATCAGTTGCCAAGAATTGGAAGCGAGAGACAATTTACATCTTACTGAAGATGATTGTTGTCCCTCTGTTCACCATTCCCCTCGTTCTCATGTTCAATGTGCAACCAGCGGGAAAGGCGAGAGGAGCCATCTTAATCGCCGCCATGCCAATCGCACTCGCGTCCTTCTCTCTGACAAACCAATATGATGTCGGGCAGGACTCTATGGCATCTCAGGTCATCATAGGAACAATTTTGATGACACCTTGCTGTGTCGCCTGGGATGCCATCATGCAAAGCTTGAACTTGTTCGGAAACGACACCTTGAGATTAAAATGAAGGACCAGGTTGCATTTCGTGGAGGAGAGATGGAAACAATGGAATCTTAATATGTTCTGAAACGCACTGAAATCATACGTTTGGTGTTCATCCACATTAATAAACGCCTAAATACAGTAGTTTACGAAAAGAATGGTTGCATAAAGAAGGAGACTTTATTGGTGTGTGGAAAGTCTTCGTCCGTTCCCCCGACATCGAACATCAACATTACAATGAGCGGTGGCCTTTGGGTTGACAAGTACCGGCCACGCTCCCTGGACAAGCTCGATCATGTTCCGCAGCTTTCACAGCGTCTAAAGCAACTTGTATGCGGCAGTTCTGCTTCACTCATTGCGATGTCTTCAGCGATCGTGTCCGATTTCCTCAGGCTGCGAGTGAGGACTTCCCTCATCTTCTTTTCTACGGACCTTCTGGAGCGGGGAAGAAAACGAGGATTGTGGCAACGATGCGGGAAATCTATGGACCTGGGGTTGAGAAGGTTCGTTGAACTTTCGATCATTGATTTGACCATAACTTACATCCATCGCCTAATTTTATCATTTCAACATATATGGGATCACTTGCGTAGCTTAAGATTGATCAGAGAGTCACGACAACACCTTCAGGGCGCAAAGTGGATGTCAGCATCGTGTCGAGCAATTACCACTTAGAACTCACACCGAGGTGACTTATTTTCTTTGCGGTTCCTTTCAAGCAACTCATGTGCTAAGATTTTGATGATGTGACATCCCATCTAGCGACGTTGGCGTGTTTGATCGAGTTATTGTGCAAGAGTTGATTAAAGAAGTTGCGCAGACCCAACAAGTGGATTCTAACGCCAAGCACAAGTTCAAAGGTATGTCATTAATGTTTTTGTTATACCCGGTAACTCTGGCAATCGTGGTTGAACCACCCTTTGGACCATTCAAGTTGTTGTTCTGAATGAGGCCGATTATTTGTCGCGAGAAGCTCAGCAAGCTCTCAGACGTACAATGGAAAAGTACACCAGCAATGTTCGCATAATTCTCTGTGCGAACAGTACAAGTAAAATCATCGCGCCGATTAGGAGTAGGTGTCTTCTTATCAGGGTACCAGCCCCGGAGATAACTGAGGTGAGATGTCTCTCATAGACACCAATTGTTGAAGTCATAACGGAAGGAGTACCGATCAGATTGCCAACACGTTGACAAAAATTGCCAAGAAGGAGGCCGCATCAGTGCAGCCAGATTACATTCAGCGAATCGCGGAGAAATGTGGTCGTAATTTGCGGAAAGCTATTCTCATGCTTGAGATGGGAGTTGCGGAGGGGTAAGTAATGAATGAGCGGTTCAGTTCATTCACAGAAGATTCAGTCGAGTTTGCTTCCAGGGCTCAAACCAGTCAATCCAAAGATGTACCATTCTTTGATTGGGAGGTCTTCATCAAAGCGACTGCAAGAGAAATAATTTCGGAACAGACCCCTCAGAAGCTTCTGCAAGTGCGCCAAAGACTGTACGAACTCCTCACAAAATGCATCCCTGCCGAAATAATATTGAAAGTGAGAGAAAGTGGAATGTTTTTTGGGGTACATGAATCGATTTTCCGAATCCTTATCAGACGTTGGCATTTGAACTCGCACACATGGTTGATGGAGAACTCAAACCCGATGTCATCGCAATGGCCGCATTTGCTGTGAGTAGTACTGGGTCTGTCCAGCAAACACTTTCAATTTCTCACAATACTCCACAGGAACATCGGCTACGTCAGGGAAACAAGGCTATTTTTCACCTGGAAGGGTTTGTGGCACGATTCATGGCAACTTATAAAAGTTTCCTCATTCAAGTTCTGGGAGTGTAAATATATAAATAATGATAGCACTGGTGGCTGCATTTGGTTCAAGAACACCTCAGCCTTCAAATGTAAACGGATTAATCCCTGGGAAAATAGTCGTCTCGGTTTTCGAACAATTGCCAGCTGTGTAAACATATAATAATATTTGTTTGTGCAATTTCAATTACTCCTTCTCTTCCGCCGCGCACTACTGCTCCCTCCTCCAGTATTTCGTCCCCGAACGCTGGCCTCCGTGCTCTCCGTGTCACTTTCTTCCTGATCGCCCGGTGGGGTGGTATTTCCACTTTTCCCTCCACGCCGACCTCTTGTGGATCGACCACCGCGTGGACCTCGCCCGCGTCCCCGCGAACCTTTTCCTCGACTCTGTCGAGCTCCCCCACTTGACACAGTGTTTGTCGTCCTCCTTCTCCGCCTTCCTGCTTCAACAAAGTCACCTTCTTCTTCGTCTTCGCCAACGTCATTATCTCCATCCTCGTCATCTTCCTCTGAATCAGCACCTGTTCGTACGGAAACATTGTCATTATCTTTATCTCCGCTCCCGGTTTCGGTTGCGGATGCGCTGTTGGGAATAAGCTTGTCCGACGTGGGTGAATGTGAAGTTGAGTCGCCATCTTCAGTTGCCACAATCGAAGCGCTTGGGCCTTTCAGGTCGGGAGGCTGTGATGAATCAGACACAGTGGCACTTTTGGGCAAGTCTGGTCTGTCAGCAGAGGACCGAGAGGCGTGTTCGGACTCGGAGTTCGACGCTGGTGTCATTTTCTCCTCTTTAACAACTGCTTCCACTTTCACTGTCCCAATGGATGCTGAGCCCGAAAAGGCAGCGAGAAGTGCTGCTGCAGCAACATCTTCTCCCGGCGCGGAAAGAGGAATTTGTGTGACTGAAGGCGGAATTGTGGATATTGCTGGAGCTCGGGAAGCAGGGTTCCCCACCGGAACTGCACCTCTGGCCATCCCAAACACCATGAACTCTCTGCGAAACTCGTACAACCTCCGAGAAAATCGCTCCAGAAGCATCACTGTTGGAACATCAAAGAAGTCCGCGTCGACGTTTGAAAGACGTGTTCCGGCGGATCGATGATTCTCGCCGTCGCCCGATTGTCCGTCGAACCCATCGGGGAGGGCAGACCCCGAATCCACAGTCTCGTTATCGGGATCGTATGTTGGGTTCAAGCCCATTCCACCTCTTGTTCTACCACACCACTCCCACAGCTGCTTCACTCTCCTGTTCATTTCCATGATGCTTGCACGCGGATTCGGAACACGCGACTTGATAGGGGCAGCATCAGAGTAGGATCCCGAAGCAAAGCGAGAGTCTTTGCCAGAGCTTGCATCATCGACGACAGACGAACGCAGGGATCCCCCCTGTATGGCTCCAGTGTGATGTACTGCCGTCGCTCCCCAACCTCCTCTGCCACGCTTGAAGCCCCCACCTCTTGCATAACCCGCTGCAACGGGATTGGACCCCACTTTCCCGCCTCTATGACGCCCGATTCCCAATCCCGGAACAGTTTTGGATCCGGATCCTCGGTTGCGTCTCGCAATCGGTTTTCCGGTGCCAAAGTCGGGGTCGTCCCACCTTCCTTCGTCTTCTTCTTCATCGGCACCGCCTCCATCCTCATCCGAATAACCCTCTGCTGCGGTGGACTCTCTGTCCGGTTCTCGTCTTACAGTCCTCGCCGGACGGCTCGATTGCGACGTGTTGGTCCCGTTGACAGAGTGAGAGCGACCACCTGGTACCAGCGACCCCATCCCGGCGCCCTCCCCCCCATCTGAATCCCCTTCTGGAGCGCCACCATCTTCTGCAACCGATCCAGTACCGTCGTCATCATCCGGGTCATCATCTCCATTGGCGGAGCCCTTTCGCCCTCCTGTCGGGCGGCGGGGCGCTTGTCGCTTTCCGAACGGCCTCCTCCGCACACCCTGTACCGCTCCGCCAGGCGCGGATGCTCGTGGGCGCTTGGCCTGCCGACGGCGTGTTGGACGCTCGTCTGTGGCGGAGTCCGAAGACGTTTCGGAATCTTCTGGGTCGGCGTCTTGAAGGTGCTGGGTGGGAGTAGCGTCACCCCGTCGGGCAAGGGCAGATGAAGAGACTATGGCTTCCGCGGCGGTTTCATTGTCTACCTCCATGGCAGTCCTATTGCCAGCCGTCTGGATCCCCGACGGTCCTGTGTCGTCTCCGCTATCCGCGCGGCCGTCCACACCCTGTTCATCATCGCTTGGTACCTGATCTTCCCCATCGTCCATATCATCATCTCCGCTATCCGCAGATCCCCCCCTTTTGCGTTTAAGAGGCCCTGGGGAACCTTGGCCCCTTCCCTCGGAAGGCGCTTTCCCCTCAATGTTCATGATGTCCGCAAAATTCTGTGCTGCCTCCATGGATGTGAGAGTTTGTCGCTTTTTGGGGATCGGTCGAGGGTGTATGTTGCCTCCGCCAGGTGAAGCGGATGGGTGGGGTTTGCGCGCAGTGGTTCTGTAAAACGAAAAGGTGGTTGAGCGCTTAGCATGTCACCACAAGCGGGGTGCTGAAAGCAATCTTATTGATGTCTCCAGCTGCGATTCGACACCTTGAAGACACTCCAGCGAAGTGCCTAACGATAGCACTCCGCCAGGGTACATTCCAACTCCTTCGCTTCAGACCTTTCACCAATGATCCACCCTCGCGAACTTTATCACTCACTTAGCATAAAGCAAATGCCTGTTGTAGGGATGATCCTCTGGTCGACAACCATCGCAATAGTAGTGTTTGGGAATGTATTTCCTGCTTGGGATGTTGACACATTCCCCATGCTGCCACACCCCGCATTCTTCACACTGAATCATAAGTCCAAATGAGGCTATTGCGAATCATCAATAAGCTGCAGATACGATTGGTGGTAAGTTCGAAGCAACATACTTGTCTTCCCGCAAACACAACGGGTTGAGTCATTATTGTCGTCGGCGTCAGGAGTAGGTTCGTCAACAGTCGCCATTAAAACAGCAAGAAAATATTTGGATGGGTTCTCGATGAGCTTGTGTGTGCTATTGGGGGGTACAGTGTTGCAATGCGAAAAGTGATTAGATTACAGCATGAACGTGAGGCCATGGTTTTGCCAAATTGATCCCAAAGAAGATCCACAGAAAATCGCAGAGAGTACAATCCAATATCTGCTTCATAGTTCGGTCGAAAGCACGTTCCCGATCCCAACGCACCAGACCAAATGAGTACAATCTGAATCAGAGTCTCCCAAGGCGACAACGACACAAAAACCACGCCAACCAAGCTGAAAAAGATGGAAGGATGGAGGGAGAATAGCTCAATTCTGATGATGGGCTTTGTTGAAGTTGGTGAGCATTTTCCTACCGATTGTGATTCCCAGCACCAGTTCCTTCTTCTTTGCTTCTGGCGATTCCATAAAAGACAATTGCGCCCATCAAGCTCCACCGGCAGCTACCTCGAACCAAGCTTTCGAAACATCGAACGGGAACAGTCCGGCAAGGCGGCACGCCTTCTACCCTTTTCTGGCTTCAGTGCAGTTCCAGTTCTCCAGCAGCTCACCTTTTTGTTGGTATTATGTTCCTTGCCAGTAAGAAATGCCCTCACACAGGGCGATCATTGGTTGACCAAAGCGCTCCTCCTGGCACACAAACAACCAGACAAACAGAGGTTCACTATTCAAGTGGGGGTGCGGAACTTATCTTTTCAATCGGAGGGCCCTTACCTCCGTTTCGCATCATTCACTTCAACGCTGGACTGTGCCGGAGGAGACGGACCTACCTCACTCCAATTAACGGGACCGCTCAACCGTTTCAAACGAGCTCCCGAAGTGTTGTATTTATTGCAATCCTCTGTTGTAAAGACAATGAGGTGAATTTCTGCTTTCGGCCTTGTGATCTCGAGAAATCCTTGCGTCACCGGATAACTCTGAACTAACCTATCTGCCCTTCCTTTCATACTAAATAGAGTTTTTCTTGTCGCCATTGGAGGGCCCACATGTTCGGGAAAGTCGACCATTGCAAACGTTCTCCTCTCAATTCTCCCTCCTTCACATACACACTTACTCCGTCAAGATTATTATTTTCGTCGGGAGGCCGAAATTCCACTTTCCGAAATGCCAGATGGATCCAAAGTTGAGAACTGGGATGTCCCAGGTGCACTTGACATGGACAGATTTCTTCACGATCTTCGCTCGCTCAAAACGAGTGAATCCGAGAGCAGGTCGCTGACACAAATAGCCGGGGTATCTACCTTTGGGGGTTTCGATGTCACCGGCGCAGTCCCTCTAGACCCGTCAAATTTGGAGAGTAGCGTCGTGCAAGCACTAAGCCCATACCTTTACTCTCTCAAAGAAAGGTTTCGATCCATGCTCAATCCTCTCGGGGGAGGAGCGGACTCACCAGGCGACCCTTCACAAGGAGCCTTCCGAAAGTCCTTGAATATCGTGCTTGTGGATGGTTTCCTTTTGTTTGCCGACTTGGCGGTGGCGCAAGAGTTTGATTTTCGAGTGTTTTTGGATGCCGATTATGCTACACTGAAACAGCGAAGAGAGTCGCGCAGTGGGTACTTGACATCGGATGGATCAATCTGGAAGGGTGAGTCAACGCAGCGCCAGCTATTGCACAAATGCGGAAGCAATGTGCTCCCTCCTTGTTTCTTTAAAGATCCACCGGGGTTCTTTGATTCTATTGTGTGGCTGGCTGCAATCGAAAACAACAGCCTTATTCGAGATCCTGTATCTCGACAGGAGGCTGCCATAGATGAAGATACTCTCATTTTAGACACTGGATCTTCAGACCTCGAAAGTTGCGTTGAACGAGTCGCTGGTTTATTGTTGGAATCTCTATCTCGCCGAGTCGGTAAAATATAATAGCTGGACAAATTTTTTTCCACGAATGGGAAGTGAAATCAGCATGACGTGTTCACGACTCCGATGCCGCGGACGAAACCACAGTAAAATAGTGTCGTCGATTACAATCCGGCCCAGAAGACCGGCACCAATCCATGATACCACGCTCGACTCACGCGATCACTCGTTCTCAGACCTGCTCTCCCAGTTGGCGCCATCGAATTCCCCTGAGAACAAATGCGGTACCACGCTGTTCCCCAACCAGTCACACTTCTCTGTCGTATTTTTTCACACCCAGAACCCCGGATTGGTTCCATTCAAGCACAAACACGGGCTTGGAGCCTCGAATCCTTCCGCGACTTGTCTGCAGCCGAGTTGCTTTACAATTGAAATGGACGTCGCGGAGCATCACGACGTACAGAACGCACAATGACGGCAGCGGATCCTCCAGCACAGAGCGACGCTGTGCTGGGTACTTCCCTGCGGCGGCATTCGTGGCTGTTCTTGTGGTGTCACTCTTGCCCGAGAGACCTCTTCACTGCGACCATCAGTCGTCGTCAGCCGCAGCTTCTCTCATGGATCCCGCGTCGAAGGACATTTTTCAAACTTCGTCATCACCCGAACCATCGGTGTCGATTTCGCACAAACCAGTGCACGGCGAACGATTCTGGTCGCGATCATCCATCGTTTCCTCACTTCGTACACTCTCGCTCATAATTCCTCGCCCCATTCAAATTTTTTTCCGGCTTGTTACATTAGTATTTCGATTCCTTCCGGCCCTCTTGTCTATTCCTGCCCTCTTCTTTGGTGAACTTGTGGAGGACGACGCATCCCGTCGATATTTGGCGCGCCAGCGGACACCCACTCACAAAAGCGACATGACTACCGAAGACGCAGATGTTCTTGGGGGTGGCTGGCGGGCAATTCCGAAGCCCGAGAACTCACACAAGGAGGAGAGGCCTGTTCACGAAAGTGACTTCGATCACGTTCGAGAAAGAGCTGGGGCTCTTTGGTGGTATGGTGTGCTCGTGGAGTGCATGGAAAGGGCCGGTCCCACGTTTATTAAGGTAAATTGGTGGACATTAGTCATTTAGTTGGTTCCGAGGTCCTTGCCAGTGACAAGGACTCGTGGCTCGAAAAACGGTGCAATTTCCGTTCTCGTCGCGAAACCTTTCTCGAATGACTCCAACTTTCTTCTTTCATTGTCTTACCAGCTTGCCCAATGGGCATCTACCCGTGAGGACCTTCTCCCCCCCGCTCTGACGACTGCACTCTCACGACTCCAGGCCGATGCCCGACCGCACTCTTGGGAGGACACGCGCCGAGCAGTGCGGGAAGCTTTTGGGATGGACGTGGAGGACATGTTTGAGAGTTTGGAAAGGACTCCCTGGGGGGTCGGAGCGATTGCTCAGGTGGGCGACTGACTTGTAGAGCGCCATCGACACGATATTGACTGCGAGGATCTTCAAGGTACATCGAGGTGTCCTCAATCCTCTCCATACCCCTCCGTCATTCAGCCCCACGGACCCACCATACTGTGCTGTGAAAATTTTACACCCAGATGTCGCGGTCACAATATCCCTCGATCTTGCGATCATACATGGTGTAGCACGGCTGGCTGGATGGCTTATACCAGGCGTAAAATGGTTGGCACTTGAAGATGAGGTGGACACCTTCGGCAAGATGATGAAGGCCCAGTTGGATTTGCGAGCTGAGGCCACAAACGTGGACGAGTTTAGAAAGAGGTGGGAGGGTGATTTGGGCAGACGTTCGAGGCGGGACGTGTGCTTCCCAATTGTTGTGAGACCTTATGTGTCAGAAAAGGTTGGTTCCTATAAAGGCGGTGTGCACCTTGAATTTCTATAATTTTTATTTGGACCTATCATAATACTGCCAGGTCCTCGTGGAAACGTTTGAAGTCGCGATCCCCTTCACACAGTTCATTAGTGGACCTCGAACCCCCGCTGATCCACTCCTAGCGCGCATTGGCCTCGACACACTGCTGGTAGGCTCAGTGAATCGTACACGATCGCGTGTGAATATCAGTAACAAAGTTGCTTCTGCAGACAATGCTCGCTGTGGATAACTTTGTTCATGTTGATATGCACCCAGGTATGTGATCTCTCATTGCGAAAACGTTCCTCGTTGGATCGACATCCTTATATGGCGCAAGGAAACATGCTCGTTACGTTCCGTCCGCCGAGTATCATGAATGAATCCCTTCTAGCCCGAGCATTGCACGCAATCGAAGATCTTCTTCCTGGGAGCCCCACGAAGACCGTAACGACCCCAGAATCGTCAAAGTCTTCTGAGATTACAGATGGGCATGACGTCGCTCGGGAACGCAATCATCGTCATGTTGACATCTTCCGCCTTAAGCGACTTCTTATTGCTGATCCTTCGGAGTGGCCCGAAATCGTTGGAGACATGTGTCGCGATGGGTACCGTCCTCACCTCGTTCTTCTGGACTGCGGCTTGGTATCCAAATTGTCTGCGAAAGACCTTCGCAACTTTCTCGATCTTTTCACCGCAGTGGTTTCTGGCCGGGGAGAGGAGGCGGGACGCCTAATGGTGGAGCGATCGCGCAACCCTGACTCATGCATTGACAGAGTGGGGTTTTCGCGTGCTATTGCCACCATCTTAGCCGATGCGAGAGAGCGCACTCTTGCCCTCAAAGACATTGGTGTCGGAGATATTTTGACACGGGTGTTCCAAGTTGTGCGAAAGTATCGCGTACAGTTTGAGGGGGAGTTTGTGAATACTGTTGTTAGTATCGTACTGGTGGAGGGAATCGGGCGGAGGCTCGATCCAGATTTGGACCTGCTCGCCTTTGCCGCGAAATACCTCGGGAAAATTGAGGACACGATTCGGGAAGCTGGTGGAGAGTTGGCAACCAAGGATAAGGTTGATTTACAAAAGACGATAGCATTGACCAAAATTGGCAGCATTTACAGGCAAGCCGCCAAGGCGACAAGAGCAAATGAAAAGGAGGTGTCTGGGGACGTGTTAGATAAATAGATGAATGAAACGTGTAATATAGACTTGATTGACATCTACCAATTATGCCAATGTACGAATTCTCATAACTTCCCTCGTCCATGATCTCCCATCAGTACCACGTTCATCACGATATCCTGGTCTGCAATTCAACATATGTGTCAAACCCTTTCGTCGAACTCAAGTCATCGAAGAAGACTCACCTTCCCTCTTGGTGGTGAAGGCGCAACTTCTTCGTCGTCTTCCTCATCGCTCGTCCCCACCTCTCTTTCGTCGAGCTTGGTCATATCTGCTTCCGGCCTTTCCCCCCACCTACGCACTCGAACATCACGGTCGTCGCGTGAGGGGTGAGCCATGACTGGACGTGCAGGGCTTTCGTACGTGATTCCACCGCTCAAAGGTCTCCGGGCGGCTCCAGATGAGGGAAGTGCAGGTGATGGCCACTGTTGACTCGTTGGAGGTATGCGCATCGTTTGCGACCCAAGTGGAGAACGTGAACGTCGCTGCTGTGGGGGATACACATCCAGCAAACGTGCCTTTTCAATCGGTGGTGATACCCACCTGGTCTTCATTTGTAGCGGGTATGTCAAGACCTGAATCAAGCGGGGAACGTGGTGGGACATTCCGCAAATGCGGAATGTTTCGAGCTAAGGAACTCAGACCGGCTGGTCCTGCCCCATTCAAACCACCCACTTCCGGTTGGAGGCCTCCGTCTCGTGAAGTGTTCGAATGCACCAGAGGAAGTGAAACATTTGACTGTCGATGCTGAAAATTGTTGGGTGCGTGAATTGGCTTTCCCTGCAAAGGGGTTACTCGAGCTGGGGCGGGGTGGAGAGTAGTTTCCTGCACTTTCGCATTTTCTGTCACGTCAGGCTCTTCATCAATTGTTGCGAGTACAAAATCGGCCGTGTAGTTGTCCGAGGAATAGATGCGAAAAGTGAGAGGTCTTGGAGAATGTGATTTGGATGTCAGGGAAGGGAAGGGTGCTTTTTGAATTAAAACTTACTGTCCACTGTGATCAAAAAAAGCCGTCACCCCTTGGTTCATATTGTCAGCAAAAGCAAGCACGGCCTAAAATCAAAAGAGAGCAATGATATTTCAACAGCGCTTATCAGCTTGTCCATCGCGTGCTCACTTTGAGCTCCTTGAGTTTTACCGTCAAGTTGGCGTCTAACGCAATTGTGAAGCTCTCAAAGTCCGTGGGGTCAATCGAAAGCTCGGTTTGAAGAGATCTTTTCGTGAGATCTTTTGGGGATTGCATGGCGGGGTGTTTTAAACATAGACGGCACTCAATGTGAGCGAGATTCTCACCGGAATCTCCGGGAGTCCCCTCTGTAAAACTTTTAAGTCCCACTGATGTTGCGGAACACATGATTGTGACCTCGTCAAGCTTTTGATGGAAGTACTTGAGCCAGTCGTTGATGACTTTTGGGCTGGCGACCCACTGATTGCGACATGTGGCAGTCGAATATATCGCTTGAAAAAGTGTAGCAGACTCATAATGGAGTTTGTGCGTCTTTGTGATACCTTTCGAGTCGTGTAAGCAAAAACTTCTCAACCTACTCTTTCGAAACCCCAAGTACTCACCGTATTTGCAATAGATCTGAATAACGAAGCGATCATCTTCCACTCTCGGGTTAAGCTTTAAGACAACCTTTTCCACGTTCTTCTCGACATTGCTCTTCTGTTTGAAGATGTTGATAATGGGCTGGAGGGGAAAGAACGTATGAGCCCAATTACAGCATCATGGTTAGCCCGAGCCGGCATAGAGATGTATAAAAGGTATCGCGCCAGAACACGAGCGTTAAACGTGAATGACGCAATGTCGAGGAGACGAATTCACCTTGAGGTGTAGTCGACAAGTCATATCCCCAGGCTTCCTCTGCGCTTCCGGAAAGAACGTGACGATATATGATTCGAAAAAACGTGGAAGTATTTGGAAAATGACAAACGCGGACTTCGAGGCGTTAACTGTGGAGAGAACAAGCTATCCATAGAATGTGAATCCCGTGACACAATTGATTTAGCGCGAATCGTCATCATCAAGACACAAATCGCCGCGTCAGGATTAGAGAGGTTAGCGAAAGCATGGATCCCACCTTTGAGGCTTTCGCTTCAAGCACGACATCGTCCCCAAACTTCGCCAGAGCCTGAAGGAATCTGGCAAACGCTTCCGAGGGGAAAAAAATCACGATTGCGGTGTCGCAACGTTGGATGATCCGTTGACGCTCACGTTTTACAGATGCGGATGCTATGGAGGCCTCCATTTGAAAAGGATTCGCAAATGAGTGGCTTTCTCCAAATTCAATTTGTGAACGTACAGGCTTTACAACAAGTGAAAACTTTCTCCAAATTCAATTTGTGAATGTACAGGCTTTACAACAATGAAAACTATCTACTCTGCCTCGACTCTCCACCTTCTGGTGTATTCGTGAACTTTCTTCAACCAACCAAAACCCGGGCTTCTTCCCCTCTTTGAGTTTCTGCTACAGAGTCATCAGGACCGAACAGCACGTGAGCCAACTTTCCACCCATTTCACTTTCAGTTTTCTCCTTGGCCTTGTCCACTGTGCCCATGGTTGGAACGCTCCGTTTCACCACCCTGAACGATGACATGAGATTTCCTTGGCTGCCTCCACCAATCAAGCCCCCCCAATTTGCCTGAACCTTTCCTTGAGCTCCTCCGGGAATTTCACCAATAGATGGGCCTTCATTTGTTACTCCTGAATTACCGGTCATCATTTTCATCCTCTTACTTGGGTTCTCCTCAAATGCGCCTCTTCCGTTGGAATCCCCCACAAGTTGATTGGGTTCGATCCCATTTGCCATCTCAACATGCAAGCGTTTCGTCGGGTTTGCAGCTGAGGATAACGTATGCTGCGTTGTTGAGAGTGCAGCCCCTGAGGTGGTGGTTGTGTCGGCAACGACATTCTCGTTCTGAACCGTAGGAGCCCCGCGTGTGTCGCTCGTAGTTGCTGGATTTGACAACCCCATCAAGCCTCTGAGAGCCGACGGTTTAAACGGTGACAGCAACACCTCGATCGACATTTTGCCTCTGGGCTTCGCTAATGTCGGACCAGCCCTCGTACTTGATGGCTCTTTGGCTTTTGCCACACCTCTACTGCTTTTAGTCGTAGGTTTCGATGTTGTTTTTTTCTTGACGCGTGTCGTGGAGGACTGCAGTGAGAGCTTCGGGGCTTTCAGTCCAGGCGAGGTATTTCCACGGGGTTTGGTCGATAGGGAGGCATTCGCATATGAAGATGGAATAACAGTAGACGTAAGACTGCCTGGAGCGCGAGGTGGAGAGGGCTTGTACAATTTACCTGGTGCGCGGTGTTAAAGATAAATATCATCATCGTCACTGCTGCAGTCAAACACACCTCTGTCATTTCCACTTTCTTCGATATTTTCCTTCTCTCCCTCCCCATCGACCCTCCTTTGGTCGCCCTCTCTCCACCTCTTCCACACCTCCTCAGCCATGCCGTCGGCCTCCCCCACGACGACGTGATCAAACACATCGTCCCATTCTTTCCCAGGTGCTGTCGCATTGACGAGTACGGTTGCGCCACCTCGCACGGCTCGCACAGCGCGCGCAACGTCCTTGACCAGTCGGCGAACACCAGGGATCTTTAGGGAGGTTCCCATGACGAGAAGAAGGTCGGGCCGTTTACGGAGATCTTGTGATGTCAAGTCGGCGATGAGGTCACCTATGGTGGAGTGGGGAGCAATAGATATGAAGTCTAAGATAAAGTTGAGGAAAAGGCGACTCCCAAAGTTTTGTAGCTACAGCGCTCCACACCGCATCCATTTTCATGACCAACCACCTTCTCGCCTCCGCATGTTCTCTTTCTTGGTGTCTACTTGGCCTGGAAGTCCCCCATCACAAAGGACCACTCACCTCGTTCATGAACCTCATTATACAACACCACATCCGGCCTCAGCCTTCCCACACCCCTCTCCCTCTTTCCCAATGCCCTCCTGATATCGCGTTCCTCCTCGCACCTGGGACAAGGCGGAGCCTCACCCGACGACGTGACCGAATGGAGGGGATGGGAGAAGGGCACGCGGTGGCGGCACAAGAAGCACACGAGGTGTGAAAGATTGCCGTGGAGTTGGACAACACGAAGTGGGGGGCGGTTTGAGGACGGTAGAGGGGCAGGGGTGCCAGGAGTTACGACAGTGGGTGTGGGTGTGGGTGGTGTGAGCGCGCGTGTTGAAGGGTTTGGGGTTAAAGGTGACGCATTGGAGGTAGAGGTAAACCCGCTTGGTGAGGCAAAGAGTTTGAAGACGTCGGGTTCCGTCGAGGAGAATACTGGTCCAGAAATGGTTCCCAGGGCATCAACACTCGAGGTGCCGTTCGAGCCAGAGACTGAAGAGCCGGCCAGAAGTTCAGTGAAAGAATCACGCGCACGTGTGCGGTCGGCATCTCCGAGTGGGGTTCTGCAACGGATGTCCGCGTCCTGGGTCCCCTTTGAGTTGCCGTGGTGAGTCTCCCGGTCCTGCGGGAACGGCGTCTGGGTAGGAGGCGCGGATGCAGCCCCATGACGGCTTGCGAGTGTGGACGGGGACCTGACGGAGGACTGCTCTGGTGACGCTGTTAGGTGGGGTTTGGCGATAGGCGGTCCCAGCGACGGAGGCGGGGCGGGAGAGGGTGTCCCCGGTGCCGCTGAGAACGTGGATGGTCGATGGATTTGCGAGGGCGGCGTGGTGTTCGCGATTTCGTGTGCAGCGGGGGAACTGAGGAGGGACATGGACGGGAAAGCGGGCGAGGTCGTGTTGCGAGATACCGTGGTTGGCACAGTGGCGTTTCCGGACCCTGACAATGGAGAGTGTGACGACATGGAACGCGCCGGTGCCGGTGTGGTAGGCCCCAAAGCCGGCATCTGCGCGGCCCCGTGCGCTGATCCCTTCTTCCCTGCCGCAACCTCCACGGCGACGTCCAAATCGGTCTCGAAGCCCACTCTTCCCTCCAACCCGTCAATATTCTGCGTGTAGCATCTGACCAGGGAGCCCCGCTCGTCTAGATCCCTGATGAGCCTGTGTGCGGGCGTGGGCGTTGCGCGGTCGGCCATCTCCTTGAGTTCGGAGATGAAGCAGTAGAAGGCCCGAGTCGACGCCGGGTCGGAGAATAGCGTCGCGTCGAACAGGTCCTTGCCGGAGCGCGCGGCCGTAGGGAAGCGGTGCTTGACGAGCGTGTAGAGCCCGTTGGAGGAGCGGAAGTCCTGAGGGAAGGGGTGGGAATGGAGTCGTGGGGTGTGTGGAAGCGAGTTCAAACGACGAGCAGGGTAGAAAACACACGCAACACATAGCCTTTCCATGACCGAATCCCCATGCGTGCCGTTTGGAACTCCAAACACGCCCATCCCACGTTCTGACCCAACCCGGTCCAAGCATCCCTCTTCCACCCCCCAAACTCACAGGAATGCCCCCCGACACCGATACCCCGGCCCCCGTGACAACAATCGCCCTCCTGGCCCTCCCAACGGCGCGCGCGGCCTCCTGCATCCCGCTCACGCCCCCCGGATCGGGGTTGGGTCGGCTCATGGACGCCTGAGGGTATTTTCAAGCGGTCAGTGGTGGATTTGAGTGCCTTTGGGCTCGAAAAGTGGAAACGTGGGGATGGGAGGGGCGGTGGAGGGAGGAATTGGTGGTAAATTGGTGCGAATCGAGCGTGTGTGGGGATATGTGGGATGCTCCCGAGATTCTGGCGGAGGGGCGGGAGGAAATGTGCTAGTAAGTGCGCGACTTAGGGCAGCGGAGCAAGATTGGTGCGATTGGGGGTGATTGGAGGTAGATAGGTGGGAGCTTGGAGGGGGCAGAAATTTCCAAACATTGACCCACAAAGGGGAAATATCAAAGTTTGATTCGAGGTGACAGCGATATTTCGTAGACATATTTAGGTACGATACGAGTTATCTAATTTAGAGAAATCTACATCGGGACAGATCGTTTATGAGACGGTGTGGATCGAGTTGAGCAGGGAAACGAACCCATTCTGCCACGCGATCTGCCTAGAACTCTACCGTCGCAACAACGAGGGTATTACTTTGCCCGGGTCGGGAGATGGAACGGGGGCGGGACTGCATATGTGCCGGGCGTTGGGTGCGCCAACCCAGTTCTGTCACACGAGTTGGGGCTGTGACCACCCCGGGCGACATCCTGATATACGGAACATAAATTACGGTGGTATCTCACAGTCTTCGCTTCGCTTCGTCCCAGATCCCGGGGTGGAGATGGTTTATGGCATTTGCCATACATCTCTTCATCCAAATAAATACCTCCCAAGAACGTCAATACGACCTATCCCCCCTCCCACCTCCACCACGCCCACCCACTCACTTCCTCCCCCCAGGCTGCCTTATATACTCCTGCACCCCGGGCTCACCAGGCACGGTCTCGAACAGATTGTCCTCCCCGTGGGCCAGGGACGGGTAAGACTCGGGTTCGGTCAGGGCGCCCCAGTGGGCGCGCGCGCGGGCGATGTGGTCGGATGAGGTCGCGACGTAGTTCCACCTGGTGAGACGGGGGGGAGAGGGATGGTGTGAGTGCGGTTGGAGGTGAGGGCCGCTTGTTCGGGAATGGGACGACCGTTTGTACGATGCCAGGTAACACACGCTCCACGTTCTCCCACCCTATCCACACGCCCCACGCGGCACTTTCGCTCTCGCACTCTCTCAACCTCTCACTGTCTCACACCACTACGTCCTCACCATCACCTCCTCACCCCATCACTGCTACCCCCCCCCCCCCCCCCCCCCCCCCCCCCCCGATACACAAAACTCACCAAACATGCCTCCTCTCCACCTTGGCCCCACCCAAAACAACCGCTCTCGCCACCTCCCCCGCCTTTCCCGCGGGCGGGGGCACGACATAAACATCCTCGCCCTCCTTCAACACGGCCAAATGAAACTGCGGCACATGCAAATCGGCCCGTCCCCTTGCGCGGATCGTCACGCCGGGCGCGTCGACGGAATAGACTGCGCGCTGGGGTGCGTCGGATGCGAGGACGGGGATGGATCCGTCCGCCGTGGGCGATGCAGGGGAGGATGGGGAGACGGACGTGTAGGAGGCCGGAGTCGCATGCAGAAAGAGCGCGGCGTACAGCGTGTCGGGGTCGGGTACGGTGACGGGGGATGGGAGGGAGAAGGAGCCGAGAAGGTTTGGGCGGGATCCGATGAGGAGTTTTGCGTGTGATGAGGGGGAGGAAGGAGGGGAGGAGGATGAGGAGGAGGAGGAGGAGGAAAGGTGGAATTCGGGGAGGGATGAAGCCGTGGCGTGTTGGAATGAGGCGGGGGCGTGTTCGAGGTGAGGGGGGAGGACGGACCAGAATTGGATTCCATGCAGCGGTTGTCTATCCTCTGCGCTTGCGGTGTCGTTGACGGGCCGTTCTGAGTGGACGACACCCCGCCCAGCGTGCATGATATTGACATCTCCCGGTCTGATGACCTGGGACGTGCCGAGCGAGTCGCGGTGGAGAAGCGCACCGCGGAAGAGAAACGTGACTGTGGAGAGACCGATGTGCGGGTGAGGGGGTACAGAGAGTGGGGGAGGGAGCGTGGTGGGAAGTGATGGTGATCCCATGTGATCGAGGAATATGAATGGTCTGGCCCAGTTGGTTTACGAAATATTTCGTCAAATGAATTGCAGCCGGGGGTGATGAAGCAGGAGTGAGTAGCCCCGACACAGAAAGAAGGGAAGAAAGCGAGAGCGTACGCACCCGACGGTCTGCGTGGGATAGGACGGCAGCAGTCTGCGCACCGAGATTCCGACCACGAGCTCCTTGACCTTTGGGGCGATGATTTCGAGTGCAGACATGTGGGGAGTGTGGGCGAGTGTGGTGGAGCGGAGAGTGCGAGGAGTGCGATTCACGCGAAAAGAGGATGAAATCGCAGTGGGGGAGAGTAGGAGTGCAGCCGTGGTTGTTGTGATTGGGCCGCAGGACACAGTTTAGTTTTTCACTCACATCTTCACCTGCACACTCTTCTCGCAACCCCGTCACCCCCCACCCCTCGCACAACCCACGCGCACCTACATGGCCATCCCGTACATCCCAATCGACACAATCCCGCTGCATCTCACCGTCAGAGACTCCGCGACGCTCCACCCGCTCGCAGTGCGCGCAGAGGTCGTGCACAGACTCAACAAGGACGACGCACTCGGACCCAGCAGATCGCTCATTGCGCCAGATGTCAGGCACCAGCTGGACCAGATTGCAACGGTGTGTGTGTGGGGCGGGGGCGAGATGGAACGAACGAAGCGCGAGCGACGAAGGAGCGAGTCGCCGAGTGAAGTGGAGTCGAGCCCCGCGACCGACGGAGGCCTGGCAAGGCCGGAGGAGGGAGCAGTCCGAGGCCTAAGCGCCCCTAGGCGCTGACTGAGAACCGAGCGAAACCAGGCTGGCCGCCGGAGGCGCGAATGATACAGCGCGGAGCGCGGTACAGATCAGAGCGCATACTCCCGCGTGAGGCGCTGACCGAGGAGTCCGCCGGAGGCGAGTGATCCCGCGAAACGGAATACTCTCGCGGAGCGATGACCGAGGCTCTCTGCAGGAGGCGAGTGCCCCGCGAAGCGGAATACTCTCGCGGTGCGATGGCCGAGGCTGTCCGCCGGAGGCGAGTGATCTCGCGAAGTGGAATACTCTCGCGGAGCGTGGATTATCCTACGCAGAGCGCGTACAGAGACCGAGGCTGTCCGCCAGATGCGAATGATTGCGTCCATGTCCCCGACCTTCTTCTAGCGCCGCCGTGATACTGACTTCTCTTGCAATCCGTTCCTTGCCCGCACTAGTCCCTCAGAGGCGAACTTGAGTGGGGCCTCTACGGCCACGTCGACCTGTCTCTCCTTGTTGCCGACACCGACTCGTCCTCAGCCTCGCAGAAGGCAGAAGTGAAGGCAGAGGTGAAGGCAGAGGTGAAGGCAGAGGTGAAGGCAGAAGTAGAGGCACCGCGTGTGCAGAGACACAAGGAGAAGGAAAAGACGAAGGAGAAGGAACAAGAGAAGACGAAGGAGAAGAGCAAGGAGAAGGAGAAGAAACACTCTGCAGACGCAACCACCACGTCAACGTCAGCGTCAGCCTCGTCATCCGCCGACGCGGCTGTCAAAAAGGCAAAGAAGCGCAAGAGAGACACCGAGGTCTGATCACATGCCGGTCGGTGGAGCTCTGGTGGGGTCTTTGGGAGGCGTGCGTGGGGGTTCTGGTTGCGGGGACGTATATGGACGTTGCACAGGGAGTGGAGTGGACGTTTTTGACAGACATTGTCAGGAGGAGAGTTGGACTATGGACTTCATTTTGTTGGTAGCGCCGGGGAGGACGGGCCGGAAGGGTACGGGTGGAGGAGCGGGTTTACGCGGGATGCAGATGCAATTAGGCGGACTGCGCGTGTTCTTGTGTCGAGTGGCAGGGCTCGGACGTGCAAGGTCGCATGGACTTTGAGTCGTTCTTGTGTCGAGTGGCAGGGCTCGGACGTGCAAGGTCGCATGGACTTTGAGTCGGTCGACGAGATGCGACGCCTTCGGGTGGAGACGGACAGACCACAAGTATGGACGGAGACGGACCGGACCGCGCCTGTGTCGAACGCCCGCTTCAACTAGCCGCACGACTTTGAAAAGGCGGCTTCGAGGTCGCAGGACTGGATCAGCTTGTTCGGCGCCAGGATCAGCTTTTGATGTTCCACGTTCCAGAACCTTTCGAGCGCCATGAATGGACAACTGCCAGCAGCTGGAAGACTAACGTGCCGCACGCCTGTCGGGTTGTCGGTTGCCAGTTCAGGTGTATTCCGGAGGAGTGGACACCTCGTATCCGATCAACACAGCACGCTGTGACGCGCGACATCCAAGAACCGTTAACCGCCTCCTGCGCCTGCAAGGCCCACCTCACTCTCCTTTTCCTTCACATTCACCTTCCCGCACCCCGCCCCTTTCGCCAGCATTGCGTCACGTCCCGCACATTAGCTCGTCACGTCCCCGGCATCCTTCCTCGCACCGATTGCGAGCGTGACTGTATATAGAGATATCACCATACCGTCAAGTACTGCATCACTTGTATGTCGTGTCGTCGTACAGAGAATAATACCATTCCGGGCCACGAGCCTTGTTGGTCCGTCGTGGAAGGTTTGGTTGGTTCGAAGAGCCCACCGTGCGCCGTGTCGTGTGAGTACCATTTATAAAGCGTGCACTGGGACGGGACGACATAGCACAGCATTACATTACATATTACGAAAAACACTGAAGAAGAAGTAAAAAAGAGTACAGATCCATCGCACCCGCCCCCGTACCTTATTACATAAAAGTCCCTCGTATCTCCTGCGTATTAGTCCCACGCGTTTCTTGCTCTTCACACCACCCAAATGCTCCCTTCCCTCCTTACCACTCTGGCCAGTCCCATCTCTCCCACGCATCACACCTCACCGCTCACCACCCCACGGCTGTCCGTATCCGACCGACCCCTGCGCGTTTTTGTAAGGGCTGTCATACGCCAAGCTGCCCTCGTACGTCACGCCCGACGCCAGAAGCGGGACCGCCGTGGACCCCTCCATTGCCTTTCCCGGGCCTCCCCACCCGCCAGAACTCGGCGCCACGAGGGTGGGCGGCGCGCCGCGCACGTCAAACACGGTCCCGCTCCCGCTCGACGCCGAGAAGGACCCGGGGGCGTCGCCTAGCGCGACGGAGCCCAGCAGGGTGCGTTGGGACTTGACGTGGGACGCCACGGGGGGAAGGGCCGATTCCCCGCGCAGGCGGTACGTGAATGGCGCCGAGGGCGTGGTTAGGGGGCCGGGCGCGACTTGGGTGAGGTCGAGGCAGTCGAGGGGTCTGGGAGGTGGTGGTGGGTGGTGAGATGACCATGACGTACGCGGTCCGTGGTATAGGGGTACTTACAGTGCGCCGTAGGCTCCAGTCGCGAGCTGTTGGGTTGCGGCGCAAACAAGTGAGTTCTTTGCTACGGAACTGGCACCGACCCCCTTCCACTGAAATGCAAACTCACGTTTTTGCCAATTCCCCATCCGTCCCTGAATACCCAAGCCAGCTCCACCCTATCGCATCGCATCGCACGGTGTAAGTCCCTCCGCACAAACCTGCCCCCGCCACCGCCACCTTCCAACTCACCTGTTACCTACAAACAGCGCCAGTTCGTCTTCTTGTGTCGGTGAATGCTAGAAGCGAGGGGAAATTTGTCAGTTCATGGATAGTGCATCGGGGGGCAACAATAGAGGAAACAGAGAACTCACAGGAACCGCAACCGTCAAGGGATCACCGCGGTAGTTGACAGAGCCGTCCGTCACTTCGGAGTAGAGACCTTTGGCGTAGGTGTAGAACCACTGGATATGGGGAGGGGTGTTGGTCAGCACGATCCGTTCCCAACACATTTCCCACCCGCTCCACCCCCCTCCCCTCCCCGCCCACCACCAAAACTCACATGAACAACCTGCGCGCTCGCAGTCTTATCCGTCAACGCCTCCGACGACGGCAACAGCGGGGCAGCAGCACCAACGACCGCCGCGTGCTGCACAGGCTTGATGAAGGAGGGCGCGAGGCCGAGTGCGTCGGAGCCGCCCGTGGGGTAGACGGGGCCGGAAACGGGTGACACGTTCGAGAAGCCCGTCGGTGGGCCCGGCGGGCCCGGGGGCGCAGGTGGGGGTGGGGCGGGACTCCGGCGGTAAGTGGGTTTGGGGGCTGGCGTGGAGCTGTGTTTGTGGGCTTTCGTGAGTCCCACTTCGACGGCGCGGACGAGGACAGGGCCTCACTTGCTCTTGCGAATGTAGAACACCACACCCGCGAGGATGGCGAGCGCAGCAATGCCTCCCACCACGCCGCCGATGATGGCGCCCAGGTTACTTCCACTTCCCCCGTCGGCAGGGGGAGGGGCTCCAGCTGCGCGAGGTGGGGCCGCGGGTTCGACGGACTGGGTGGACGTTGCGGACGCGCCTGACGACGAGGTGCCACTGAGAGAAGGCGAAGCGGTGCCGGTGGAGGCGGGCAGCACGGCGGAGGAGGTTGATCCGGTGTCCACTGTGGTTTTACGGGGGTAAAACAGAGGGGACTGGTGTCAGTATAGTGCAATTCGGGGAGAAAATGATGAATGCGGACCTGAAACAGTTGCAGATGCGGTCGCGGCGGCCGTCGAATCGGAGGAAGGAGCAGCAGCGGACGTCGCTGATGCTAGGAAACCACCTGTTAAACGGAGCATGGACGAAAAGGACACGGGGGATGAGCTCACCAGATGGCGGTGGAGCGGATGCGGGGGCCAACGCTGAGAGAGAGGTGAGATGTCGCACAAATGGAGACTGGGTCAGAGGGACTTACTGGCAGACGGCGGTGGTGGGGGAGGCGCTGCGGATGGAGAAGACGTCAAGATATGTGCGTGGTTCAAAATTTTCGCAGTGTGCTTACCGGCAGTTGAGGGCGTTGGTGGTGGGGGGGGAGGTGGAGCTAGCGATGGTATGAAGTGTAAGATGACGGGCTGCTTCAGTGGCATCGACATGTGTGCTCACGAGGTGGCGCTGCAGGATGAAAATGTTCAAATCAAGAAAGCATTTCTTTGACAGCAGCTAATCACTCACGTGGTGGGGGTGGAGGTGGAGGTGGTGGAGGTGGTGGCGGGGGAGATTTCTGGCAGATACCTTCCTCGGGCTTCCCCGCGGGATAAACGCACGATTGGCCCGCCCCGCAGCAACCACCGACGCCGCAGCAGGTGCCATTGGTCGCAGCTACGCAACTCCAGTAGGAACCGGGGGTAAGCGGATGAGGGCAACAAGTGTAAGTGTTGGGCAGACAATTGTTCGCGTCTGCTCCTGACGTGGGACAGCTTGCAAGTGGTGATGGGTGAGAAAGCGAGACGGAAGATGCGCAGAAAAGAAGACCACGCACTAGATTCTTCCACTTGGGCACGATTGTCGCTGGAACAGGTGACGGTCCAATCGCGCAGCGCTTGCAAGCGGGAGAGCAAAAAGCGCCAGAAAAATCGATCGCATCAGAATTGCTCGCCCCATTACGCTGGTCCGTATTATGAAGGCGGGGTTTCCTCAATAGCCTGCGGCCGCAAATGCCTCTCGCCAACCGACCGCTGCCAAAGCCAAGCCACTCTTTTCAAGCCTTTCCGAAACTAAGACTGCGAATAACATTCCTTCCCATTGCTACGAGTGGTGAGTTGTGGTGAAGGGAACAGGGAGAGGAATTGAAGGGGTGAACATACTGGTTAACATTATGACGCTTCTGAGTGAAAAAAGTGAGTTCAGGCCAGAGCACTCTCAACCTTTCACTTTTTAAACTGGGAACCGAACAGGCAGCTGAGGCCACGCCTTGTGGGGAATATGGGGAGAGAGGCAGCACTCACAGTGCACTTTTACCGAGTGTCGGCAGGTGTCGGCTTCGCTGAGCACAGAAGTCTTAGTACTTCCCTTCGAAACCGAGAACCGAAGCTCGCAATCCCAACGGAGTGCAGCACCTTTGCTCCAAAAGAGATGTAAATGCTGCAGGGTGATAAGTGACTTTTGGTTCGAAACATGCATAGTAATATCAAATTTGCAAGAGATTATTTTCTTGCAATAAAAATTGCTATGGGGGGAGGCCGTGAGTCAAACAAAGTCCATGAAAAATCGGTGCCCAAAAATCGTCTTCGGTCGAAAGGTTGGCGCTTCGTCCCCCAATCCCGTTTCCATGGCTTTCTCGTCGAAACCCCCGCTGCGATTTCCCTCTCTGTCGAAAGTGAGAACTCCAAGCTCGTTTGAGGCTGGACCTGCATCGAGCTTGCGATCGTGGAAAGTGGAAACGTTGACAAAGGTGTGTGGAGCTCCAGAGCTCGATGTTTTGAAACTCACACGATTCAGTCATGGATGGCTCGAATATTTTCACTCGCCTTGATGGCATATCCCAGATTAGCACGGAGCAATGTGACCTTGTGACGGAAATCCGAACCCTGGTCGGGGAAGCCGAGCCCAAGGTTGCAGAAATTCTTCAATCGCACCCTTTTCGGCATAATGACACCACTACCAGCCACGATGTATTTGAAGAGCTTGTCAAAGTACGTCCAAACCTCGTTCTGCCATTCGTCATGTGACGTCACGAGTCCTATTGGGAACCACAATAGTTTATCACAGCTCCACCCTCGGAAGTGGCGGCGGATGACTGGATAGAAACGCTCCATGAGGTTTTCCAGGTGCTGGATGGTGGTGCGGATCTCTTTCGCAATTTCTGCACAAAGTTCCTCCAAATCGCGGCAAGTGTCACAGAGGTGTCGTTTTTGATGCCAGCTTCGTCTCCTTCAACTTCTACTTGGCACACAGGACGATGACCTCCCCATTTTCCTCTCCTACCTTCAACCCCTCCCGGAGGCCGAATCTATCGCGACAGAGACCGCGTCGGTCGCCCTTGACGCTGGGGACGACGTGGATTCCGAAACACGCTCGAGGGTGTCAGGTGGCGGTCGCTCGAGGAAAGTAACGTTTGAGGACCTGGACGCAGCATTGGAAAAGGCTAAGTTGGGGGGTGCTCAAGGCGAACAGCAACCAAACGAAACCACGTCCCTCTCTGAGCGATCCCTGTCAGTCGATGGTGTCGACCAGCGGCGACGCTCAAAGTCACCAAGGTCAGACGCCACTTTGCAGAATCGCGTCGCGCGACTCGGCTTCGCGGCTCGAGCTGCTGGGCCTGGACCTGCCAAGCAAATTGAAATACCAGCAGAGGCAGTCTCTGATCACGTGCATGTCGCTCTTCGGGATCGCGAGGGGGAGATTGATGCTATTATCACTCGAAATAAGCATTTCTTTGACACAGTCGAGTGAGAGACATTCTAGTGCTCGGAGATCATCGCTCTCCATTTTGACTTCGTGTACTTTGCAAATAGGAAAACGCTGGACCCATTAAAAATACTGGACTTCAACCGGACACTTCACACTCCGCGTCGTCTTCTTTCAGATATCGACTGGGTCCACCGGCTTAAGATGGAAGCATTTGCCGAATCACCGGCGCTCTTTGCTGCTTTCCGCAAAATCGTCGGGTACGATTTGGACGAAAACCACGAGCTTACTGTGGTGGAGGACACGGACACGTTCGACGACAAGTCTGGGCTGGTCCCAGATTTGTCCAAGGCTCTTTTGAGGTTCCGATCCCTCCCACCACTGAGAAGATCCGCCGTGACCGTCCTCTATCCTGCCCTCGGTCGAGCACTTCGATCACTCGTGAAGGGTGATTTGAGGACATATGAAAAGTTAGTTGCTGTCATCTCCAGTGGAGACCTGGCGGACGAGCGATGGCTCATGGAGTTGCGCCGCTCGACGGAGAGACATCCTGGCATCCTTGATTTCCTTTCCGAGATCGCAGATTATGGTGAGTACGCGAATTTTGCAAGCGCCATCAAGTAGACTGATCAATCCTGCAGAGAGCTTTTGGGAAGAGTCAGAAGCACCGAAGCCTGCGGAGCCAGTCGAACAAGTTGTGTCGGTGCCTGCTCGAGAAGATGTCGAGTTCCTGCGAGCGTGTGAAGAAGAGTACGCTGCATTCTTTAACAAAGTGTCTCGAAGTCTCCCTCCGAAAACGTATGGTCGATTCATTAAACTCTTGTTCTGCTCCCGAGAAGTTCTAAGTGATGAAGTGTGAGAGCAAGAACGTTATTGCTCGCAACCATCGCACGTTGACATCCTAATTGCAGATGGCTGAGCATCGCTGAGACGCAGTACCTCGGCAAGCTGACCCCGCTGGCTTCCGAATTTTTCAACATGATTGGAGCAACGGTGTCGATGAACACAATGTCTCGCACTTATGCTTCTCAGGACAGCCCGTTCACGGGTCGCCTGGTTGTCGATGAAGAGAAAGTAAAGGGTTTGGACGGTGATGCAAAGTGTAAGGACTTTTGGAGTGCCCTGGCCAAGAAGTCAAGGGGTGTCGAGCGTCTGAAAGAAGTTCTCTCTCGTCCGGACAAGTTCGCTGGTGCGGGTTGATTTCGCTCCCATTATCACGACTTTTCCCTCATGTTCCATGTTCCACAGACAGCTCTTGGTACTCGTCCATCACGGAGTTATTTGACGACGTTGAGTTGAATTTCTACGCCCCAGATAGCCTCTTTGTGCGCTTCTGCACTTTGATAGGGGTGCGCAGCGAACTGAAATCGGAAGAGAATACTTCGACTCTTCCGATTTCATCGTCCAATCCGGCCAGTCCTCTGAGAATCACTATTACACCAGTTCCATCCCGAAGCGCCATACGCCAAGTTGAATCCCCTGCACTTCTGGCTCTGTCACCGGTAGTTGACTTCAGACGAACATTCTCGCCGACGTTGGACGTGTTCCAAGGAGGCGTGACCACCCCAGATGACCTCGAAGTGCCACGGAGCCGGCTACCGAAGCTTCTATCAGACGCCCTCTTCTTTCACCTCATGCGAGAACTTCTCGGCAGGTATTGGCAGCGCTTTGTGCGACAGTTCATCGATCGTAGGGAGGAGCAGAACTTTGAAGGGAAGAGTACAGAAGCAGTTATCATGGAGGTAGGTGTTTGGAAACAACCGATCAATTAAGATGATTGCCATTATTTTTGATTGTGATAGGTGATCCTCGAAGTGGGAGAGGACGATGGACATGAATTGGCGAGTACTTATGATTTTGCAATGAAATGCATTTCAGCTTATTGTTCGGAGCTGACGTGTGTTTAGGCCCAAAAGTTCCTTTCTCGACTTCGCTGAAGCATGATTAGTAGCATTTTTACAATTTCAATGATACATTACAATTTAGTCAAAACCCAATTCTGGACGGGCCTTGCGAATTTGCCGCACTCCGCCCAAACTCCTTATCCCACTTTCTCAACGCCTCCACGATTTCCGCGCGCTCGTTCGTGCTTGGAACAATATCACCACTCTGCAATGCATCCAAGAAGTGTTTGAGTGCAAGAGTTCTATGCAAATCTTTTGAATGGGGTAATAGGATTTGTTCCCTGTCAGCGCGAGAAAAAGTCCGAGACATTAAGAACATCTTTCGACTAATGTACAAGGAAACTCACCTGACCGCATTCATCGCTGCTGCGATGCATAAATTTTTTAGATCAGACCCGCTCCACTGATGTGTTTTCTCGGCGATGCTTTCCAAAATGGACTGTCGTTCGTCAAGAGAAAAGCCCACTTGCTCGTCCACCAACAAAGCATTCAAGATTTCCATCCGCTCCCCTTTGTCTGGCAAATCCACAAGAATACGGCGGGGCAAACGCCTGAGAACTGCCTCGTCAAGGTCAAACGGCCGATTTGTGGCACCAACCACAACGACACCAGTATTTTCGCTTTGGATCCCGTCCCATTCTTGCATAAACTCGTTGATTGTGTTCACAGCCCAGTGCGGAGACATTGACCTGTGACGGCTCCGAAGCAATGCGTCTATCTCATCGACAAAGATTACACAAGGTCGCAATTTGCGCGCCAGCGTGAAAACTGCCTTAACGCTGTATCCCAGATGAGAGCTCGTGAGTGACATATGGCGGATCGCAGTCTTTTGCACTCACTTCTTCTCATTCTCTCCCACCCACATACTTTGAACCGTACTCATTTGGATGTTCAAGAAGTTTGCCCCGGCTTCTGTCGCAACAGCCTTGGCAAGCATGGTTTTTCCAGTTCCAGGGGGACCGAAGAGTAGAATCCCACTCGTAGTTTGTCGCAAAATACCGGTTGAGAAGAGTTGAGGTCGTATAAGTGGCAGTTGAATGAGTTCGGTGACAGTCTTGAAAATTTCTTTTCAGTGATTAAGTATGACCTATCTGCCCTGCACTTTCGCACCTGCTTCGTTCTTTCCATCCCTCCTACCGACGTGAACGAGATGTTCAGCTTTGAGGGCTGCACGAGACACTCTCGCAGAATTCTCTCCTCATGTTTCGTCAATCGGTGCCTATCCCGGGGGTCCTAAGCGAAGCTCATGAGGCGAACGCCGCACATGCATCAGAGAGAGCTGCACGCATTACCTTGAAGAGACCTGACCACTCAGCACCACCAAGTTTTAGAGCTTCTGCCACGTACAAACCATCTCGCCAATGAGAAAATGCCTCATTAAATTCGTCAATACCGATATGATGAGAGCGTGCTGCTTCTTCCGCAATCGATGAAACTTGCTTTTCCTCTTGCCTCACAGGAAGGATCTCTTTGCGTTCACGCGCTCCCATGGCAACAAGAACCATGCGCTCTATTTCGCCAACAGTAAAAAGTCGGTCTTCCAACCGGGTCCCTCGATTATTGCTATCTTGGCCATCCGCCAAAACAGTCAAGATGTCCTCCCTGGAGACACCATCAATTCCACTCCACTTCAACACGTTTCTCAACTCCTGGAGATTGTGGTCTGCCACAATTTGGCGATAGTCACTCTCGAAAAGGCTGGACAATGATTCAACATCCATTTGTGGAGATTGTGACTTCGACTGATTACGATCCGATTCGCCGTCGCCTCTGATTGCGCTGGGGGGGAGAACGTTGACTCTGAGTACTCCGAGGTATCTGTCGAACGGCGTATCATAATGTATCTTCCGATTGTGAGCGCTTCTTCCTCTCTTTAAGTTTTAAGGTGATCGCAATCCATCAGTGCAGTAAATGGGAAAACAACACGTCAGTCTTACCGAGCTTGCTTCATCGCCACCCATCCCTACACCCTCGTCTTCATCTGATTCATGCCCAGAACCTGAAGTTCCACCACCACCAGATCCCGGCCCTCGCCTTGGTCCATTCAATCCCAGCAATGCGTCTAATCGTCCACCAGCCACCTTACCACGTGTAGTTAGAGACGGAGTGACAGGCAGAACAACGATCAGTGATCGTTCTTTGCGAATTTGCTGGACCGCAGCGAGAAGAGCTTGGACCACAACGTCATCCGGAATGACATTTGGAAGACTTTCTTCTCCGAACGGCGAGGAAAGAGGGGAGTTCTTGCTGCCTTGAAACGGTAATGCTGCGAGAAGCGCTGTGCAGTCTTCCCAGAAAAGAACGAACGGTGGTGGTATGGCGTCAGATTTAAGAGAGGGATGCAGGTGTCGCGAAGATGCCGGGTCAACATTGGTTGCGAGATTGAGGAATGCTCTGAGATGGTCAGAAAACAAGTGTGCAGCTGAATTCGCGTGTGAATGAACAGTGGAAGATCCAACAAGTGGAGAGGTTCTCGCTTGTGCTGACAGATTAGGTGATGGGTTCCCAGTTGTTCCCAAGAAAGGTACCAACTGTCCTCCCGACCCGCCGAGACCGTTCATTCCTTCACCATACCCACGAAACCAGGGGTATGGAACGGCGATGGTCGACTCCTCATCATCGCTTGATCCGCTTGCATTGGCGAGTAAGCCAGCGATCCCATTTCCGGTTATTGATAGTCCACCCGGTGATCTTGACCCGGCTAGGAGAAGCACGGACGGCCCTGTGGCTGGGCCACGCCGTTGCCCCGGGCGGAGAGTGCCCATGATGTCACTTTGAAATCCAGGGAGCTGCTGGGATGTCCCATTGCCCTCAAGTTTGGTTGTAAACGCTCGCAGTGGGGGTACTACGGAAGATCCATTAGATGAGGGCGAACCTGTAGACATTGGTAACCCCTCACCCCTTTCGAAGATATCGGCGTTGACAACACTGAGAAAGCTTGCGCCGATCTCGTTGGCCAATTCCTTCGTCAACTCTCTCAAATATCTTTCTGAACCGCGGTAAGGTGAGCTCAAAACAACAACTCCGGAATTCACGGACAACAGTTGCGAGTGGCGATTAAGCATCCGCAGAGACGAAGAAGAAAGTGAATGAAAAGCATTTAGAAGGTCACGTCTCGTAGATGGATGAACCGGGTGGGGAAAGGCACGTGAGTGATGGTGATTGCTCCTTGAAGGTGAAGGTGAAGACTGCAGATTCGTCACAGAATCAGTGGCAGTCCCTTGAGACACGTCACTCTTCAGCGCTTTCTCGGCATGAGAGTGTTGCTCTCCATTGCGAGTATCACTATCACCACCACTATTCCCTTCGCCGCCATCACTTCCGCCCTCCGCTACGTAACTATTCGACAACGTGCCATCACGGTCATCACCGAAGCCTGGAGCTGGGATAATCCTGGATACGAGCTCCGCTGATATTGGTATATTGGAACCGATAAGGTCCTTAAGAGTGCGAGGAGGAGCAAAAGACATTGCTGGCGATGAAATATGTGAGCCGGAATTCCGTTTGGTAGCAGGAGAGGTCAACTTGTTTGGATTACTACGAGAGCGAACGTCTCCAATTTGTGGTGGGATGCTGCCTGACGTTGGTGCGCGCGAAAGATACACCGCATCCATGAATGTTTCCCGATCGTCCTTTCGATCAGAGAATGCGGTGGCCCCATCTTTGCGAACAGGAGTATGGGAATATGTTTTTCTCTCAGCGAATCGTTTCTCTGTTCCGTGTATGATCTTCTCTCCGGACTGATCGTAAAAGGACACTCGCTCACTCCCTCGGCGATAGTTTTCGGAACGACGAGGGGAGCGAAGCGGCTTAGAGCTCTCGACTTGTCCTTTTTTGGAAACAGATTGGTCCAGAATCGGTGTCCGTTCGTCGTTTTGGTGACTGGATGCAGCTCCCGAGCAAACAGGATGCAGATGTGTGCGACTAGATGGTGAATTGGCGGAAAACAACGTCGATTCATGTGTGATTGGTTCCGATGCGTTGGGGATGTGATGCCGTCGAGGAGCAGAGGCTATTGAGTCACGATATCCTCCTGTCGTCCAGCTCCAGTTCCTGGTTGCATTGAGCGACCGACTGGGCTTATGGTGACCCTGAAGCCCAGCCGCGAGAAGGCGCGGGTGAGACATTTCGCTTCAACGTTCGATCATTTGCACGTAAGGACGTTCACAACTAGGCTGGGAAGATCCAACCTGTTTTTGGAATGACCTTCGACGTTCAACAAACAGGCTGGACGAACTCCAACCGGGCTGTGCCACATTTACCAAAACTCTTGAATGAGCGACAATACGGACTCGGAGCCAGCAGATATTCCATATTTCGGAAAAGAAGAGACATTTGGACGTGACCCCGGGAGGAATCGAGGTGAGTTGGTGGTTACTTTTCACAACCCGGTCCACTCCGCATCTTATCGATTATTCGATCCCGAAGATCGGAAAATGGAGTCGGCATCCGCATTCAGTGCGATCATTTTGTTCCGCTGAAAGGCCGAAATCAATGAAGCAGACCGTGGACTTCGCCACTTCTATTCGGCGTGACCGACATATGCGACTCAGTGACACCTTCCCAGTCATTACGCTACGAATCGATGACGACGACGGCGCTGTTGCCGCTATCAAGAAGATGGTTACATAAAACATTGCAAATACTCCCATCAATTCGAGTCAAGACACCCGTTCTAGCCGCTGCCCGAGTTAACGACGTCGCCATATGGATAATGGCTGCGAGCGTCAAGACGTTAACCATTTATACATCGGAATGGGGCGTGTTGGGGTTCGCATTAGTCGTAGGTCTGGCGCTTTTTGTAGGCTCATCTCCACGTTAGCAACAACCTTCTAAATCTTGTCTGCACGCAAAAAGGGACGTTTGCCGCCCAAGCGGACGAATCGCGACTCTTCGCTCGGAAGCCGTGTATCATCTGCGTAGTACTATTGCTACATCGCAGTACGCTGCTTTTCGTGGGCACCTCCTGCAACGGGCAAAGTACTAGAACCACTTCTTATGTAGTACATGAACATTATTTGAAACCTAAATGGCTCGTTATATGTGCCCGCGATGTCCTTGTCGGAAGTTCTGAAAGCAACATCACTCAACAAGGGAGCGTGCAAAAGCGACATAGTGTAACATGTGTGATTGAAAACTATTCCTGCGATGGCCTGAAAAGTGACATCGTGGAGACAGCAAGATTCAGCTGTAACGACTCACTGTGGCCTCCTTCCTTTTGTCTGACCAAAACCAACGTCTCAGTATATCACCGAGACTGCAGAGGTCTCAAAGTTCAAGAACTTGGTCGTGAGCGCACGCGGAAGGTCGTGAATGACCGCCAATCGTGCCCAATCAAACATATTCATTATCCCGAAGTCGAGAACTCGACCTTCGAGCGCCAGCACCCTAGAAAACCTCATCGGGGCCAGGCATACTGAGAAAATAATACCTATGCTTTGCGTTTTCCGTGTCCTGAGCAAGGATTGAGGGGTCGAAATCAGCATGAAGTTGTCCGACCCACGCGACATCTGAAGACTCGGAGTCAACCTACCTCCCGGGAAACAAATAAATCAAATCGACTCTCCAGACCGTTTTCCAGTGCGCGCGAGCTCGCGATGGCTCAGAATGGGGAGGAATGGAAAATGTGGTACGGCACGCTTTGAGTTCTTCAGTCGGTCAGAACGTGCAATCTGCCATTCGTCCGACTGGTTCTCCCCGGCCTCGTTCACCACCATGTCGTCAGACATGTTGCCAAACGATACAGTCGCTTCATATAAAAGTGGGGATTCATATTTATACGAGTGGTGCACAACACCGTTCGGTTTCCTTTGGGTGAGCACCCAGGCAGTAGCGATGTTTGACAATGGAGACTATCCTATGTCCAATAAGTCTTCTCGGGAGACTCAACGGTCCATTCTTGTATCATGTTAGTCTGGGCCAAGCGGCTCATCAACATGTAACCAACGAAACAACAGAACTCCAACTACTCACCTCCGCATGAGATAGTCCACTTCCACCTTCACGGTCAGAGGAATCACAAATTTTTCATACATATTGACGACCACGTCAAGATCAATTTTTCTTGAACCCTGCCCGCCGGTGGGGCTTTCTGGTCGCGGCTTCGTTTCCACTTCACCATCGATCGTTATATCTTGTCCATAAATGAGGGCTTTGCGCCTCATTCTTCGGACCACTTGCGCCTCGACAGCCTTGTTGGTAAGAAGTTCTTCGCAACGAGCTGCATCGCCTCGTCGAATGGCGTCCACGTACAAATCGTGCTGCGCAGGATCCAGGAATTTGGCCTCCGCCACAAATTTTCCGCAATGGATCCGTCGAGAGAGTGCCTGCAAGCACTCCACATCGCGGGTTGAAGCACTGCCATACTGGAGGTCATCCCCAGGCCGGCAGATAGCCGGTATTATCTCCTGCGTGTACATCCTCAGAATGTCTGGATTCACGTTAATATTGTTTGGGTGCAAGACCGGCGGGTATTCAAGAGCTGGTAAGATGGCGTCTGGCAGATCATCGAAGAACGGGTTCTCGTCTGGAGAGGCGAAGCGGCGAACCTTCGCTTCAAGGAGAAAGAAAATAACAGTTCACGCGAGGTTCGTACCGCCCAACCCAGAGACAAGACGTTCTCTGTCATAAATGGTGGTGAATGGTTCATTAATCGCAGCACTTACCGTGCACAACCTCTGTTTCACGGAGTACCCATTCCATAAAAGATCCCCCAAAGTCTTTAAAGTCGAACTTGCCAGGTTCATAAATGATTGCGTTGTGGGCGAACTGAGCTCGTTCAATGAGGGCTGACATTAGGAGGCATGCAGGGAGTTGGGGGAAAGACGACGCCAGAATGTGATGCATGAAGACGAACATTAGATATCACAAATGCTAACCGAAAACGATTGTGTCCTCCAATCGGATGAGAGTTTGACGGAGCTATTGATCGACCGTTAGGCAACGATGGCAACGAGCACGATGAGAATATCTTGAACCTTGCCAAGTGATAATGGACCTGTTGGCCCAGAACCTGCGTTTTCGAAGAAGTTCATGAGGGAAGGAAGTGGGACAGGTAAGTTTTATCACTGTTTCTTGAACTGACAGTGAAGATTAGGGAAATTATAGAATAAGGAAAAGTATAGTATAAGTTCCTGCGAACTGTCTCGCACCAAAATGGCATGGCAGCCCCAGCCTGACGGTCTCCAGCAGCTTTCGCGCCTTCTTGCTGATTCGACCGCTTTGAACAAGGAAGTGAGGGAGCGCGCCCAGCAGGTGAGTTGCCAATGGGCTTTCTTTTTCGCGTGGGCTCTTTCTCTGGGCATCCCAGAAATTCCACGCCCGGATCGTTCACTCGCTTCCCAATCTACCGATTTGAGCACCTACCGGATGAACCATAGTGGCAGTCCTTTGACAGAGGGGTGCACCAGGCGAGGAATGGTGATCTGAGAGACTCTCATCAGAGCTCACAGAACTGTGCTGTCCTCTTTCAACAATTTCATCTATAAATGGGCTCGAATGGATGGATCGAAGAAGGATGCCGAAATGGGGCAGGAAAACTCGAAGCTCGCACCTCCATACTTCGGCGGTGAAGAAGGGGGATGGAAACCACCACACTGCAATTCCCGAACCTTCTCGTGCCTCACATTGCTCTTTTTCTCGGATCCTTCCACCGTAATCCTCGCCTGACGCGCAACAGCAACTCGATGCCTTCAACCAGATACCAGACTACAACAACTATCTAATCTACATTCTCACACAACTTACCACCGAGAATCCATCTACACGGGCTATTGCTGGACTTCTCGTGAAGAACAACATACGAAATCATTGGGATCGTATCTCGGCTGCATCCCTTGAATACGTCAAAACCTGTGTCGTGGTCGGTCTGGCCGATCCACAGAACACAATTCGATCAACGACTGGTACCATCATCACCACGGTTATTTCGAAAGGTGGAATTCAATCTTGGCCCTCTATTCTTGGACAATTGATCCAACTTCTTAACCACCCGGATGCTAACGTCATTGAGGTGCGGGTTGGACGAACAGATGTTTTTGCTCGTATATTCTTTGGTTTGGAACTGATACTCGGATCTGTTGCGCACAATTGGCGCCTTCGTTTTCTTAGGGAGCTTTTGGAGCGCTGCAAAAGGTCTGCGAGGACAATGCGAAGCAGCTTGATTCCGACGAAGCTGGTCGCCCTCTCAATTACATGATTCCCCGCTTCATGGAGTTCTTCGGTCATCAAAACCCCAAAATCCGAGTCTTTGCCATCAGCTGCGTGAATCAGTTCATTCTCCCCCGCTCGCAAGCCCTGATGACAGTTCTTCCTCAGTTCGTTCAAGCTCTATACTCACGCGCTAATGATGAAAACGAGGAAGTGCGCAAGCAGATCTGTCAGGCGCTAGTCATGCTTCTAGAAGTGCGCCCTGATCAGCTAATGCCGCAACTGGACAGTGTGGTGCAGTTTATGCTGTACTGCACGCAAGACAAGGATGAAGGCGTTGCGCTGGAAGCATGCGAGTTTTGGCTGGCTTTTGCCGAGCAGGATGAGATGAGGGATAAACTTGAGCCATACTTGGACAGGTGTGTGATCCCGGAACTCTTCTCGTGAAAATATATTTGTTGGACAGTTAGTTCCTGGTGATAGGATTATTCCCGTTCTCCTCAAGGGGATGGTGTATTCTGACGAGGACGTTGTTCTTTACCAGGGTGAAGATGATGACGCCGAAGTTCCAGACCAAGATCAAGACATAAAGCCCACATTCGCAAAATCAAGGACACACACTCAGAAACACGTTGATGGCCAACAGCAACAACAACAAAGTCAGGCTCATGGTCATAGTGGAGATGCTTCTGCGGAAGAAGGCGACGAAGAAGAAATCGACGAAGACGAAGACGACGAGGATGTATTCCAGGAATGGAATCTCCGAAAATGTTCTGCGGCGGCATTAGATGTCCTTGCCACGGTCTACGGAGACGATATCCTCAAAATTTTACTGCCCGAACTGCAGTCGCGACTCTCCTCTGAAGATTGGTTGCAACGAGAGTGCGGGGTACTGGCACTCGGGGCAGTTGCCGAAGGTGAACTCATCGCAGAATGGTCGGAAACTCAATGCAGCTGAATGTGTTGAATCTCATGCAGGATGCATAACTGGAATGGAACCCCACCTTCCTCAATTAGTGCCAGCTTTGTTGGCATATTTATCCGATCGAAAGGTGACTTGAGTTTCATTTTACTAATGTTTCGCTGACTTATTTGGTAATTGCTTTCAGCCACTCGTGCGTTCAATCACTTGCTGGACCTTGGGCCGTTATGCTCGGTGGATTGTTGCCGGCAATCCGCCGAATCACATCCCGCAAGAGGAATCCGACCGCTTACTCGCCGAACACCAGAAAATCTACTTTGAGCCCACAATGATTGAGGTAATGACCCGTTTTTCAATTTCCGACTGGAAAGATAGTGATAGGCCCCTTTGTCCTATTATTACAGCTTTTGAAGATGATGCTGGATAACAATAAGCGAGTTCAAGAAGCAGGATGTAGTGCATTTGCGACTCTTGAAGAAGAAGGTGGTGGAGATCTTGCACCATACCTACCACATATCCTTCAAACCTTTTACACTGCATTCGGCAAGTACCAGGTTAGTGATCTCTGCGTATTACTCAATCTGTTCACCGATGCGATGTGATCAATGCAAACAGCACAAGAATCTGTTGATTCTGTATGATGCCGTAGGAACCCTGGCCGATTCTGTTGGAAATGCCCTCAACAATCAACAATACGTGTCCCTTTTGATGAACCCTCTCGTTGACAAATGGCAAAATCTCAAGGACCAAAGCCGTGATATGTTTCCGCTTCTTGAAGTATGTCTTTATTGTTATTCGTTTCGCAAATTGTGCTCACAACCCCAACGTTCTCAGTGTCTTTCCTCGGTCGCCATGGCACTTGGACCAGGATTTGCTCCTTTCGCACCGAGTGTTTGGAATCGATGTTTACAATTAATCAGTGTAACACTGCAACAAATTCAAGCTTCAATCGGGAATCCTGGCACCGTGGAGCAACCCGACAAAGACTTCATCATCGTTGCTCTCGATCTTCTTAGTGGAATCGTTCAAGGATTGGGCTCAAATGTGGACGGTTTACTTCAGCACTCACAACCTCCCCTTCTCACTCTCCTCGGAGAAGCAATGCGAGATCCTGTTGGCGAAGTCCGGCAATCTGCATATGCGTTGTTGGGCGATCTCGCAATCAACGTGTTTCCTCACATACGAGCATACGTCCCGCAATTTATGCCCGATGTGATCGAACAGATCGAACCCTCTGGAGATTCTGCGCGAGTGTCTGTTTGCAACAATGCTGCGTGGGCAGCCGGTGAAATCGCTTTACAGTACGGTCAGTGGAAGTCTTCGGTTTGGTCTTCGGTTTGGTTGATAATTTTTCTTTCGCTTTTGCTAGGTCCCGAAATATCGGTGTACGTCGAGCCACTTCTGCGACGACTGATTCCTATTCTCCGCGACGAGAGTAATCCGCGAACGCTCCTGGAGAATGCGGCAATCACCATTGGGAGATTGGGACTAGTGTGTCCTGATCTCGTCGCCCCACATCTCGAAACCTTCGCAGAACCTTGGTGTAAATCACTGCGAAGTATCAGAGACAACCCTGAGAAAGAATCGGCGTTTCAGGGGCTTTGTGCTATGATACAGAAGAATCCTAACGGGATCGTCAAAAGCTTCGTTTATTTCTGTGATGCTGTGACTCAGTGGAAAGTAGTTAACGTTCCTTTGAACCAGCAGTTCAGTGGGGTATGTTTCACGTCGCGTCTGTAGTTTTTTCTCTGCGATTAACTCGTGCTTTCTCCAGATAATTCACGCTTTCAAAAATATGATGGGTCCGCAGTGGGATAACTATTTCCGAGAGTTTCCCCAACATGTGCAGCAAAGATTAAGGACTCGGTATCAGATATAATAAGGATCTGTACAATATAGGATAGTTTTCTTGGTTGCCACTGGTCCAAACGTTACGTTGAAAACGCTGGTAATCCAACAGTTACGACTCCCGTCTTTCTGAGTCGATCAAAGAGCTGGACACAATTTAAGCAACAATTGAGTGGAGGTAGCAGCACGACGTTAAGGAACTCACAACAAAGAGCTTCTCCGCTTCCTCCTCTTTCTCTTCTTCCGTCATATCATCATTTTCCTTGCTCTTGCCGTTTTCTACTTGTCCGGTGATTGGATTTAAAGAATAAGGAAGCTCTACGTCATTCTCCGCAGAGATGCTCATCGGAGTCTTCGAACCACCAATTCCACCCATGGATTCTTGCAGTAAACCTCGCTGGAAAAGAAATCCCGCAGCGGACCCGTACCCAATACGGTCGACTAGTGTTTTTGCTGGAGGCGAAAATAAGTTTTGTGGATGAAAAAAAAGAACTTCTCACAAACGACTCACGATCCAGATCACATAAGACAAATAAAAGGTCCCCAGTACAGTGGCGAACATTTTCTGGGGTGACTGCTGATAGGAGCCGAACGACACGCCCTGTTAGAGTAGGGCTTCTTTCGATCGGGAGAGAGCGATCACTGGGAGGGAGATAAGATCGGTCCCGAATTTCACATGGTAGAACATTCTTTCCTTCTTACATTTGGGGCGGCAAGATCGCGGTTTCGATGATCTGTTTCGCTTTTGGAGAGGAACGCGCCAGGTTTCCAAGTATTAGCATTAGTGGGGCAACGTTGTCACTTGAATTGGCGAAAAAAGATCCATCGGCGGACGCCTGTACAGCCTCCGGCTCAATTGAAAGCGCGCGGTCGAGAGTATTGATCAGAAAATCGAGGATGTTATAATCTCCATCCGGAAACCAACAGTCGGTGAAGCATTTGTCGGCAGGAAAACTGATCAGGAAGTGAATAGCGTGGTTGACTGGGGGCCGCAAGTGAAAGGTTGTGAGTTCCCGTTGCGTGAGAAATCGAACTGTGAGTTTCAGAACTCTTTGAAATGGCATTTAAGAGTTCCGCATTAGAAGGAAGAATGTTCCAAGTGCTCACTCTGCAAAGCACTCAAGAGCTTCACCATCGAGCCAAAGTGGATTGTTATATCTGTCGTCAATCGTGGAGTTGGAGCTTGTAAGAGCTGTAACGCCGAAAGCGGCTTTCCACAGCTCTCCAAGAACAATCTCCTGGGTAAGAACTGGAGAATCGATGAGACCTGCCCACATTGCGTCCTTGGCGTTTGTCAGTCTTGGTAATGTTTCACAAACTTGTACCACAAACTTAGAGATGATCTCAAAGAGGACCAAAAAAAGTTTATGAAGGGTGCGTGAGCATTGAATGAGTACGAGAATACCTTGGATAGAACTGCGGCAATACGTGGGACAATGGGCGTGCTCATGTTCCAATTCTTCCTATCAGCGGTGGAAAGGAAAATCAGGCGACAGATGAGGAATTCAGCTTCCATTGAAAGATTCTCAGACTTCTGAGGAGAAGTCGATTTTCGTTGGTGGGGTTCGGAACCACAAAATTGAGTTACCACGGCAATTACCTCGTGCTGCAACAGAGCTGCTTCCAAACCATTCATACTATCGAAGTACATTTGCAGTGATCTGTTCTGCAACAACACGTTTGCGAGGCACCGAAGTGCCTCCATTGGCACAATGTCGTCAACGCGTGCGGAGTTTGGCATGGGCGTTGTTTGTTCACGGAAAAGACAATAGTGCATAAGTAGCGCAATGCTCTGTAAAAGCCGGTAGTGAAAGAGCATGATCCATTAGGCTAACGACAGATCAGGTACAAACCTCATCACAAAATAGATTATCGCAACCAGGGATTTCTCTGGAGAGAATCCGAAGAGAGTAGAGTGCTAGGCCAGCAACTATCGTGGCAGCAAAGAAATAAGAAGATTTCAAACGCCGAGCTCTACTCATGGGTACACTGACTCTGTGGGTCCAAATGAATGTCATCATACGTCGAAGGAACGTTTTTGACCCGTTTTAGCAGGTCAAGGGCACGAGTTATGAACTTTGATTTCGATTCTATCGTGACGCCGCAGTCAAGAACGCTTCGAACCCGTGAATGGTCGGCGATTCGCAAAATGAACTTCGGGATCGCACTGCTCACAGTAGAGCGACGAGACTTATCTTTGAACCCGGTACAAAAAGATGTCAGACACGATGCAATGTCATTTGTCTTTGCGTCAGCTGCGAAGCTCAGAAACCTTTCCATTGATGAGTGAGGATTCATCGTTATTGGAGGCTGGCCCGCCGGCGGCTAAATTCTACCTCAGACTGGACTGAGTTGAGTTCATTGGAGCCATTCGCGTGAGTGCGATTCAGCCTTCTGAGGTCGTGACTTTGGACTTAATCGGGGCGCACGACATTCAATCCCCTGACGTTTGAAGACCCTTGTGTGGTGGACAAAGATGCCTCCAAACCCACGGGTACCGAATCCATTTGTCACGCCATTCGATGATGACGAATCCCACCAGGACGCAGAGAACTTGGATCACTTTGGCAACAGCGATTCTCAGCCGCTTGTATCGCGAAGCTCGCCCGAACCGCATCTCAGTTTCACATCACAGCCCATCATGATAGACCAGCCAGATGTGGACTATGCTGGTGGAGGCTCGTCAGCAGAACCTGCAGCCATGGCACCGCCGGAAGAGTTACTGGCACCAACGGTGGTGAGATATGAAGTTTCCATTTTGAATCCGAGCCCTTTTTAATCATACCCACCTGGACACATCCGACTTATTCGAGCTAGGCTAGTGCAGGGGATCGTGTGATTTACCTGAACGAACCTCTAAGGAATGACCAAGCAAAATACCTCCACAATCGCATCTCAACCACCAAGTACAACCCGTTGACATTCCTCCCAAAGTTCTTCAAAGAGCAGTTTTCCAAGTACGCCAACGTCTTTTTCTTGCTAACAGCTATCATCCAGGTGAACTCCGATCACGTTACCACTTTGTTGGACACCACTGAGCATCTCATCGCTTTAGCAAATTCCGGACGTCTCTCCACTCAACAAATTCACGACCATCATTCCACTTTCCATCGTATTAGCAGCATCGGCTGTGAAAGAAGTCTATGAAGACTGGGTGCGTGCATATGTTTTGCATTTCAGTAGTCCGTGTCAAACATCTCGCTTTAAAAACATTAGAAAAGGCACTCCTCTGACGATGAAACAAATAACCGCATTGCAAAAGCTCTTCGAGGGTCTTCCTTTGAGCCTGTGAAGTGGAAAGATATAAAAGTCGGTGACATTCTGAGGGTCGAAAATTCAGACTTTTTCGCGGCGGATCTGGTGATTCTTAGCAGTTCAGAACCCGATGCGATTTGCTACATCGAAACCAGCAATCTTGATGGGTATGTCTATTGATACATTCATCTGAACAACGTCTCACACCTGCACAGGGAAACCAACCTCAAGGTAAAGCAGGGGATTCAACAAACCTCCGAAGTCATGACTGCTGAACAGGCCGCCACGCTGACTGGTGAGTGCGATCTTATGGATGGGTTGTGGTTTTAGTAATGTTTGGAATCCTTAGGGTACATTCGCTCTGAACCCCCCAATAATAGCCTTTACACATATAGCGGCTTAATCAATCTCAACGGTCGTGACTATCCCTTGGATCCCACCCAGCTTCTACTGAGGGGGGCACAACTGCGGAACACTCCTTGGATTTATGCGGTGGTAGTAAACACAGGCCATGAAACGAAATTGATGCGAAACGCGACGTAAGTGATTGCTTTTCTCACATAATGCGCGATTTTTCTCAATGGATTTCGTGTTTCGCTTCAGTGCTACTCCCATCAAACGCACTGCAGTTGAGCAAATGACTAACCGACAAATTCTGATTTTATTTGTGCTTTTAATGGCAATGTCAATTATTTGTTCCATTGGGACGCTAGTTCGCACGGTGAGCTCTCCTTGCATGTATTGCACGAAAGTCAAGCACTAAGAACGAAACAATGGCACTTAGCTGAAAGACCCCTTCGAAAAGAACGTTATAAACTTGGATGAGAGTGGAGCACCAGTAGAGGACGTTCCTGGGGCGTTAAAACGCTTTGGGCTCAACATAATGACTTTTGTTATCTTGTTCAACAATCTGATCCCTATCAGGTGCGACTCATGGATCTCATGCATTGTGGTTTTTTTGTCTTTGGTTTGATGATGATTTATCGATAGCTTGGTGATGACGATGGAGGTTGTCAAGTCGTTCCACGCAATGCTAATTGGCTCAGACCTCGACATGTACTATGCAGAGGCAGACAGTCCTGCAGTCGCTCGAATGTCATCTCTCGTCGAGGAACTTGGTCAAATTGAGTACATCTTCTCTGACAAAACAGGGACCCTCACGTGCAATAAGATGGAATTCCGCATGTGTTCTATTGCTGGCAAAGCCTATGCGGATATCGTACCAGAAGATAAGAAGGTCCGCGTAGATGAGCGGGGTGTGGAATCGGTATGAATGGGTTGTTGCGCATGACCACAAAACTCTGCTAAGGCGTCTTGGTAGGGCTATCACACTTTTCAGCGAATGTTGGAGAACGTCAACTCCGATACGACAGGCAATGTCATTCGGGAATTCTTCACTCTTCTGTCTGTGTGTCATACTGTGATACCAGAAACACAGGACGATAACAGCATTGTATATCAGGCTAGCTCTCCTGACGAGGGAGCGTTAGTGAAAGGTGCATCAGAGCTTGGGTACAAGTTTGTGGTGAGTTGCCGGGTGGCGTGACAATATCTGCTGGGTACTCAAAGCTGATATTATGTAGGTCCGCCGCCCCAAATCTGTGACTGTTTCTGTGAATGGCGTGAACCTTGAATTTGAGGTACTAGCGATTTGCGAGTTCAACAGTACGAGGAAGCGAATGAGTGCCGTGATTCGCGGACCCGATGGTGAGGGTTCTCAGCCATGGTGGATTAGAGGGACTCAACTAACTGGTGTTCTTGTAGGAAAAATAAAGCTTTACACCAAGGGGGCTGATACGGTTATTTTAGAACGCTTGCGACAAAATAACCCTTACGTGGAGCCGACATTAGCGCACTTGGAGGAATATGCAAACGAAGGTCTCAGGACACTCTGTCTCGCCATGCGTGAAATTCCGGAAGAAGAGTACAATCGATGGAGTAAGCTTCAAGAGAAAGCAAGCACGCTCCTGGTGAATCGCCAGGATGAAGTGAGTCGAAGCTCGTTTTGTGGGGAATTTCTGTTTTAATCGCGACTGCACGAGCAGCTGGACAAAGTAGCAGAACTCATTGAAAAGGATCTTGTTCTACTTGGAGCGACCGCCATCGAAGATAAGCTACAAGATGATGTCCCCGACACGATTCATACTTTGCAGCAGGTAATCGAAACAAAAGCTTCACGCAAAACTTTGCCCATTTGACCTTATCATTTTTAGGCGGGTATCAAAGTGTGGGTGCTCACTGGCGATCGACAGGAGACGGCCATCAACATCGGCTACTCGTGCAAGCTCTTAAACGAAGAGATGTCTTTGATTGTCTGCAACGAGTCAAATGAGGATAAAACCAAAAAGTTTCTGGAGAAACAGCTCATAGCGATCAAAAACCGTGGCGGGGGGGGATTCGGAAATACCCTTAGCCCACCTAAACCACCGTTTTTCACCAGAATGAAAGACTTCATTTTGAACAATCAAAATCTCGAGATGGACGGTGAACTTGAGGTGAGCCTAATCGCAAAGTGCTCCAATACGTATCATATCACTTTTCTCATACAGCCTCTAGCTCTCATTATTGATGGACGGACACTCGATTTTGCGCTGAATAAGGAATGCGAAATGGCGTTCCTTGAGCTCGCGTGCTTATGTAAAGCTGTTATATGCTGTCGTGTCAGCCCTCTACAAAAAGCCCTTGTCGTAAAGCTTGTGAAAAAGCACCGTGACTCATTGCTTCTGGCAATTGGAGATGGTGCAAATGACGTTTCTATGATCCAAGCTGCCCATGTTGGTGAGTGTGTTCTCCTTGTTGAACACATTAACGGGCGATGTTGATTAGATCTTTTCCAAAGGGGTTGGAATAAGTGGGCAAGAAGGGTTGCAAGCCGCTCGAGCTGCGGATTTCGCATTAGGGCAGTTCCGATACTTGCGAAAACTTTTACTTGTTCACGGGTCATGGTCTTACACGCGGCTCTCCAAATTGATACTTTACTCATTCTACAAGAACATAACACTCTACATGATGCAATTTTGGGTTAGTCTTTGTGACCCTCTAACGGTGGTGTGTCACCAACCACTTTTTATTGTCTTTTAGTTTGCCCTCGACAATGGCTTTTCCGGGCAAACCTTGTTTGAAAGCTGGATTCTCTCAGCCTACAATGTCATTATCACCGTTTTTGCGCCCGTCATCATTGGTGTTTTCGATCAGTATATCAATGCACGGATGTTGGATAAGTATCCCCAATTGTATTTGACTGGTCAACGAGGGCAATTTGTATGTATTTTTTTACCAACGCACAATTCTTCATCGTGAAGATGGCTTACCCTCGCTCTTTTCGTTTTCAGTTCAATGTTAGAATTTTCTGGGGTTGGACATTGAACGCCATTCTTCATTCATTGGTGAGAAAAGTTATCCTGTATTCAGTTGTTCGATCTGCTTATGTCTAAAACTCCCTCAGCTATTATACTATATGAGTGCGGCAGCGTGGGGTGATTCAGCCGTCAGCAACACTGGACGCGTTGGAAGCATTTGGCTGTTTGGGTCTGGGATCGCTTACATGTCTGAAATCTTCGCAGTGAACCTCAAAGCCGCCCTCGTCACTGAGTGAGTTTCTGAACGAATCTCCGGATTGGTGGAAGTACACTAATTCCACGTTTCAGTCTTTGGACCCAGTTTGCGGTCCTTGCTTACTTTGGTGCAATGGTATTTTGGTTAGGGGCATATCCACTCTACGTGGTCGTAGTTCCTCCAACGGGGATGTCTGAAGAACTGCTCGGGACTGCAGGACCCTTATACTCTTCCGCAGTTTTCTGGTGGACAATAATCCTGTTACCGGTCCTCGTCCTTCTACGAGACTTTGCTTGGAAGTTGTGAGTTGTGTTCTTCATTGATTCTAAAGATATGTTTTTGAAATATGATTATCCAGTTACAAACGAACGTGGCACCCAGAATCTTACCACATTATCCAAGAGATTCAGAAGTACAACATCCCTGATTATCGACCGAGGATGGAGTGGTTCAGAAAGGCAGTTCACAAAGTTCGCATGATTCAACGAATGAAGCGAAATCGTGGATACGCCTTCTCTCAAAATGAGAGTGGGACAGCCAATCTTGTCCGGTAAGAATCCTACTCGTTTCTTGCAATTATCAAAAGTCCGTTAACCATTCATTTGGTGTCTTTCCGAAGGAAATATGATACCACCAGACGAAAGCCTCGTGGTTGATATGTATTTAGCTCGTTCTAAGGTAAAAAAGAAATGGCGCTGCTGTCTTATGTGTGGGCAGAACCGGCCGGTTCACTCTTATGTACGGCTAGATTGGGTTAGCCCGTCACCAGTTCTTCGGGTTCAAGGAATCGCAATGCCAAAAGCGGCCAAGAAAACGTGAGCTCAAGGAAGGGAGATTGTCCGCGTTCCGTCAAAATGACCTGGGACTACTCCGGTTTGGTCCTATCTGGTCGCCAACGACATATGTCCATAAAGAACATTCAAAACGAGGTTTCCGGCTGCAAGGTAAGCGGAATTCGATATTTTTGCATCTTTGATAGTAATATTGAGAGCATCATTGCAGAATCAAGAAGATTATGCGGGTGGACGACGAAGTTGGGAAAGTAGCGGCAACGACCCCCATCCTGATATGTGAGTCACGGTTTCAGCTTTCCGGAACGTCTTTCAAATTTTGCTTTCACGGTAAGCGAAAGCTGTTGAACTATTCCTTCAATCTCTCATCGATGAAGCGTGCAAGGAGGCTCGAGATTCCCGATCGAAAAAGGTTACCATTTCGCACATGTGAGCGGACCACCGCATCATTTTTCACTTTTTGGATTATTAGATTTCTTGTTATCAGAAAAGATGTCGTCCAAGGAAAAGATAGTGAGTTGAGAAGCGGTATTCTGCAGGAAATGCAATTCTAACTGACGAATTCAACAAGGCTTCGACTTCCTTCGAGACAAAATCAACTCACTCCCACAGACCGACGTCCACGAAGGAGATGTTTCCCCAGTGAAGAACAAGAAAAAGGAACGAGAACAATGACAATTCGGTCACACGTAATGCAGTATGGTAGCTCTATCTGAATTCAATTTGATGACATTCATAGAATATATCAATAATATGAAATGAAACGATATCATTAACAAGAACTCGCCAATTCAAAAACAAAACCACTGGCGTTCAAGGCACGGTTCGCCCTTGCAAACGCTATCGGCAAATATTCTCCTGGATATCGCCAATCGATCTTCCACAGGACTGGAGCGTCACTTCCTTACAGACAGATTCATCAAGGTATAATGAGTTCGGTCAACCCCCCGAGCGAGATTGCTGGCGATGCTGGAGCATCTGAGAAGGCTCCATCAAAGGCCAGTCTCCGGAAGGCAGAAAAAGCAGCTGCTAAGAAGGAGAAAAAGGCTTCGAAGGCCGATGGGCCACCAGAAGCCGATCAACCGAAGGAAATGGACCCGGGGAGCGCTGACCAGAAGCATTTTAATCTGAAAACTCCGAAAGTATGATATGAGCACCGTGTTGTGCTGTCGCGATCGTGAGTGACATTCTCATCCAGGGTACTCGAGACTTCAACGACAAAGAAATGGCGATTCGAGAACGAATCTTCACTACCATCACTTCCGTTTTCAAACGCCACGGGGCTGTGACCATCGATACACCAGTTTTTGAACTCAGGGAGATTCTTTCTGGGAAATACGGGGAAGATTCAAAACTTATCTACGATCTTGTCGACCAAGGAGGAGAATTGACATCATTGAGATACGATTTGACCGTGCCTTTCGCGAGGTTCCTCGCTATGAATGGCCAGAAGTACCAAAACATCAAACGGTACCACATTGCCAAAGTATATCGGCGAGACAACCCCAGTATAACCAAAGGGCGAATGCGGGAGTTTTATCAATGCGTGAGTGATGTCTCGACACAACCGAAAGGTGAACTCAGAATAAACCTCGTCATGTGAACTCATGTAGGATTTTGACGTTGCCGGCACATATGACCCCATGTTGCCAGACGCAGAAGTTTTGAAGGTGACAGTAGAAGCGTTGAGTGCCCTCGACATTGGGTCGTTCACGGTGAAGCTGAATCACCGAAAGATCCTTGGTGCGTTCGATGCAGCTCGGAGTCACAGTACCGCAATCAATAACTGTTCTAGTGCTCTTTTGATGAATGCCAGACGGGATGTTTGAAGTTTGTGGGGTCCCAGTGGAGAAGTTCCGACCCATTAGCAGTGCAGTAGACAAACTGGACAAGGTGAGGAAATGTATTAACATCGAGGACCCTAATGCTTTCATATCTGTTTGCTTAAGGCGCCGTGGGCAGAAGTTCGACGAGAAATGGTTGAGGAGAAAGGTCTGGACCCCGTTGTGGCAGATCGCATTGAAAAATATGTGTCCCTTTCCGGTGGAGCTGACGTAATCAAAAAGTTGGAGGAAGACACCGAGTTTGTGGGGAGTGAACGAGCTCGCAAAGGCTTAGAAGAGATGAAGTTGCTCCTTAAATACCTGGATAGTATGGGAATAGCCGAAAAGGTGCGTTATCTGGGAAGACATTTCTTTACCGCGGATATTTAAAGCACGCCCGGTCAAGATTTTGTTCGATCTCTCTTTAGCTCGAGGGCTTGATTATTACACAGGGCCAATATACGAGGCCGTTTTCAACAATCCTGCTGATGGTGCTGGTTATGATGGTGAACTTGTTGGGGTGGGATCTATAGCAGCTGGAGGGCGCTACGACAATCTCGTTGGAATGTTCTCAGGAGGACGACAAATTCCATGTGTTGGTGTGTCACTTGGAATTGAGCGGATATTCAGCATTCTCTTGCGGAAAACTAAGCTGGAAGAAGTGAAAAGCAACGAGGTGGAAGTGTATGTGATCGGACTGGGAGACGGAGTTTTGGAAGAGAGAATCCGCATAGCTGCGGAGCTTTGGGACGCCGGGATCAAGGTAAGGATGCTTCTTCAAATAAGGTGACATTTTCACTCACTATCTGCCACCAGGCGGAGTTCTCCTATAAAGTGAAACCTCGCTTGCAATCAGAATTCGACACCTGTGACAGGGATCAAATTCCATTTTCTGTACTTGTAGGACCAGGCGAGGTCAAGGACGGGAAAGTGAGGGTAAAGGACATGACAGATAAATCTGAGGAGAACAAACGAGGGGTTCTGATTGATAGAGCAGCTTTGGTCACGGAACTAAAACTTAGACTGTGTTAGCTCTCTCCTCAAAAATTCAATCTCTCTCTCTCTCTTTTCTCGCCATGGCCGACGGTGATGAAATAGATATCCTAGCTGACATTTTCGACGTAGGTGTCTTGATCAATTCGCCCCGACAAGCTGTTGAGGAGCGGTCTCTCACGAATTAGCAAAACAACGGAGGGGACGACGAAGGTCATCACCATGAAGTGAGTGTTAGCAAGAGCAACATGCTGTCAACTCACGAAGAACTCGACGAGTACTCTTCTGCTGTATCAAAAAGCGTGCTCTCCAGAGTCCAGCAAGGCCACAAGGTCCTCCCCATTCTGACGAGGAAGATGGCACCCAGCATGCCCAAAAACGTCGCAAAATTGGTGACACAACTAGTGTGTTGGGGCTCCGTGCACAGTCTTCCGAGGACCTGTTACGGACTGCAGGAGTTTCATTCGATTCGTCGCATACACTTCCGCCGAAACCCGAGATGAAACTGGGTTCACAAGACTCTCTCGATCGTAGCACCAACTCTCACACGAGACGATCACCTTTGTGCACGAATGATACCTCTCCATCGTCGGAGCTTAGCTTCGAACCCTCTGGCGTAAAAGTGGAAATATCTCGGGACATTATGACGAATCTGGAAGCCTCTAGAGCTGGGATAATGCCAAATCCCAAGGCAATTTCTGGAAACTCGCGAATAGAAGAATCCCAACTTGGCGCGGGTAGTAGATCGCAAAATATGCGTTTGGACAATAAGGTATCATTCAATAATCGCTCTTTTGTGTCCTGCACTTGCTTCCACGGCAAGACACTTCCGGGATGTCTTTGGAGGGGGAGCCCCTACGACTTCGCCTCCGTTAATCACGCGTCTCCTGTTTTATAATAAGGACAAACCAACACCTGGCAAACCCCATAATCCTCCGCTGGATGATCAGAGACGTCCCATTGAGGAGGCGCAGTTTTCAACGATTGCTTTAACGTCAATGTCCGTGACGGAGGTCAAGGACAGGAACCGATTTCGTGTTGAGGCTCAAGATGCCTCGTCGCGCTCGTTTGCGCAGCCACCGATGAGTGCTCACATGAGCTATGCAGCGGAAGGCTTGCCTGCGGTCCGAAGTGTGGATATTCATTCCGATGGGCCGGTGGGAAGTGTACATCATGGAAGGGGGACTAAGCGATTGCGTGAAGCCGACGCACGTGCAACCTACGAAAACAATGACAATTCTGAGCCGACATTGAACAATCGTCGAAATGACGTTGTGCTTACGGGTACGCTGAGTGCTTCAGTGTTACATCTCGGAGGCAGCTCGACAATGGGTATCGCAGGTTCCAGAACAAAGTACTTTGTTTTACGAAGCAACAATTACGATAATCTGGATATCTCCCGGGAGAAGGCAAGTAACCTTCGAACTTCGACTTTCAGCATGACTACTTAACTCTATAGTTTAGAATGTTTGGGCAACCTTAAACAGGAATGCCGCAGTTCTCGGGCGGGCATTTGAGGTAAGATCAGTCCAACACCGCCAGCTTCCTTGCTGTATTTCTTTTATTTCAGCAATCGCGCAAAGTGGTTCTATTTTTCTCCGTGAATGAATCACGACACTTTCAGGGATATGCGGAGATGACCACCAATATCGGTGGTGCCATCGACATTGAAACCCCGTGGGCACGTATGAGTAATTTGTGCCCGAATTTCGGGGTCCGTTGGTTGAAAATGTGAGGATTTCCGCGTGATAGTATTCCGTTTCTCACACGTCAATGAATTTTTATTTCATAACAGTGAAGAGCTTAATTTTGACGTGGTGAGTCAGCTTAAGAATCCCTTGAATGAGAACAAGCCAATCCGATCCAGTAGAGACGGCCAGGTGGGTGAGATTTTGCATTATCGTAACTGTGGACCGGCTCATCGCGTATCACAGGAGCTGACCGAAGAAATCGCTGGAATCCTCATTGATGCGTTTGAAAAGCAAGGTAAGTTTGCGTGATAGTGTTCGGCTCTATGAGGCACCTCATGTTCTTCTCAAGGGGTGCCTCCAGGGACGTCTCGCAGGCTTCATCACCCAACAGAACAAAGAGGTAATAGCCGCATGTGGTAATTGGTTGCCTTATTCACCCTTAGCGCACTACACGGAATTTTTTTTGTTAAAAGAACGACGACCAACGCGTCCAGAATTCCATGACAGACGCAACATGAGGTCACCGAGGTCCCATGGTAGAATGGATGGATCGTCGGGCAGTCGGTCTTACCCGCGCGAGTCGTTCCGAGATAGCGGTCGCTACCCTCCTCAGGTAAGCTGACATGTGTTGCTTTCTTTGGTGGATCATTTTGAACCGACCTTTGTTGGAGTATGCTGGATGGGATCGTACCATGCAAGAGTATTACCCTGTCGACCCATACCCTTCTGGATCACCGGTAAGAGATTTTGGTCCTCCTTTCAAACAACCCATCCTCTCATCATTTTGGTACAGTATGGATTCACCGGTTATGGAGCACCATATCCCCCGTACCCTGCATATCCTTCGCGATATTCCTAGTTTTCGCGCATATAAAACGTTTTGAATATAATCCTTCAATGCCACAGTCGTTTCTCTGCCTGCATCACTCTGACTGGGCTGGCCACGGCAGGTGCGAACCCACCACCATCCCACGACCTTCCCCTCTTCCGGATGGCTCCGCCATTTTCTTTGACTGGTCGCCACGATTTATGGAGCGGATTTTACAAGAAAGGTCTTCGAGAGCGCCAGTACCAATTGAAGCTCGGCTTCCCAAACCTCTTTTCGAGGAGTGATGGGGCAGACACGGACGGGGATGACGAGATGTTTCCGATCAATGGATTGGATGAAGAAGTCGCGAACAACATGATCGAAAACTGTATTGGGTGCGTCATTGCGGTGTTCCGAAAGATACATGACACGTCACGATGTCTTCACCCTCAGCACCATCGGCCTCCCGGTTGGGTTAGCCCTAAACTTAACAATGAACGGTCGAGTAAGTATGGAGGTGCAACTTGACCTGGGCATCTTGCCGAATCGTTCCTCCTTTGGCGAGTTTGCAGCCCTTCGTGATCCCAATGGCAGTTGAGGAGCCATCCATCATCGCCGCTGTCTCCGGGGCCGCTAAGACAGTCATGCAGTGCGCTGAGCAAGGGTCATTCACTGCTTCCTCTTCGGAGTGCAACATCATTTTTGCACAAGTGCAACTTCTGGACATTGCAGGGGATGATATCCCATCGGCTATTGTGCGAGTAAGGTTCATTCTTGGGTTCGAAAGAGTCACACGACGTATTTATGACTGTAAATGCGTGCTTCACACGATCTGACAGCTGGAAGCACAGAAAGGGACTCTGTTGGACATCGCAAACAGATACTGTCCCTCCATGTATTCCCGTGGAGGAGGTGGGACGGTGATTTATGATCGCTGACAATGCTTTATGTAACTTCTGACTTTGAAGGGGTTGTGGATATAACGTATCGTCGAGTGCCGAGAAGCAAGCCCGAAAGACACAGCCAAAACCAGGTCGATCTTGCTTCAGACACAGAGTGGCTAATTGTGCATCTTCATATTGATGTGAAGGACGCAATGGGGGCCAATATTGCCTCGAAGGTTGCAGAGGGCGTTGCTCCAACGCTGTCTGCGATTAGCGGTGGGCGGGTTGGCCTCCGTATCGTGTCCAATCTTTGTACAGAACGATGGGCTAGAGCTTCCTTCCGCATTCCTGTATCCAAGCTCGCATATAAGGACGTCTCTGGTGAAGAGCTTGCGCGCAGAATTGTTGAGGCGTATCAGTGGGCGGAAGATGATCCTTTCAGAGCAACAACGCACAACAAAGGGATTATGAATGGTGCGATGCCTCGAAGAGTAGAGCCAAGGTTTTTCTTCATCCCATAGGTTGCATTTAATTTCAGGGATTGATGCCGTTGCCGTTGCTCTGGGCCAAGATTGGCGAGCTCTGGAGGCGGCCGCGCATGTTCGAGCGTGTGGAAACGACCAAAATCGCTATGGCAGTCTGACGAAATACTGGCTTGAACGGTTTGATCAACCAGACGTGAAGGAAAATGGGGGCAAGCCCGAGACGTTCTTTTGTGCTAGCCTGGAACTCCCTGTTCCATGTGGGACCAAGGGTGGTGTTCTGCAGACACACCCTGTGTATCGTTACACAATGGGATTGTGTGGGAACCCTGATTCTAAGACGCTTGGACAGTTGCTGGTGTGTGTTGGCTTAGCACAGAACTTTGCTGCCTTGCGAGCACTGTGCTCGGAAGGGATTTCAAAGGGCCATATGAATTTACATGCGCGCAACATTGCTATCGCGTGAGTCGAGCTTGTGTTAATCACCTGAAACCCTTTTGATCACTTTAAATGCATGTAGAGCAGGAGCGCCTATCAATGTCGTTGGGGAGGTGACATCGTGGATGATCTCCTCTGAGAAAATTTCATTGAAAGCTGCCCACGAATATCTCGAAGCACATCAACTTCACACCATGATACAGACCAGTCATAGTCCCGTGAATGGGAAGCCTCCGTCGATGTTTTACTTCGAGTAAGTGACTATTACTTTCACTTAAAACTCACAAAGGGAGCCTGCCATTTATATTATATTTTCAGGGAATCGGCAGAGCAGTCGGGACCATCTGCTCCAGGATTCGAGGGTACTGTGACGCTGAACATTGCCTTTCAAACGCTTGGAGAGTATCCCATATCGATTGAACTCAGCGGCAGAGCAGAAATCGGGGATATGATGCAGGAGCTGTTCGGTGACAAGACGGGCGCATGGATTGCATCAGCCATGAAAGTTATAAACGCTTGTCAACTAGTGCCAAGGAAAGGATCGAGGCGTTCTAACATACCCCTCGTGCGACGCCTCAAGTACATAACCTTGATAATCAATGTCTTGTTAAGGCGGCTTTCTGCGAAATTTCCACTCCAGACTCAGCTTTTCGTTGAAACCGTTCTGAGCCGCTCTCGCGCTGCTGTAATATCCCCGCAGCCGCCTACTGACAGTGTAACTACTCGACCGCGGAGCAAAAGTATCGTATACTTGACCACGCCTGTAGCACCCGAGGAAGGTGCAATACCAAAGGTAGCTCGGATTCGGCGATCTTCAATGAATTACATAAGTTTGGCTGCCGCAACGCAAAGTATGAGAAAGAGTGCGATCAGGGTAACCATGGACAGTATTATGGAGGCTTCTAAGGAGTGGGAAAACGCGACCCCGCTGCATCAATTGGACATGGAGGGTACTTCCAGCCTACCCCCAAAAGAAAGCTTTTGGAATGACGAGTTGGAATGGACCTTACCGGAAGAGAGTGGCTTGTTCAACGATGACATCCTTGCACAGATTTTTGACAATATTGATGCCAGTACCAACGACATGCGGTTTGCGAAAATTGGGTTTCCGCTCCTTTTGGCGCTGTGGCAGGTTTTCGAGCTGAGGGTTGCTCATTTAGCCACAGACCGACGCTTATATGCCATGCTTGTGGAGGAGCAACGCAGAACGGTTTGCAGCGTTGCGGCAGGTCCGCCTTATGAAATCCTAGATTTGCAATCGCTTCTCTCGGTTCATGCCAAGCGTCTTCCTGTCAAACTCTTCGTCCTTCTAGACGCGATTACTTTCGATTACGTTGATATGGATTTTGCGAGGTTGTCCGAGATTGACACGTTAACGTTCTTTGTGGAGTGGCATATGATGCGGATTCACGATGTATCTCGGTGAGACCCAACTCCAGAATGCTGTTAAAATCTGCTTACTTTTTTTTTACAGGGCGGAGCGCGACTATAATGCTCTCACTGCTCTTCCGGTGTCAAACGTACCGGAACAACTTCGAAGAACCAACTCCTTTTACGCATGGTTCCACCATCTGCATCCACTAGAAGACCTTCCCCGTGGTGAAGCACTGGACGAATTGAAAAAAGCGTTCCTGTGCCAAACAGAAAAACATCCACCGGATTTGCTGAACACAGACGTTCTCGATTACTGGAAAGCATTTCGACATGTTGTTGATGCGTGGTACAGCAATTCAGTAAATGTATTCTAGTTATTGACATCAAACAACGAGTCGTCACTCGCTTCCGCTGATTGATTCTGAGCACCTTGAGCCCTCGACTCGTTGATTTTGTTGAATAGGGCATTGTCGCACCCTATAGTGACGTCATAAGTATCTATCGGTGCAGTCTGTTACAATTGCAAGCAGCATTGCAAACAAAACTGCACATTTCATACCGGGTGGAATGGTTAGAAATCGGCGCTTATTGACTCGTTGAGTTGCCAGCTCCTTCTTAAGTAGATCGATTTCGGCAGCTGGAGTGCAACACGTTTCACGTCAGCGGTTTACCCGCGTGCGACACAGACTATGTGACAGCAGATAGCTCCACCAGCTACATTTAAAATTTGCTTCCGACTTCCTCGGTGTCTCCTCCTAGTCGCCAATGTCTCCACATCCCCGGTGCACAGTTGGCTCCGCATCTCTCTCGTCACCATCTTCACCATCCAGTGTCAAAACAGACCCCGGGGTCATCATGGATTGATAGTGAGCTAGTTTGCGGACCTTGATTTCTAAGTTTCTCTTGGATAGCGAAGGCTGATGTCTTAGATGCACGGTCATACTGTCCCATGAACCGTCGATTCTTCCTTGAATCTCTGTGATCCGTGGTGACAACAGGGCTTTTCTCGAGAAAAGACAGCAAAAAGGACCAGGGAGACGACATAGTTGGGTTCCCACCACGGACAACAAAACCCCACAATTTCGAAACTTTTTATCACCATTTTGAACCCCTACTTCACTGAGTGAATTGATGAGTGTGTATGTACATTACAATCAGCTAATCAGCTAAAGTTCATTTCTAGCTGGCAAAGAAAGCATGTCTAAGAGCATCAGCGGCAGATATTCGTCTCTCAGGCGGATATTGTATCAATCTACTCAGTAAATCAATCCCAGCTGGATCGAGTTTAGGCAATATACTCTCCAGCGGCTGTCGCTCATATATCGGAAAGTCATTCTGCCAAGCACCAAACTTCAATATCACAACTAGAAACTGCATGTGTGCTCAACCAAACTTCGGCTCACCTTCCAATCGGGCAAATTCGAAACGCCTGGCCACGTTTGCTCGGTAGGAGTACCCAAGTATTTGAATATTCGCATGAGTTGATCCCGAACCGAATTGCCACAGAAAAGAGGCCGGCCGAACGCCATCTCTGCCATGATGCAACCAGCGGACCACAAATCAATCGAGGTAGAGTATTGTCGAGATCCCATCAACACATCTGGTGCTCGGTACCATAAGGTAACGACCTCGTTCGAATAGGACCGTACAGGGATTCCAAAGGCTCGCGCAAGACCGAAATCTCCCAGCTTTAGTTCTCCTTTCTGTAGGCAGTATTCAGTGAATTTAGCTCCACAACTACGACTAAAATTGCTGACTTGCCTTATTAATCAAAAGATTCTGGTTGATGGAAGCTTAGTATTCACGGTCAAAAACTGACGATAGCTTAAAAGCTCACTTGCGGCTTAAGGTCCCTATGCAGAACTCGATGGTCGTGGCAAAATGCAATCCCTTTCAGGAGTTGATACATGAGTTGCTGCCACATGGTTGTTGCAAGAGTTGGTTACTCCCTCCACGAGAAGTGTGTGGTTTCTCGGCCCACCTTGATCAGATTAGGATCAATTTCACCACCATACATGTCCAAGAACTTCTTTAAGTCCGAGTCCAGGTATTCGAACACGAGCGTGAGTTTCTTCTCTGTATGGATCACATCGTATAACCTGGTAGGATGCCCCACTGATTCAGACCTAGCGTGTACCCATCAACGATGCTTTTCGTCTGACCTGACGATATTTGGGTGCTTTAGCTCCTTCAGAAGCGAGATTTCTCGAATCGCTATAAAGGGGCGAGCCGTTGTCCCACATTGTCATATAGCAACAAACGCATAGCCACCTGTGCACGGAACGCCCTATCGATAAAGTGTTGGTTCACGAACGTTGCGTTTCAGAAGGATGAGAGCTCATCAACTGACCTCTTCCTCATTGTCCAACCGAATCTTTAATATTCGTTACCGTTAGACGATGCGGACGAACAAAGCGAAATAAAGGCACGAACTCTCTTGAGTGCTACAATTTCTCCGTTCTCCCGATTCTGAGCTTTGTAGACGATGCCGTACGTCCCTTCGCCAAGCTTCTCGATTTTCTGCACGAACCAGAGGCGTCAGAGAAGCCTCAATCATGTGTCAGAACGCTGTTCTAACTTGGTATTTTTCCATGCGGCATGCGTCCGCAGGTCGGTTCAGTCAGTCAGCGGAAGTCGGCGAGAAATATGACTAAGTGAAAGTGTAGATTCAATACAATTATGAAGCAATAATTTCTATTTCGCCTGCTACCTCCTTAGGTTTCACTTGCTGCTTATGCACTAGTGAACAAAACGAAAAACAACGTGGATTTGAGAGCGGGTACGCTAGGAAGGACACTTGCTTGACGGGTATCTCACCTGAGTATGCTCGCGATACATCAGAAGTTGCAATCATGCCCTGGTATTGAAGTTCGAATTAAAGGGTAAATGGTCCATGATTGAATGCTTCATCCACGGTGTGCTTACCGGAGGAAACATTTTCTGAACACGTAAATAAATCTCTTTCCTCAATCGACCATCATCTCGGGAGGGGACTCGTCGATGGAGTAAGCTGGAAAGACGGGTTAATGGAGCCTGCCACGATGAACATAATGACGAATACTGACTCAGACGCTTCTTGTGCTTCCCCCAGGTCCGTCTCCGTCTGAATTACGTCCCACAAAGCTAGTCTCACGTCCTTGGTCCAAACAAACTTCTTGACAACTTGAACCCCATCGACGTTTTCGGACCCTCCCTCAGAGGTTCGTTCCTAGGAAGCGATGTTTGAATCCGGCTTAGATAGCAAAAGTATGATCACCCACGAGGACCTTTGGATCCGTGGTACCGTTGCCACGAGCAATCTCAAAATCGATGCGCGATTGCAGTGTTTCATACTTGCCGGGAATCAAAGACTTCAGCCGTTCAATCTTGGAAGGTAGAAGACTCCGATTTACAAGGTTCTACAATGTGATAATCTTTTAATCACCCCGAGAAGTCGATTGAAGTCAAAAATAAATGGGGCATATACCTTCATTGTCAACTTGTTGTATGGCATAACTTTGGACATGTGTCGCGCGACGACCTCCAGAGTACTTTCATCTGCATTCACAGAGTCAAGGATATGTGACATGCGGGAAACAATTGTCTGAAGATGCTCCGGGAAGTGTTTCTTGTCCTCGAAGTGCTCTGGGACAGCCTTGCGTCAGTTTCGGACGTCGACGAGGCCAAAGTCACAAACAAACCTTTTGATGCCTCAGTGACCAACTCATCAAAGACTTCTTGAATTTCGTCGGGTAGATGGACCTAACGACAAACCATGATCAGCTCACAAATCACCCTTAATTAATGCCATTTCAACTCACGAATTTGCGTTCTTTCTGCAGAGAAGCAGGATCCCCCTTCAAAGCGTTAGCTGAAGCACTCATCGCGTCGGCAAAAGTCTTTCCTTCAGGAGCGACTACCGAAGACGAGTTTGGGGGGTCACGAGGTGCCGAGACCTGGCGTGCGAAGGCACGAGGAGAGCGGGGCGCTTGGATTGCAGGCGGCACAGAAACCTGGCCAGCGGGAGCCGCTTCCTTTAGTGCAACGCGTTTGCGCTGTTGCACCCAATTGTAAGAAATCGGCGCATCAACCGCACTGCTCACACCAACCTTTCTTGCTGGGCCAGATGGTTCCGCGTCACCAATTTTTTCTCCGGGTAATCCACCAGACTGAGCTGATGGTCCGCTAGTCTCAAAATCCTCTTTGTCTGAGTTGTCAGGGGCGGCTTTTCGGTATCTGCGGATCGTAGACGGGCGTTTTCGTTTCGAAGTTTGGTCTTCATCATTTTCTGTTCTATTTGCCAACAGAAAAAAGGGTTCGTATGTCGGTTGGATGGACTGATGTGGGTTCGTGCAAGTCGTAGAAACATCCCCAACCTGATGCCGTCCACCTCGGAGGCAGTGACACTTGAGAGGCCAGAAAACTTACTTCGCTACAGGGATATGTTCCACGGGTCCTCGCCACACGAAAAATCCAGTTTCCAGAGGCTTGTAAACACCCGTTAGTTCGAATTGCTTGAAGTCCGAGTCGTCGATGAAGGGGTCGTCCAAATCGTAGTAGTCGTCCTCCGGATCAGCTTTAGGTCTTCCACGCTTTGCCTTTTCGGGCTCCGTGATGAGGTTTGGTGCGGCTGGGTCGTTCTGCGAATTCAACAGATTGAAAGGGGTCGGAGGGGGGATTTGTGGCATCTGTGAGCTTGTTGGGTTGTCTGTATCATCGATTCCTGTCTGGGTCGTCGTAAAGACGTTATAGCGTGCCGAAAAATTAGCTTCACGGGGATGAATCTGTCCCAGCAATACGCACCTCCGTTGCCTGTCCGTCCGATTCAGCTTCGGGACTATCATCACTTTCTGCAGCTGATTCGTCCCTCATAACAACATCGGCTTCGCTGTCATCGACTCTCCCTGGCTGGCCACTATCGTCCACCCGTGTCGCTGATTGTCCCTCCTCTGACTTCTCTCTCTCTTTCAGCAGAGCGGCGAAGTCGAACACATTCTCCTCGTATTTCGCAGATAGCACCACCTGAACGCGCATTCTTTTTCTTTTGCCACCTTCCAAAGCACTGGTTCTGATCCAATAAGGTCGGCTGAAATGGTGCTCCCGCTGCGGCCATGACCGCAGCCTCTTGCACCCGCCCTTGTTTCCCATGACTGCGAATGGGCACTTTCTCGTCTATCATGGCATGAAAAGACTCTCCAAAGAAGAGAGCGTAATGGACGGAGCTGCGTCCGAAAGCTCCACTGACGTCCAGGCTCTTATCGCGAATCTCGCGCAGAAACCCGTGTCACCACAATCCAAGCTTGATCTCCTGGGTCACGTTGTGGATTCCATTAAGCTCGGTGCTCTCAAAGCAGAGAGCGAACTGAGAATTCGACATTTACTTCAAAGGTAGGCACCCAGAAGTACTGTCGCCGCTAGGAGTTTCAAGACGTTTAAATGATGGGCAAACCCTCTGTGATTGCACAAAAACGTTCTCGCAGCATTCGATTGTTTTTAATTGATCCTACTCGGGAGGTCCGCGCGGCAGCATTCCGTTCGTTGAGATACATGCTTGTATCCCCTCAAATACTCCGTATCATTCTCGATCTTCACATTGACCTTTTAATTCTACGGTGAGCCTTGCGTATCCTCAACGGAGGCTGTCACGGAATCATTCCTGCAGACAAGTCCATTTCAGCTTAAAGTGTTGATTGATGGTCATTCATTTAGAGCCGTCACCCGAGATACTCGCAATGATGTGGAGCGGGAACAAGCTTTGAAACTGATTCGCACAATGGTGGATCGGACTCGGGAATGGCGTTCGTTTCCTCGCTCCTTCATCCGACTTCTTGTTTCCGCTGCTGAGCAGCCAGACGAAAAGCTCAGGGACATCTGCGTCGAGACGCTTTGTGAACTAGGTACGAAGAAGTAAAAATGAAAGAAAAACCCTTGAAAATCAATGTTTCTTTGCGCACCAACCACTCGCAGCGTTTCGAGATACCCCAATCTTCGCACAGTCAGGAGGCATGAAAGCACTGTTTTGGTCGTTGGCGGATAGCCCTTCGGACCTTTGCGAATCAATTCTTATGGCAATCGTGGTTGTTCTAGACAGAGAGGAGACACGACAGTACATCAAAGCGGGAGTCGATGTTGATGTGCGTTTGCTGTATCGAACTTTAAAATCGGGATTTGAACTTTTTCCAATTATTAGACGATTGTGTCACCCATTACAAATTCCCTCGGTTCCCTCCCATCTGATGAGCAACTACAACAAGCCGCAAGATCCCTTCTATACCTCGTCAAAACTTGGACAGGCCTCATTTACCTGTGCCTCGACGATAAACGGGTGGTTAAAGCGGTTCTGGAGGCAGCCAGATTGCCCTCGGTTGAAGTCAGAGTGAGTTTGAAGACATAGAAGCCTCCTAACGACTGATTAACGAATTGTATCGAGCACAGACAGTGGTTTTGGATATGTTGTTCGAGATATTTCTTCCGCGACGTTCCGATGGCGCAGAGGATTCCATGGAACCAAATGCTCGGCCAAGTTTGTATTTCCCACCAGTCTTTTGCTTCAGTTTTGGCCAATTTTTTTTTTCCCTCGGTCTCCGTCAGATGGTGGAGTTGGTGACCACGAAGCTCTTTTGATGGAGCATTTGTCTCATCCGCCGCTCAACGGTTTCGGTCCCAAATTCACAGATAATTACATGGCAGTGGTTCTTGTTGTGTTTATTGAGTCCAAAATTTTTGACGTAAGGGTTTTCGATCGATGAAACACCTTCTTTCTATTGGACAAGCTTCGTGCAGGCTCTTATCGAGATAATTCAAGACGTTAATAAAGACGTTTCTTATAAGGCAACGATTCTTGTTGGAGAATTGTTGGATCTTTGTGGAAGACTTTTACCGAAGTCATATGGCGACAGCGTATTTGTGGGTTAAATTTCGTCTGCTCTCGTCCTGACGCTTTCTAATATCGCGCTATTTTGTGTTTTCTCAAGTCGCTGCCCTCTCTGTTCGATGTCGCCTCAGACTTCCGAGAAGAAGGTCGCCGTCATACCGCGACCGCTGCACTCGCACATATTGATGATCGAAGACGTGTCAAGGAGACAAATTTTGGTTGCTTCTCAACATCCACCACCAACAACGCTTTTACAGGCAGTCGTCCACGCAAGAAGAGTACAGGACAAGTTGAGCATGTCAAGATCCGTGTCGGGATGCAGATTGATGAGGATCGATTTAGGCTCCTGATAAGCAACACGGGAATCCTTGCAATTAAGGATTATACCAAATGGAATTGGGATGCAATAATGGAGCTTGTCCAAGGACCACTGTACAATGCAAAACGACTGGAAGACACTCTCCGAAACACAAAGCTAGTGAAGCGATTATTGGCATTTTTCCGTCCAGCGAACCGACAATTTTCAAGCATCCCCAAATCAAAGGCGAGACTTCAACGTTGCCTGTCGATTGATGTGAAAGCATAACAGTGGAACTTTAGGAAGCGGCAAAATATGTTCGAATTGGTTCAGAAGTGCTCAGCGTTCTTGTGTCAAACCCTGAAGGAGCGCGATATCTCTTGGAAGATCCCTTGTTGGGCCAAATTGCACAATGTCTGATGCAGCTTGATCCGGTGAGATAGTTTTCGATCATTTTTCATCCCAACCATTTCTTTAAAGTTCGGTAATAAGCTCTACAATGCGAGTATGCCACCTCAAGCGGAACCCATATTCTCACGAGAGAGGATCGAGAAGACAATGTCCGCTTATTATTTCACATTGCTCGGAAATTTAAGCCGCAGCCCGGAGGGTATTGGGTGAGAATCAGTCGACTCAATGGATTGTGTCAGGTCGAACATCTATTACTGTCGGCAGGGTACTTGAACGATTTAAAATCTTTGATCTCTTCTATCACATGACCGAGCTTAAGAGCCGGGACGACATTGCGAAGGCAATAATTACAAATCTTGATTATCGAATGTGTGTTACCTGTGCCGTCTTGATTTACGTCATCTGTAGTTGACCATACTTAATCATGCTTAGTGACGGTCATTCCAGAATACTGCTCTCCAAGGTCCTGACTTGTGGATACAAGGTGACGTTTGTTTGACGCAAGGAGTGGCACACCCAGCTGACCTGTGTTTACCGGGTGCAGCCCATGCGGTACTTCGCAACCCGACATTTACGTTATGTGGCTCGAAGTCAGACCAACGAATTCAAAGAATGGGGCATTCGCTTGCTTATAACTCAGGTGCTGCTATTTTTTTTTTTTTTTGCCTCGTATACTCTAAAAGGTCAACCTTCTCACTTTTACTGCAGCTATATGATCCATCGATCCATGTTCGTGAAATGGCGGTGAAAGTTTTGGACGAAGCCTGCAGCAACAGGGAGAACCTCGACATGATGATCCAACTGCGACCGACCCTTGATCATTTGGGAACAACTGGTGTCGCGCTTCTTTTAAGGTAGGTATTTAACATCAGTGTCACATGGCGTTATATTTGGCAAACTTTGAGAAGGTGCTTGTCAACCTCCACTGGCTTCTCATACCTCTCCGAATTGAAGTTCATTGAGTCCCAGATGGATCAGTGGTTTGAGGTATTCAACTGTTCGGTTGCTGATTCGAAAATTGCTTTCACACGACAATCCCAGAAAGGCAACCTTCATTATGTCACGCAGTTAGAACTTTCTTTGGCGTCTGCTGTAATGGGATATAGTAGCACAACCGAAGACTCTTCCACCGAACTTGTAGAGTCCGAAAGGTAAGACAAGAAGTTCGATTCAAAAGCTCGCTTATAGCATCCCCTTGGGCACAGGGACACTACCGGCACTGTCCTTCCGCACTTTTACGGCGAGCTCACCAAAACAGCATTTGGATGTGAGCTTTTGCGAAAGAAAGAACATTTCGTGCGATTTGTGGAGTACATTCGAAGACGACCTGCTGATGTGGACTTAAGTATCGAGGAAGTTTCCAAATTGAAGTCCGTGTTGTGGGCAGTGGTGAGTTGTGGGCAATATTTGTGTCTCATGGCGATCACCAATTGAATGAAAAGGGTCATGTTGGTTCCAATCTCTCGGGCTTTTCCTTCCTTGATGAGGCAGATGTGCTTAAAGATATTGTTGCACTCTGTGAGACCTCTCCAGTGCTTAGTATCCGTGGGCGAGTTTTAGACGACTTTCGCATGTGACTTTTATTAATCAACTGTCCACTCACAGCACATGCTTTTGTGTCCTCGGTTTAATATCTATGACTGCGCCAGGCGCAGAGGCGTTGGAGTACTTCGACTGGCAAGTTGTTTCCAATGCAAGCTATCAGTGCACTGGGTTGTGTGTCCCACGAGACTTTTCCAAATTCTTGACGGTGTGTTCCACCAGCCATGAATGGTCGACCTCACAATGTCATAAATGATTTGTTTTCCCTTCCAGCTTCGCTCTTGCCAATATTTGGGCTCTGTGGCCGACAATTCTTCCACAAGTGGCATTGCCTTGGATAACTATGAGCCATTAGTGCAAGAGGTCCTCAAGTCGGTCGGGGACATGCCCAATCATATTTTAGCAACTGCTGCTTCAAAGACCATTGCACGGCAAGTGTTGCATTGACGTGGATGCACTTGCACTCGCGGTTTAACAGTTCACATTCGATGACAACGACTTCACCTGACAGAATTCGACATGACCATCCCGACATCTTCACCCGTGTTGATGTTTACCTTGATGTGATGGATCTTCTTTCAACATATAGTTACAGAATGACAGCGCGCAGATACCTTGCTGAGTTGTTTGGGAACTTTGAATTCAACGAGCATTGTTTTGCTGCGATGGATGCGATGCGCATCATGACATGACGCTCGGGAGTCGATCAAATATGCGTTTGTTTGTCGAAAGGTCGGATGTAAATAGAAAAAATGATTCCGCGTCGGACGTTGATTCAAACCGTCGGGATGCCTCTTGACCGGATCATCGTGGAGCAACTAAGCGTTCGCTCCATCATCGGATTGGACTCTTGGGAGCGGCGACGTCCACAGCCCGTGTCGGTGTCTCTCGCGATCCATTCCAATGTTCAGGCAGCTGGGGACGCAGATTCGCTGGCCAAATCTGTTTCATACGCTCATGTCGCAAAAGCGGTGTCTGAGCTTGCTGAACGCGACCAGCATGCTACCCTTGAGGAGCTTGCTCACAGAATTGCAACTCTTTGCCTAGGAACCTATGATGTTCCCAAAATCAGCGTCAAGGTTGAAAAGCCAAAGGCTCTATTGCATGCCAGCAACGTTGCGATGGAAATCACTCGAACTCGAGCATCCTTGGAGCATCTGGAGCGGCTACAGTCGGGTGCTCCTTCAAGTCACCTGGAGAACCATTCTGCACCGACTTTGTCCATAATACTTCCTGAAGAATTGTGGGATGATATATTTACCATTGAGCGCCTCCAAGTTGACGCGGTTGTAGGTGTGAACCCATGGGAGCGCCTCGAGAAACAAAAGATATCGATCACCATCAAGATCCATGGAGGGCAGCTGCAACCGCAGAGCGTTCTCTATTCTACGGTACCACCGACCTCTAATTATCGCGCCATCGCCAACGCCGTCACAAAGCACGTCGAAGAATCAAAGTATCTCACAATTGAGGGACTCGCCACGTCTATTGCCGACCATTGCTTCGAAGTCAGCCCAGCGACGAAGCTCACGGTACGAGTGGATAAACCAAGCGCAATTTTATTTGCAAGTGCCGCTGCAGTTGAGATCACGAGGACGCGTCCCCCTGCAAACCCTTCCAAAGGACACTTAACTGACGGGTACATGATGCAATACTCGCTTATGATAAGATTGAACGCTCTAACTCAATCTGTCCTCTGTCCTCAGCTCAGATCATGTCGTGTACATCGGAATAGGCACCAACATTGGTGATCGACATGGTAACATTCATCATGCGCTTCAGCTTCTCCGACGCAAGTGCACAATCTTAGACACCTCATACCTTTATGAGACGACGCCGATGTATAAGCTTGATCAACCAAACTTCCTCAATTGCGCTGTCAAGGTGAGCAAAGAACGATTTCTTCATCTCAGTTGGATTAGAATGATTTCCCACAGATCGCAACATCCTTAGACCCTTTGTCACTGCTTGCGTTTCTGAAATCGATCGAGCGTGAGATGGGACGGCAACTAACTGTCCGCAATGGTCCCCGCGTCATCGATCTCGATATACTATTGTTCGACGGATTGGTCATCAAGGAGGACGAGCTTGAAGTTCCCCATATCGGCATTCCTGAAAGGGACTTTGTACTTCGACCGCTCTGCGAGTGCGTAGGGGCACAAATTCTTGTTTATTGTTTTGAAGGAGAATACCCACCCTTTCTGCTGTAGCATTGCCCCAGCTCTTTTGCATCCAACATTGCATCACACCGTCGAGGTCCTCTTGTCATCATTGCTTTCTCGGCCAGTCGCTGATGGCGGTTCCGTGATGCGCCGCGTCACACCAATTTGCGGCTCTCTTTGGGCTTGGGGTGAAGACACCCCTGCCAAGGTAATGGGCATCGTCAATGTCACTCCGGACAGTTTTTCTGATGGGGGTGACCGGTTTTCCTCTGAAGCCGCTGCACAGGCTGCGGTGCTAATGGTACAGGATGGCGCAGACATAATTGACATAGGGGGCCTGTCCACCCGCCCCAATTCGGACGAAGTAACGGAAGAAGAGGAGTTGGCGCGTGTTGTTCCAGCCGTGCGTGCTATTCGCGCTGCGGGCGTCACGTTACCCATTTCCGTGGATACCTTCAGGTCCCGAGTGGCCAGGGAAGCCCTGGCAGCCGGCGCTGACATAATCAATGACGTTTCAGGAGGAACGAGGGACCCCGCAATTGTCACGGTGGCAGCGGAGACTTTCGCACCTCTTTGTCTTATGCACTCGCGGGGGGATTCGCGGACCATGACCACTCGGGCGCAGTATGAGGATGTGGTTGCTGAGTCACGCCATGAGCTGGCAGACCTTGTCAAGCGTGCAGTTGCGGGCGGTGTTCCCCGGTGGAACATAATTGTGGATCCAGGCATCGGATTTGCAAAGACGTTGGAGCACAACCTGGAGATTCTTCGGAGGTTGGCTGATTTTGCAGGACCGAGCACTGAGCTAGACGGGTATCCAGTTTTGGTGGGCGCATCCAGGAAGGCATTTATCGGCAAGATCACGGGACAAGTGGATCCAAAGCAGAGGGGCTGGGGCACTGCAGCAACAAGTGCGGCAGCTGTAGCAGGGGGGGCAGCCTTGGTTCGTGTTCATGATGTGAAAGAGACTAGAGACGTTGTGGCGGTGGCAAACCACATTTGGCGGACACGAAGTGCTAGGAAAGACTGACCATGAGAACTTTTTGGGGACCAGCTCCGTTGCTCTTGACTTTTGAATTGAGTGTACTCTCTATCCATTATTCCCGGTGGAGGGTACCTCTAGACTAGCATAGTAATTTTCGTACTCTTATAAGCAAACGAGTCCATCCGGCCCAATTAAATTTTCCACTATTCTGAAACCGCGCTATCTCTCCCCGACTCGGCCAATAGCACCCAACGTAAACCAAACACACATCACCACCTCACCAGATCTCTCCTCGTGACCCCTCCGTGACGCGAATTATGCAATTCTCACAAATTAAACCGTGCAGTACTCAAGCGTCCAGATCCTTCTGACCCAGAGCTTCACCATCTGCTCCCTCCTATTCCACCACAGGGCCGGATCCCTTCCCTTGAGCAATCTCTGGTCTCCTAACACACCCGCATCGCCTGTCTGCTGCGTTAAGGTCACCGAGTCGCCTCCTGTGGTAGCACTGCTCCCCCCAACAACACTCTTCCCCTTGCCCGCAGTAGTAGTTCCCTCGGATGCAGACGACCCGTCCCCTGCGGCCTTCCCCACCGTGCCTTCAGTCACCTCCTCCACCATTATATCCAGATCCAACGGCGCCATCGCCTCGGCATCCTCGACGGCCTGCGCTGCCGCGGCCTCCTCATTCACCCCGTTAGCAACCGCCATTCCACCCACTCCATTCCTTATGTCCGCCCCGACATCAGACTGTCCTGGCTCCTCTGTGGCACCATCCTCGGGTCCCACAGCAACAAATGCCGCTCTTCTCTCCACCTCGTCCAGAAGGCCTTCAGGTAAGGTACACTTGACTTCCCTTACTTCCCACCAGCACTTCCGCTGGGGTCTCCTCGTCGCAGCTCCTTGTCCTGCCTCCCCAACGAAGGGTCCCTGAGCCATTTGTGTTACCACGCTGGTTACGTCCGCGGTGTCGCCGCCAGAGGTGGCCTCCTTGCCAGCTTCACCAGGACCCCCGGGAGACGCCGGGTCAGCACCTGTGGCGGGCTTGGGGTTGACGCGAAGCATGGTTAGGCTGACCATGCGGCATTTGCCCATCTCGAGCTCACGATATCCCCACTCTGCCCTCCCATCCAAATCTGTGGCGCCAGCCAGAGTATCCAATATTGGTTTGTTCTGCGGGTCGGAGGCAGAGGAACCATAGACGTTTGTATCGACGACTCCCTCCCTCCCAGCAAACTCCCTTTCACGCCCTTCGAGTACCTTGCGCCTTCCCAGAAGCCATCTACCACACCCACGCTTGAGTAGTGCCAAGAGAAGGAGCCTCCTTGGAGGCAAATGCGCCAGGGGGTCGTCAACGTTAACTTGATCGTCATCGCCCCCTTGTGCTCCACCCCATCCGGGAGCTCCTGCATAATCTCCTTCGTCGCGTACCTCATCCTTATCCATGGCGAAACCTGGCACCACGAAGTAGTCGAGCTCCTCCCGAAGAACAATGACGGTTTGGGGAGAGGGCGCCCGAAGGAGTCCCCCAGCGGAGATCGGTACAACCCCTTCGAGGAGACGTCCAACTTCTCCACCTGTGGGAAGGCTCATGCCCAGCCCGGGGCCCGAAGCGTCGCCAAAGGTACGCGGCTGGTATATGGAGTGGAGAACTACCTGGAAGAACTCGAGAATGAATCCGAATAGGCGGGGATCGAAGGAAATGGGAAGGTGTGGAGTCGTCGGGTCCGTGGAGGACGGATCGTCTTCGTCCAGGGGAGCCGTAGCGGCCACAAAAGGTGGCGGCGTGGTCGGGGAGGGTGGTGTTGGGGAAAATGGTTGGCGCAGGGAAGGTGGAGGCTCGTCAGGGTTGGCTGAGGAGGAAGCCGTGGCAGCGGTGGTGGAAGTGGGTGAGGCAACGCCAATGGTGGTACCCTCGTCCGACACGCCCTCGGAGCCATCCGGGCCTGCGGTTTCGGACTCTGCGGAAACCGACGATGCGTCGTCGTCGGCATCGGCATCGTCGGTGGGCTCCGAGATGACGGCTGAGGGGTCTGCGAGCGGGGCAGGAGAGTCGCCAGAGGTAGCTACATCCGGGGCTTTGCGTTCGGAGATTTCGCCTTCTTCAGCGGTGGTGGGGAGGGAGGACGGTCTCCGCCCAGTCATGCCAGATGGGTTGCGTCGAACACGAGATTTTTTCGACTTGGCAGTGGGTGGAGTCGCGATGGTGACGCGCTTCTCCGACGAGTCACCTGCATCACCCGGTTGAGTTGCAGTGGCGGCGGAAGCAGCAGTTGCCTTTGCCTCCTCCTCCCGCTGGTGTTTGTGCGCGGCTGCGAGGTCTGCCTCGGCGTCGTAAAACTTTTGCCAGCGCAGAGCCGTGGTGCGAGTCATTGGGGGAACATATGATGGCTTGCGGACGAGGTTCGTGGAACCGACGTTGGGGTCCATATCAGAAGTGGATCCAGAGTACGTGGCGACCGTGGCAGATGAGTTCACAAGTATTCCGCTATGTTGGCCCGCGACGACGCCACCGATACCAGATTCACGAGCTGCACCTTGCAGAAGGGCGAGAATCGGGAACTGCCCCGTTTGGCCAAACATGGTGAGAAGAATGGACTCCGGAAAGAGTCGTAGAATGGCCAAGTCGACCTTGAATCTGACGCCTCGCAAGTCGAGGTGGATTGCATTTTGAGGGTTGATGTAGAATACTGTTGGATAAGGAAAAGGTTGGGAAGAGTAGAGCGGGGATGGGGGCTGCGATTGCTGAGGAGATTGCGCAGCCATTGCGAGAGAGTGGAGTTGCAAGAAGGTGGAGTCGAAATTTTGCTTCAGAACGGTTGAGAATTCCGAGAGTGGTGGACAAGTGGAGCCTGGAGGGGAACAATGTGAGACACGCTAGGGCAGTCAAGGAGGGAGTACGCGGACGCCACTAGCTCTCGCGCTCGCTCTCGATTTCTCATTCTTATCGGCATATAGATGGCACCTTTCCCATTTTATGTATCCGCGCTTTGCTCTAACTGCCTCATATGCCCCCTTTCTCTCACCTCAACCAAAGCTCCTTTCTTCAAATTCCTCCGAAGCCGCTCTCTCTCCTTGCCTTGACTCGCGCTCACAGCTCGTCAGCCGCTATTGACAACGAGTATTCCCAGAAATGGCGTAGGATGGGGAGGAGGTTGCCGCAGTCTGGACCAGCCGTGTAGACAGAGTGTGGCTGAATTTTCAAAATGAACATCGACACAAATGAAACCTTGCTTTTTCCTTTTTAAGAACTTGTTAACGGTAGCCCCACTGTAAGTGAATCCTGTCATCAGCTATTCTTGCAGCTGCACCAAATTATATTTTTGTTAGACGCAAAGTTTCTCCCTCGGACTCCAAGAAATCGTACAATTATTCAACAAATATCTGCGTTTTATTGGTGGTTGACGCTTGGGCTGTGGTCGCGTCACCAGGAAGTCGGCTCGATTGCGAGGACCTCCCTCCTGAAATGACCATTTTCTCGAGTATTTGGCACGAGTATGAAGAGTTACCCCTACTGCAGCACCCAACACGCCGCCGCTGTCCAGATGTCGAACCCATGATTCCCGTTCCTTCGATTCAAGTTCGAGAATTCGACCGATTGACCTTGCATGACATCAGGACGGAGGGATTGGCTGGACAGGCATTCATTGTTAGAGGCGTTGGTGGAGTGTTCCCGCCAGAATTGGAATCCGTGGGTCTGGAGCTCCTTTGTGCACACCATTGTCAATGTAATGACCTCGCGAATTGCGTCTCGTACCCCGATAAACCCACTTAGGTACTCGATATTATCCGATCGTTCCCTCCGAGGCGCTCCTGTACCGTTTTCGACTGCAATTCATGGAAGCATCGGTCACTAGAATTCCGAGACCTTGAGGAGCACTTCTCCGCGCCCCGCGAAGAGCGCGACGGACCTCTCACGGTATTTGACATTGAACTTAAAGGGGGAGCAGCGGAACCGCCCCATAAACTTCCCGGATTCTTGGCTGAGCTGTTCGACAGTCCCGCCAAAATTGCCCAAAAATCGAATGGGCGGCATAAAGTGCCTCACAAAGAGTTCTTGTCGCACTTGCTGCTAAGCTCTGATGGTGCTGTTACGGAGTGAGTGACCAACCGGAGAAAGGGGGAATATGACGGAACGATACCGCATGCACTGACCAACCAAAACATGCAATGAGTGATCGCAATTGTACGTTCGAAACATTATAACGTCTTTCTTCCCTCCCCCTCCCCCTCCCTTTCCCTCCCCTACCCTTTCCCGCCGGCCAGCTTTCATGTCGACTTTGGTGGAGGACACGGTGCAATATACATGCATTCCGGGGAGAAGACGGTTTTTATCGCCCCACATGACCGGGATACCCGGGCCCTTTACGAGCGATGGCTTCGAGATCGGGACGAGGGGACTTGGTACTGGTTTCGTGAGTTGCATACTGATCTTGGTGGAAGGGAATGAAGAGTTGGAGCTGAGACGCAGTTGCGGAATCACTGTGTGAGAGGAGGCACTGTGTGCCTGTAAAGAGAGATGACCCGACCCGGGTGGGAAGAATGCTTTTGTGCTAGAGGACAAACTGATTGGCAAACCTTCCATAATCAACTATCTCCTTTGTGAAAGCAAATGTCACCAACCCCCCCATCCGCCTCAAAAAATGCACGTTGCAACCTGGGGACCTCCTCATCATGCCCGGTGGTACTCCACATGCAGTTTTCACAAATGCAGATAGTGCCATCCTCACAACGAACTGGCTGTCATTTGAGAACGCGCAAACGCAAATGGAGTGCATTGAACAAGAAGAGCGAACAGACGTACCGGGAAGATTAAGGTTGGTGAACATTATCCCAGCTTTTCACGTCGATGTTGCTAAAGTCACCTCCACAGATTCCGAGGTGCCGAATCCTTCCATCTCGATCTTGTCCGCCGGCTCCTTGACCCTGGGCAAACACCTCCACACCTCCACCTCACTGCCCTTCCACAACTGGTACGCTTTCTCATACGACGAGGCCTCGGCTCGGACGCTCTCCGCGTGAGGGAGAACATGCGCCGTCGTGGTATATCTGAAGCCACAACGTCTCATCCTGTTCTCGTAACAAAGCGTGTGGGGCGAAAGAGGATGAGCTACGTTGTGGGACGAGAAGAGAGGACATTGTGCCCGAAGACTGTAGGAAGTGATGATCAAGTAAAGATTGAGACAACGGCGTTGCCTGCGGGCTGGATGGAGGTCACACGCCTGGTAATGGATCAAGGATACACTCATTTGGGGGCGTTAGTACACGGAGAGGGCATTGAGGCCGAAAATATTGTCGATGACGTGGAGAAGATTGGGGACATGTTATAAATTTCCTTCTTTCCGTCCTTACTCTTCTTGGATTCTTGTGCGGCGAATACACATTTATTACCTCTCTTCACCATTCGCTCTGATGTCGGTAGATTTACTTTCCGTGCCCTGTCGAGGGGAAGTGTCCCCGTTCTGGCACAACATACCGTTTCGAGATTTACAGTGGTGCTACGGTGATGCAAGTTCCTGTTAAGTTCCATTACATTGTCTTGGATGTACATCTGTCGACAAATGTTCGTCATTTTTTTTGGTGTTCTCCGATGGTGTCATATCATCCCATCTTGTGACTTTCGGTGGATACGATGCAAAGGTACACCGACAAAGAAGATCTGTTCTATCCAACCTTGCACACGTGTTCCTCTTGTGGTGTGACGCCACCCCCTGAAACGACACCGAGTAACTAGATTAAATGTAGAGGGTCAGAACTGAGAACTCTAGGCTATCGCTATCTCTGAGAGGAAGGGTGGGTTTCTATAACCCATGAGTACACGAAAGAAGGAAAAGGCAAAACGAAAAAGAGGTGATTGATGGCCAAAGAATTCGTGGCCACGGAAGCACCCGTGACCAGGGAACGAAGATTATCCGTGATCGTATTCGCCTCCAGTCGCAAGGGAAGCTCGTTTTGTTCCCCGGTGACCTTGTTTCGACTGCTCGGAGTTCCAGAACGAGCTTGTCCTGTTGGCAGAGTCTGGACACCCGCCTTTGACCCTCACCTGAACACCGCCGTGCCCAACCCACCAACCCACCTTTGTCCCTTTGAGCCTACCTATCTCTCTCGCATTCCCCACTGCTCACTCGTCCGCCTACTAAATGGACCCACCAATACAGGAACGTGGAAATCAACAGTCTCCCTCCCCACAGACTTTTAAGACAGCGCTTAGTACCCCACCCGGAACGGGAGCCGTCAGCTCGTTCACGATAGGAAAGGAGATCGGTGAGTTAAAAGGATGAGTCACAAAGATATCGTGCATTCCGGAAAGACGTTTCGATCGAAAGTGCTCCCTCATTCACGGAGAGATTCTGTGGCGATGGATGCAACATGCTTGCACATTACCACCGCAATTTTTCGATTTCTTCGCGTTTGGAAGCTTTGGAACTCGATCGAAACGGAAATGGGTCATCGGATCGTGCATTACAGTCCATTGTAACATTGCAAGGTGCTGCTGTGGCGAACAGTAATCGAAACCGAGTCTATTAAAGCCTTTGGGCGCTCTACAACTAGACTGGGATGCACTCGTTTTTTTCCCAATGGGTGTTCTTCTTTGGTCTCGCCATTCCTGACTTGAAGTCAATTTGGAACAGGTCGAGGATCCTTTGCCACTGTCTATTTGGGTGTCAGCGTCGATGCACCAAAACAACGATTTGGGCAATCAGAGGCCGAATACCTTCGAGAGCTTACGAACTCAGAGCGTTCCCAGATTGGTGCTTTTGATGGAACGACTGCGGTTGGTCCTTCGACCCTCCCTTCCCCGTCATCGAATCAGGGACAAGACGACGCACACGGAAATCGTCCGCCTTCGCAGCGACCGTCAATAGGAACTGCTGGCGCAAAACATCTGTCCCCATATCTGAGTGCCATCAAGTCAATTTCTCGATCTCGCCTTGACCGCCGTCTCTCCGATTCACTGGACTCTGAAATTCGTATATTGCGAAACATTCGCCACCCTAATGTTGTTTCATTGTATCACGTCGAGAAAACGGATCAACACATCCATTTGGTCATGGAGTACTGTGCTCTGGGCGATTTGTCACATTACATCAAGCGCAGAGGTCTTGTCACGGATGAATTGGAGCGGCTTTATGGCGGGCAATCGCCAATTACCCCACCGGCGCCAAATGCTACTGGAGCAACCTCGGAAGTTTCGACACAACCCGCTTCGCGGTCTCGTCCCGATCCGACCGCTCACTTGGTTAACCCATTCGCGGGCCCTTGGGGAGGACTTTCAGAGCACGTTGCGCGTTGCATGCTTGGGCAACTCGCTTGCGCCCTGCATTTTCTTCGGCAACACAACTTGATACACCGGGATATCAAGCCTCAGAATTTATTATTAGGTTGGCCTGCGGGGGGGACGACTTTTGGCGGGCGGGTTCGCCCAGGAGAATTGAGCGAGTTTCCAGTGCTCAAATTGGCGGACTTCGGATTTGCCAGGCTACTTCAGCCACTCTCTCTTGCGTCAACGTACGTTCTTCCGCTCCTCCACTTTTTTGTCATCCTCTTTAACCTTTCTTGCCAGCTTGTGTGGATCCCCACTCTACATGGCACCAGAAATCCTTCGCCACCACAAGTACGACGCCCGAGCGGATTTGTGGTCTGTCGGTGTGGTTTTGTACGAAATGCTTTGTGGAAAGGTCCCTTTCCGTGCGCGTTCTCAGGCAGAGCTTCTCCGCCGAATCGACAACCAAGGTGGCGTCCGATGGCCCGATGAAGTGGCTGCTCAGCAGCGCGAACAGCAGGCTCGGGATGCCGCTGCTGCTGCCGCTGCTGGCCAAGTCCCTCCGGCGCCCACAACCCCGTTAAGCGTTCCTCCCCCAGTTCCTGCCGATATGAAGGACCTTGTGAAACGTTTACTTCGACGCGATCCAAGGGATCGAATGACGTTCGACGAATTTTTTGAGCACCCATGTGTCGCGGTCTGCATTGAAGCGGCAGGTGGACTCGTGCTGGGAACTGCACCGGTCGGCGTGAAGGACGGGGGGGAAGAGGGTGTAGGTCTGGAAGCTCCCGAATCGGACGATGATGTTGGCAGTGAAGAGTCGGACGTGGATGATGGCGCTGGAGGGAAAGGGAATGCCCGAATTGCACCAGTCAATATCATCTCTGGAACGAATACTGTAGCACCAGATTCATCCCCACCTTTACCACCAATATCTCCTCCAACTATTGCTACCAAGAACCCTATCCACCCGCCATCTTCAGAACGAGCCTCGGCTGGTATCATGCGGCGAGGAAGCTCTGGAGATGGGGGACGTCTCGTTGGTTTGACGTCGTTGACCCAGGGTGTGGGTCTGGGAACCTTGGTTGTAGGGCAACAGAAACGTGAGCCGAGGAAAGGCAGCACAGAGAGCAAGGACACAGACACCATTCACACCAAAACTAGTAATGGAATTACGACGGCGGCTGCAGCGGAGAAGGACCCCATGGGACAAGATCCTTCCAGGGCAGAGTCCAGCTCAAACCCTGTCTTGTCGCTACATCAAATGTCTCCGAAGCCGCTTCCTCTTCCTAGGCCTCGAACTGATCCGGTGGATGGATTCTATGAGGACTTTTCTCCACGCAGTCATGAAGGGAAGGGTAGGCTGCCAGTGAATCCATTCTCTGGGATGGACCAGGTCAATGAAATCACTGGTCATGCTGTTCTACCCACTCCACCAGAAACGTTACCTGGGACGATGCACTCAGAAGTGGGTCAACATATCGCTCAGGTGAAGTTGTCCATCCTCGGAGGCTCAGGATCTCCTGGAGAATCGGGTTCTATTACCATCCACCCACACAATGGCCACATTGCATTCGCGAGTGGTTCGCGTAGCATACCCGTTGCTATTGCCTCTGCGGTGGCAGAGAATACTGTGTTCGGTGTGGGATCACCAAGTGCGGCCGCTGCAATTCACTCTGCGTCACCTCCACCTCTGTTATCGATTCAACCTGGGACATCTTACTCACCAGGCTATCTCCCATCTTCTTCGAGCTCAAGATCTCAAGCGATTGCCGCCCAACGGAGGGCAAGCCTGTCTTCCGCCACTCCGGTAACTCCCAATGCTACACCTCCCAGTGCTCCAAGTGGTAGTTATGGCGGACGCAGCCCGCTTTCTTTCGTGGAAGGTGTTTTCAAAGTAATCCCACAAAGTGTTGCGGTTTGGAGAAGCAACAGCACCGGGGGAAACCATGGGAAGACTTCCAGAAGGAGTGCGGAGAAAAGTTCAAGCTCCGACGAATATGTCATTGTTTCGAAAGGAGCGGTAGAGGTTGAATGGTTAGCCGACGAAGTCGCAGCGCACACTATGGCTCCTAGTCCTTCGGAAGACCGAGACCGCGGTGCGTATGGTTTCCCAAGTGCGTCTCCAAGCCCGCGCGAGGGTATGGCATCGTCGCTCTCTCTTCGGAGGCACGTTAGTGCGAGTGCTGGCATGCGTTCATACACGGGAAGCCCCGCAACGCCGATTTCCCCTTCGGATTCTAAAATCCCCAACACACCTATTCTCCCCGAGTCGTTGGATCAACTCTTAGAGCTTTTACGACGTGCCAGGATACTGCACTCTTTTGCAGATGACGTCAAAAATGGAAGGCTTGATTTGACAACTCTTCTCCCGGACAAGTATGACAGCCCCTCTCCTGATCAACATTCGACCCAACTTCAATCCCCCGAGCCTTCCCCTACCTCTTCTGCTTTCCACACAGCAGTAACAGCCCCACCGCCGTCTGTATCACCCATTCAGCAATTGGCTATACCTGTGTATGTTCGCCTATTATCACACTATCAAAGGTGCTCGGACTACGCTAGGAGAGGCTGGGATGAACTCAGAAGGAGAGGCTGGGCAATCGCAGGCCCTGCAGGCGGTGTGGGAAGCATGAACAAAGAAGACGTGCAGTGGCTCAGCGGAATGGTTAAAGAAATAAGGGATGGTTTCGTGGCATGTCTAGAGGAAGCAGAAAAGGGCCTCGGAAGGCTTTCGTCTGATAGAAAAGCCAGCAATATTTTTCGAGAAATGGATGTGGATGACCTCGCTAATGCCAGAGTCGAGATGGTTGTCTACGAGGCGGTTCTTGATATGGTGGGTAAATTGGATATAACAAGTGTGGTGTCTATTTAACTTGGGATCTGATTTTACAGGCGAGGGCCGCTGCACATTCTGAAATGGAGGGAAGCAATCTTGAAGGCTGCTGCCAGCTTTACGGACGGGCGGTCTCGTTACTGGAGGTGCTTTTGCAAGACGACGATGATGCAAGGTCTCGACTTGTATCTGGAGCAAGTGCTATGACAGACACCGATCGTGTGGGCATAGAAGAATTGCTTCCTAAGCTGAGGTCCAGGCAAAACGCCGTACTCAGGAAGCTCAATAACTCCCGGGGAGAGCTGGATGTTAATGCGCACATGCTAATAGTGGCCAGCACTTGACGGCTCACTTGACAGCCCAATATACAACTGGACTAAATACACCCTCGACTGTACATACGCATGGGTTCGGAGATTTTAGAATGTTCTCACTATTTTAGCTTGTAGACTGAGTCTACTCAAGAATTGAATCTGTATAGCTTACGAATTGCATCCGTCAAAGAGGTATTTCTTGTAAATATCCTTCACCTGTTCCACAAACAAGCGATCCCATTCCTTTCGCGAAACGGACCACACTGACTCCCAAGTTGAAAACCCGAAAACTTCTCACTCTCTCTCCAGTCTTTGTTCTAAAGATAACAAGATTGTTGTCGAAAGATCCCGTCACGAAGAACTCTCCATCCGGGGAGAACGCAACTGTGCACGCCCAACTGGGCGCTAGCGAGTTGGTATGTAGTTCTTGACCAGTAACGTAATCAAAAACTTTGATAGTCATATCTCTTGAGCATGTCACAACATAAGAAGGTTTTGCCATTGCCAAATCCAACACATAATCGCCGTGTGCATCAATAACCCTCGATTGAGTGACGTTGCCCTGCGTGTTTGCCATCAACTTCACATCCCAGAAGAACACACGACGGTCAAGACCTGCACTTGCGAAATACCTTCCATCCGGAGTAAATCGTACTACTTTGATCCACCTTGTGTGCTTCTTCACGGTGCAGAGACATTCTCCAGTATTATAGTCCCACAACTTCACCGTACAATCCAAGCTCCCCGTTGCAATAAATCTGCCGTCAGGGCTCACGTCGCATGATGTAACACTGTCCGTGTGACCCTGCAGTGTTCGCTCACACACGGCAGTTTGGGAATTCCATATCTTGATGCTTCGGTCAAACGAACATGACACGACGTGCGAGTCGTCACGGGCAAAATGAACATCTGTGATCACGGATTTATGCCCAACATACTGCGCAAGTGTTGTCCTCGCAGTTAGATCGTGGATACGAACAACACCGTCGTATCCTCCAGTAAGCCATAGGGAAGATCCATACCGTGAAGCGGCTGCTGCTTTACAGTCGTTTTTGTGAGCCAACACAAACCGTGGCAGAAGATGCACATCCACACTTGTTAGGAGCGTGTGTAGAAGCTGTACTTTGCGGTGGATCTTGCGAATAGGGATCTTGTACAGCTTTGGATTGGGCACTTCCGCAGTTGCTTGTGGTGTTCGGAGCTCTGCAACTTTTCGAACAACCGACCTGAGCAGTAATGGCTCTCTTAGGTCTGCAAGGGTAAGGGACTCCCGTGGCACCTCTCTCCGAAGTAGATCCCAAGTTGTCTTGAGAGTGTTGCTCACGAATGCGGTTGATATTTCCACCGCATGACCAACATAAGAGCGAAAGGTGGTCTCGTCCTTCAGCAGTTCTGCAATTGCTAACACAACAAGAATGTTCCCAACGCATATGAGTGTGTAGTCTACGGAACGATCAATGTCCGAATAAACGACCTCAATGTCCGAACGAAGATTTCGCAACGTCTCATCCATATCATCTTTCATGACTGCTCTCAATACGGCGGCCATAGGGCCTGTAATTGCACCATCAGCTGAAGGAGGGTTTTGCTTGCCGTCTACGTCTTCGGTCTCTCCATCTCCAGAATCATTAGAGCTGTCCTCGTTACGTTTCCCAGCTTCTTCGAGAGACCGAGATCTTCCATTTGCCGCAACTTCGTCGATTTCGACAATTACTTTTGTCATGCGACGACGATCTACCTGCTCGCTTTCATCGAGTGAGCTCGACGAAGAGGCCACAGATGCATTGTCCACATCCTCCCGCGGGGGTATTACAATTTCATTCACACTGCGCCCAGGCGGTCGAGTAAGGTCCTCTTGCGACAAAATCTTTCTGGAAAAGATGCCGGCGTGCGTGGTTTTGTGGTTATCGCTCAATGAAGAGACCGGCGCAACTCCTGAGCCAGGAGGTGCACCAGTATTCGGGTCCGCGGGAGGGCTCAGAAAGCTATCGACTCGTAAATTTGGCTCGAGCTCTGAAGGAGATGCCAATTGAATGGCAGTTTCACCCCCGTGGTAACTGGTCGAGTTATTCATTGCCTGAGGTTGCACCAACACGTTTCCTTCAGAATTCAAAGCTGAGATTTCATTTCTGTCAAAATCTCCCTTCTTTTTTGAACGTGTGGACACGCTCGGACCCTTCGTTTTCGTGGAATCACGCACGCGAACCTGTGATCGCGTTTGTATGGATGCAACACGACCTAATCGTGTGTGCCTTTTATCATCCTGAAAGCTTGCTGAGTCATCGTGGGATGTTAACTGCAAGTGATTTTCGACGGCCATGCTTGGAGAAGGTGAGAGTCCAGTCCCAGATGGTAGGACCGGTAGTCCTGGGACCTGCGTTGTTATCGCTGCCTCTACAGCAACCATTCCAGCTGCATCTGCCCACACGCTTTCTTTGTCATCAAATCGATGGAGCCCTTCATCGCTTCCAGCTTCCCGACCTCCCTGTCCGCTATGACCGACCCGACTTTTCGCTTTCGCCAACGTTCCCATTCCAAGTACTGGTATTTTCTCATCAATTTCTATGTACATTCGGTTCAGTCCTCGTCGCGATACCGAAAAGAGTGTTTCAAACGTTTGAGATATCCGAGCGCATTCTTGTTTCTCAACATCCAAAGAAATGTCGATTTCTCGAGGAATCCGACGCAATTTCGGCGAGGATCTCATGCCACCAATGTCACTTTCAGGAGAGATTGGGTGTCACATCCCACTCACATCGTCAATGTCGAATCCCACTCACGACACAATTTCAGCAGCGTCAGTCACATTCCATCCGTAAAACCAATCGCATAGCTGGTGATAAGCAGAACGGTAGTCTGCAGATTCCAAATGCCTCACGCCGAAGTGAGACATTGAAATAGCCAGCGCTTTTGATGTTTGGGGGTCGAAGTTTCGGAAGAAATGCTCCAGGAAAGGTATATGCAAGGTTTCTCCCATCTGCTGCAGCTCCGTGAGGGCTTTTAGACACTCCATGCGTAGGTTGGACACTGGAACACAAGACCTAAGAAGTTGAACACTCAATATTTTTACTATCCCGATTTAGAAATACATGTCAACAATTCCAGATTATCACATCCCAGTTGCATGTAAAGCCAGCTTTCAATCCCGCTCATCATAAGACTCCGACCGATGCCAAGTTGTGCCGCTCGTGTCAGGATCTGTTTGGACACGCTGTTTAATGCAATTCTTCAATAGAAATGAGTTACATTCGCCCACCTTAACAGTAAGTTTGCGTTCATGATTCTCTTCTTGGGTCCCCATCACTGCACGAGACATAAGCGTCGCAAACGTGTGTCTCCTTAAATAAAGAGGTAGATCCTATAATCCGAGTTATTTCTCGCCGCGTACATTCAAGGCTCAATAAAAAAAAGAAAGGTACACTCACAAGTTTGGACTGCAAGCCATCTACCAAGAGCTCTGACATGAACTTTCGGTGATCCTTGTCAATAGAGTAGACGAGATCGTAATACATTGGTAAGTCCTGAAAGGCTCAGGGAGTGAACGATAGCAAAAGTCCGTGTGAATCGAAGAGCCTTTCAACATACGGTCAAGTCCACCACGGGTCGTTGTAATAAGAATCTGTTGACGAGGGGATACAAGGAGTTGTTTGGTTCCATTTGTATCTGTATGGCGCGGCCAAAGAACAGGGTTATGGGTAGTGGTACTCTTTCTTCATCTGGGATTGAGTTCTTCAAAGTGGTCATTGTCAACAGAATCTGGGTGCGCTCTTTTAGATTTGAGTTCTGCACCACGTTGAAACATTTGCTTAAAAGCATCGACGCTGATTTTCTCGTGTTCTTTGACTCAGCTGACAGTAGTTGAATCAAAAATCCTGCCATGTTGAGCGAAAAGAAGCGGCGCACTTCGTCATCCGAAAGTGCGTTATGAAGTACGAGCCGACAAATGCCCAAAAGCTGATCTTCAACGAAACCCATCTCATTGTCCGTAATGTGCGACAGTTTAAGATTTCCAAGGATGACCGATATTTCAGTCCTTTCTTTAAGCTTTCTTTTGAACCATGTAACATCGCCAGTTACAAACTTCGCAGAAATCCACATTTGGAAGAACCGAGAAACGGACAATCCTCCCTTAGTTTCTATCGCGTGTAGAACTTTCAGGAGGGAGCGATTACCGGGAGTCTTTTGCCCGTTCCATAGATGATATAATGTTTCCATGGTGCTGAGAGCATTATCAGGGGAACAATCATGTTCCAGAGCTATTGCGACAGTTTGTATGTACCCGTCTGTCACATTCTCAGTGATTCCATTTGGTGCGTCCTCTCGGCACTCTTTTGCGATGCTCGTAACAAGTGGCCAAGATTTTGCGCTCCCGTCGCTCAAATCCAAGAACGCAATCAATAAGGATGCGACGGCTGAAGATTCCCTAGAATAGCTCAAAAGGTTTAAAAAGGCTTCTTCCGCGTCAGACGGATATTTTGACATCAATTCTTTGAGAAAATCTTCTCTCCTAAGTATGCTTTGTTCGCGCACAATCCCCAAAGCAGATATGAGCTCTCGGCAAAGGACTGCAATGTGATCTTTTGTATCGATTTCAACTCCATGGAATGCCTCGGAGATCAGGGTCACAACGTGTTTGAACAGGCCTGCAACCGATTTGAGCAATGCGTGCCCTCTCTTCAGCATCAATTCGACGATACGAATACAAGGACCAAGACCCAATAGCTTATTTGTCACCGTAACTGTTGATGAGTCCTTGAGGAACTTCGCAGTCATATCAACGAAGGTGGTGGCAACATCACGTTGACATAGCATTGCGAACGTTGTAACAATTTGAGAGCATGATTCCAGAGTATCCAAGGTTGCTCCATTTGTCCAGCCATCAAGGAAACTGATTTCCCAGCAAAGCGGAACTTTCGAAATAGATAAAATTCCTTGTCGTTCACCTTGCTCCGCATCATCTTTCCAGGTTGCTACTGAATCTCCTCGAACATGAATTGTCCCATCCATTACCCCACCTATAACAAGAACTTGATTTTCAAATTCCCATCGGAGAAGGTCCGGTCGGTGTTCTGTGGTCCATTTTAAGAACAAGTAACGACATTCTCTACTATTCTTCAGAAGGAAACCCATGAAACGTGCGGTAGCACCACAATTTTGAAGCAATGCAGAAAACAAAGAAGAGGACATCTTCCCAAGCACGGGTGCGAGTAATTCGTCGTTCACCATGACTGAAAAGAATCCCGAACAACCACTTTGGGCTGCCATTATAAGAATCTTGTGGAATATGCTCTTCTCCACAACCGATACTGTGTGGCACAATACAGATAGCGTAGAATCAAGTTCCACCGAGTGACTTTCAAATGGTCCAGACGTCCCCAAATATTCCAGTATGTGGATCTTGTCATCTTCAGAAAAAAAATCTGAAAGCTCTTTGCACAGAGTCAACGCCAAATTCCGCTGGCTTGCGTCCGCATTTTTCGAAGATTTTGCAATCAGGTCTTCAATGAGGTGTACGAGCTTTGTTTTGGCCCCCGTGAAAGATGGAGCAGTGTGTGTGGTATTGCTTGACGTTGTAATGCGGAGTACATCTGCCAAAGCTTCAATGAAAGATATTGCGTCACACTTTGGGTCTTACGCACAGAACATCGTTTGCTTACCAAGAACGAAATCGGCGTCGACGACTCTTTTACGATCGTCCAAGTAGGATGTGATATGCTGGAGCAAGTTTTGGTAGTACGTGTTTATCACGTTCTTGGATTTTTCGGTGGATTCAACAATCTCGGTAAATCGAGATGCTGCTTCTGCAACCCCAACTCGCAGAAGTTCTTTAGGTAAACTCTTTGCCGTTGCCGCCAGCAACTTAAGACAGAACACGGTTATCGAAAGGAGTAACTTGTCATCCTGAGAGCTTCCAATCATCTCCACCAGAGTCGACTTCGCCGTACTAGAGGTAACGGCATCGGCAGCAGCCACGAGATTCTTGAAAAATGCGAAAGAATGCCCATACGTCTCGCCGTGTCTGATAACATCCGCAGCTTGCTCTGCTCGAGTTTCGGTTTGTTTCTATTGGGGATGGACAGCGGTGATCCAACTCACTGGTTCTTAAAAGCTCTCGTAATGTGCTCCCAGCTTGCTTGCGCACATGTACTCCATCTACCAACGTATTCGGGAACTTCTTCGAATACACCTGTGCGGCATCAATTTCCTTTGCAAGTGTCGTCGGCCAACTAGCATCTTCTCGACGTATCGACGTGAGCACCTTCGAAACAATTCGTGTACTTGCATAAGTGCGATCCACGATGTCTATAATCAGGAGTCGAACAAAACATGCTATCGCAGAGGCAGATTCAGAGTGTTGTTGTACCACTGTTGCCGCCCTTTGCACAGCAAGACACATGAGCGGACTGGAACGAGCCACATCGTTTGAGGCTTTTCCGATGTTATGCAGGTTGTCTGCTTGGCGACCGATGATCTCCTGAACAAGGTCGATACTGCGATAGGGATTCGCGGCAAGCTCGACGACAAGACTGTCCACAAACGCGACCAGCGCCGCTTGCATCTCGGCATGCCGTTGCGCAGACTCGACAAGCGCTGAGAACAGGCACGGAGCTTCTTCGGGAAACATGTCGAAGGGGAACGAACGGCACACAATCGAGTTGAGCCCTCTGGCGATGCGGTCACGAAGAGGTGTGCCGACCGGCGCAGTGACCAAGAGCTGCAAGAATGGATGAAGCTGCGAATGACCGTTGGAATCGAGCGTGCCTTCCCAGAAACGGTAGAAAGATGAGCGAGCGTTCTTGGAATCTTGGTCTCCGACCCCGCTCACCTTCCACCTTGACCCAACCACCGGCGATCACCACCTCCATCGCAGCTTCTACCGTCGCGTTATCTCCCTCGCCACCTCCCCGAAGATCAATCGAGCCAAGAACTCTACCGACGTCCGCCTTCAACTTCCCCGCTGCGGACTCGCCAAACAGGGCCACGTACCCCGCCAAGCACCGGAGGCTTGCGGCGTGTGCGTGTTTTAAGTCGTCCGTAGCGCCGGGGGCAATCGCCGCGCGGTGGCACAGCTTGGTGGACGCGAAGAATGTCTGCAAGTCGGGGACGAACCGGGCGCACAGGGCGAGGTACTCGGTCAGCGTCTCGGACGCGTGGCGGTCGCGAAGCTTGGTGGCGACGGTCTTTGCCTTGTCGATGACGACGCGGATCGCTTCGGCCATGACGAACCGCACCGCGGCGTCGGCATGCACCAAGCCCCGCACCATGAAGTTCCGCGTCAAGGCGGGAGGGCACGTGTTTGCAACGAGGCTCGACATTGCGGGGATGCGGGATCCTAGAGTGACTGGCAGCTGAACAAGGCGGACAATGAGGGCCATGGATTGCAGCCATGAGGGAGACACCTGCGGGTCCAACGAGAGCGACGCTGCCGCGGCCGAACCCCAAAAGCTAACCCAAGGCGTCAGCACTCTGCTCGCGTAATGCTCACGGAGTTCGGCGACACACCTCTCAATGAGCTCCTGCGACTCGCCGAGTATCCCGACGAGCAAATCGCGGTCGCGATCGGCGCCGACGAGGGGCATGGCCTTTAAGAATCCCGCCAGAATCGGATTGTAGACCTTGTCCTGCGGGTTGAGACACAGCCCGTCGGAGTGGAAACAGATCCCGCGGCCGGGTCGTGTTGAGAGGGCTGTCAGGAGCTCGTACGCGGCCAAGGTGCGAGCGTCCGAGCTAGGGCCGGCGGCGACGTGGTGTATCTAGTGCGTGTTCGACAATGTTGGATTGAGTGCGTTATGAAGCGAGCGAGTGAGTACGCGGAGGGAATACGAACTGCCGAGAGCAATTGGTGGTCAAACACGCCCACCAAGACGGTTTGGGTCAAGCGAGCATCCGGCCGCAGGAGGACTTCGAGGCCACGCAGTACTTGTACGGCAAGCTAACAGAGTCAGTGTGGTTGTGACTGTCTTGTAAGGAAGCACCGGAGAGGAAGGGTGTCGGTCCGAACACACCTCAACGCTGTCACTCTGCAGACCCTTCACAATCGCCGGGATCACGCCCTTCTTGCCAAAAATGATGCTCTTGACTTGAAGATCGGACGAGGTCACAAGCGCCATTGTGAGAAGAACTGCGGGCTTTCTTAGACGACCTGATTTGACAGATGGATTTTATTGGCAAGTTTTGATGACGTCGCCTCGTGTGAAGACCTACTGGAACTCTGCTTCGAACCGACATCTCGAGATTTCGCCCCGCGGTTGGCTGCGCCAAGAGTGCTTCCCCCAAGCAGTCGAATCAAGACCTTCAGAGTCCACCAAGGTTGATATTGGTATTTGCCTGACGAGTAGAGGCCAACTCACGTCCGCCGAGAGCAAGCTTGCGATAGTCCTCCCCACCATGTGTCCTCCCCTCTCTGCAAGAGCTTTCAGAATGAGTAGAGCTCCAGTGGCAGTCGCATGATCCGCTTTGGGTGCAAGGAGATCCACAAAGTCCGCCACGCGTTGCGAGAGGTATCGCACGAGTTGGACAAAGAGCCGCCGTGGACCCAGTGCGTTTGACAGGTGTGTGAGATAGGCAAGTGTTTTCAAGAGCGGGGCGAAGTGGAGGGAAGAAGCTCCCTTGACGACAACGACACAATTTGATGGAGTGAGGTCGGACACACGCTCGTTTCCATCTACAGCGACCCATACCTCGCCGAGATCGCCAACCAGCGGGGTCAAGTCCTCTGCGGCCGGTCTGTTCTCGGTGTACGCTCTGTACATGTAGAAGCGGAGGACATTGTCGCCCTCGAGCACGTCGGACATGTCCCGAATCTCGCTGTCCATCTCGCCAGGCGCCTTGAGCGTGCCGTGATCTCGCTGGATGGTGTCGTAGAGGGCGCCCAGGGTGTCGGACATGGATTCAAGACCTTTGCGGACCACGTCAGGTCGAGCGAAACGAAATTTCTCGCGATCTGGGAGTGAAAATCTCACCTTGAAGGACATTTTTCTCGTCCTTGGACTCCAGAGCGTCCAGCCACAAGCGCTCGTCGCGGGGGACTTGAGCGGCATACATCTTCCGGATCTCCTCCTCGTCGTCCTTGAGCTGCGCGGCCTTGTGTCCGCCGTGATCGTCCTCCTTCGTCTGCGCACCTTTCTCCACCTTTCTCCTCTTCGCAGGCCTCTCGCCGTGCCGCGTTGGTCCCATCGCAGACATAAAAACTGCGTGCTGCGGTCCGCTGGCGCGCTGCGGTCAGTTCGACCTTCTCTTAGTTTGGCTGCAAAGTTAACCACTGTAGCCTTTCGCATTCAAGAAGTCCATGAGTCCAATTCAAAAATACATATAACCAAAGTTCTTGCTACATAAGTCTACGGCGATGTTTCAGCGCCTTGGCACTCCACCCCTTCGCTGGCTTGGACTCCTCCTCACACGCGTACCCCTGCTGGCCCGTGCCCTTTCCGAGGGGCGAGGTGGACTGGGGAACTTCCGGGTCCGTCGTGAACGGGTCCGTCGACGACAAGCTCTTGACCCTTCCCAAGAGCACCTCGACTTGCCTATACGCCGCTGTTGGTGCGTATTGCGGCACCATGTGCCCGGCAAGGTTCACGCTGACCCATGTGAGGCCGCGCTCCGAGTGTGTCGTTCCAAACACGCCCGACGCGGCAATGCTGGCCAGAGATGGGTCCTCGTTGTGGTAAGGCACGTAGAAGGGCTCCTCGGGCTTTCGCTCGAACCCGAGCTTGCCGCCCCACGTCATGTTCTGGATGCCCAGGAGGGTTCCGTTGGACATGATGATCATGTCAAGCGCGCCGTTAGCAATGATGACGTTCTTGGTCGCTTCGATCACCTTGGGCAGCACGTGGATGTTGGAAGGCAGCGACGTGTCCGTGGTCAACACCCCGTTTGCGCATTCCTCCCATGTCACGTTGGGGGCGTGGATCGCTGCCTGCACGTCGGCGCGAGCAAAGTAGATCTCCCCTCCTTCGGGCAAGTACGAGAATGAGCCGGGAAAGCCGAGCGGATCGTACAGCAGCGGGCACGTCGTGGCGACTTGGTAGATGTCGAAGCAAGGGTTCAACCACGAAATGGCTTCGAAGGAGTCGTTCAGGATGCTGCCGCACTCGTCTGTCGTGGTGCCGTTGCCGTCCGTGCCAGGGAGCTTGTCCGGTTGCTGGCCGGGTGGCGGGTATGTGAGGTACTTGTTGACAAAGCTTGTATAGCCACACTTTTTATCCTTTTTGCTGATCTCCTCGCGGAACGTATCGTTGAACGGGAACAATCCGCCCCAGTAGTCCGTAAACAACTTGAGCGGAATAAGCTAGAAGGAAGTCATGAAACGAATTCATTTGACAGTGTTGGAAAGCTCAACTTTGCGCCCAATTCCGCGCCAAGAACCTCACCTGCTGAATTTCCGTCTTGGTAATCACGGGGTCGTAGATAAGCATACCGGAAAGTTTGAAGTATGTCGGGTTCTTCTCGCTGAGCATCGCGCTGGCGATATAGGGACAGTACAGCCCGGCGTACGACTCGCCCGAAATGTAGATCTCGTATCCGTGCAGCCCAAAGGTGTTGACAAAGTTCTTCCAAAACCCCTTGAATTGCTCTTTTGTCGCCAAGAAAAACTTTTGTAAGTATCGCTCATCGTTTCCGCATGAGTGGGAAGGTGCACATACCTGCAATTTCCTCCTCACTGGTTGCGTTCGGAGTTCCCTGAGTGAACCCAGTTCCGATGGGCTGCTCAACCCAGACCGTGTGAACCAGGTTTGTCCAGCTCCACCTGTTGGTGGCAGATCATTTCAGGACTGCACAGGCCTATTGAGTTTGCAAGGCAACCAAGAACCCACCTATTCGGGAATGGCTTCAAGGTGCCATACTGCCACAAGAAGGGGCCGTTCTCCTGGAAAAGCCCTTCAAACGACGAGCAGCCAGGACCTCCGTTGAGCCATATCATTATCTGCTTGGTTGAGTTTGGGTTTTGGGAGGGGAAGAACCAGAAAAACAACTGGTTGGGATCCTTGGGGTCGCTCGAGATGGGCATGAGACCCGAGTACGACTCCCCGACATCGAAATCGACCAGGGGGATTGCAGACCCGTTGACGGCGAATTCTTGAGAATTAGGTTAAGGTCTCTGTGAGTGCACAAGGTGGCACGCGTTCACGATTCCCACGAGGCTCACTTGTCGTGTTTGCGTTCAAAAAGAGCGGTGCCGACGCGCTCTGCGTCGCGTTGACGCTTGTCAAGCGCTGCCCATGGAGTTTCGACGGCAAGGCCGCAGGTGGGCGTAGCAGGAAAGAGCCCTCCTTCCTCGCGTCGGATCGCGCGGCGACCAGGGCGATGAGCGCAAGGAGCGCGGCCGCGAGTCGCATGTGGATCGCTGGAATGTGGAGGATGGATCCACGGATGGGTGCCGTGCGATGTCACCCCCCCCGAGAACCCTTAACCCCAGTCTTTTCTCCCTGTCCCTCGAATTTTCCAAAATCCGATCGTGTGCCTCCCCCACCTCGATGAGCAAACGATGACTCCACGCTCTCCACTCGCCCGAACATGAAACATGTGTGAAGTCGGCATTCGTTCATTCGCCGTTACGGAGGGCCGGAATGTGGGAGTGTTCGCTGTGCGAGGCGCCCTTTTTCCCTTGCATTTCGCGTTGCGATAAGCGTAGGATATTAACACTTTATTCACGACCCAGGTGCAACGCCGCATAAACAATAAATTATATCGATGTGTAAATGGGTGACGGTGGGAGTTTGGTGGTGGTGATGTAATCCCAAAAATTTAGGGTCTTGATACCCGTCTCATGCAGCCTCATCCGGCGGCGGCTCCTGTGTGGTCGAGTCAAAAGAACCCCACCGTCCCAAGCCCACTTTCCGCTCTGCCTGGAGATGCGCAGCAGACTTGCTCCCCTGTGCGAGGACGAGATCGAGGCCAGGAATCGCACCGTACGTTTGCGTCAGCCGTGCTGCCATCGAGTGGCTCATCAACACCACACTCCCCGTGGGTGGACGTTGTCGTCGCTTCGATTCCGTCGGAGGAGGAGGAGACCGAGGCCTAAGCGCGGTAGCGCTACCCGAGGCTATCGAGCGAAGCGAAACATCCGCCGGAGGCGAATGATTCACTCGAGGCCTATGCGCGTTTGAGTCCGCCGGAGGCGAATACATTTCAAGTGGGGCCGGCTTAGGCGCTTGTACCAGTACGGATTCTCGATCGGGGCCCGGGCCCGGCGTCGGCGATGGCGAGGCAGTAAGCTGACGTCGTTCCTGCGAGAGTGGTGGCAGTGTCGGTGTGGTCCCTCCTCCGCCTCGTCGGTTATGATTATGTGCGCCCGTCGGACTGGAAGTCCGTTGAGGGCTGGATTGAGGACTGGAAGTCGTTTGAAAAGTCCCAGCGAACGCCGTGCGCGCCGGACTGGAAGACGATTGAGAAGTCCCGCTAGTGAACGAAGTGAACGCCGTGCGTCTTGATGTACCTATACTTCGCTCATGGTGGCCCTCATTCTAAATTGCCCGTCATTAACCATCATCACACTTATCAATAAAGCTCGCTCTCACGTTTGAATAATCCACAATGATCCGAGACTCGTGGCCCCACTCAAACAACGTATCTCGCGTTCCGGATCTCTGGGTCTGGGTCTGGTGTAGCTGCAGGGGGCATTGTGCTCGCGAGATTTCAGGCGCGTTCGAGTGGCCAATATCACGTTGAGCTCTGGTTGGTAGGAAAGCTGCTCTTGTTTCGCCACTCTCCACCATCGAGCTCGCACCAGCATTGGCAGCAGCTTCTTTCGAAATCCGGTGACGTTGCGATGATTGGGCGATTTCGATCACTTCCGGCGACCACATCCTATTTGTCGGAAGCGAGAATGAGCTTGTGAGCAACGAAACCCTTTTTGAAGTAGATGCAAATGCACACCATGTATACGGATCATAAAGCTCGGGCTTGCCAAACTCTTTTATCCTTTCACTCTGTTATGTCCGCACTTTAGAAATTTCGCACATGTGGAGGTGTATTGCAAGCTCCCACCTCACGAGACCACTTCTGCCTGAGATTTCTCGTCACTTCATCCTGATCGGGTGTTTTCGCGGTCTGGGAAGTTGCAGAGACCATTCCTCCTGCGTTACCGTCAGGCTTCGTTGGGATGCGAGTTTCATTCACGGGAGCCGCCTTCAAAGGTTCGTGATACTTGGTCTGCTCCGTAATGCTCACCTAGAAGGGCATATGGGCTACAACCACTCCATTATTCAAAATAGATTACTCACAGGCTCCGAGGGCACGCTGCGCTCCTTCTCCACGTGCTTGGGAGGTGCGATGGCGCCCCCAATTTCTTTATTGACGTGGTCGAGTGTTTCTGCGTATGCGTTCAGACCCTTTTCGAAAACGTCAATGTCGGGAAGTGATATGGCGTCGTCACTGTGAAGATCATCAAGCTCGCGATACAGTTTCAGTTTGGCGAGATGCTTCCGTGCCAATTTTCCTATTGAACGAGGTTTTGTTTCATATCTTCACATGATACCAAACTCGAGGCCCCACCACACCCACTCACCTCTCCACAGTGATTGAATTCTGGTGACTTTTCTGGTCTTGACTCTGAATATCTCCCGTCGTCGCATGATTTGACGATGCCGCCTCCACATACGTTGGAAGAGCAGTACGGCGGCCATTCGAGCGATTCGTTCCCGCTTTGCCAGAATCGCTCGCCAGCGCGTTTGGACATAAATTGTCGCTTGTACTTGGACTCGAAATTCAAGCTTGCGCAGGTGATATTGCATTATTGTGAGTCTGAAAAAAACACGTAGTGCACTGATTTACGAAATAGAAGGACGTGACTAGAGCTTACCTCGACGGTGTTGCCAAGCTCAGAATTTCGTGGTGCTCGTGCGCGAATTGGCGAACGATTGCGGTCACCCACTGGAGCCGTCGCTCTTGAGCACTGTGCTTGGCAGCAAGATCCCAGCTATGGAATTGTTGATCTCTTGGGCGGACAAGATACTCGTAATATGGCGGCTCGTACACCCCCATGTAGGAGTTGAAGACCTTGCAAAGTGGACTTTAGTGAACCAAAATCCACCTTCGGCAATGGGAATCGCTCACCGCGTCTTCACCCCGAATTCTGTCTACAAGTAAAGCAAATGTCGCATCGGAGACTTGATTGTCGTTTATTTCATCCAGAACCATGAAGTTTCCCCTGGATCCGTTTTTTACAGGATTCAACGAAGCAAGTTGTTGAACAAGCCTGTCAAATAATAGTGTGTCAAAGGTAATTCCACAAGACCAGATTGCTGAACGACACACGAACCTTTCCTCCTCCTTACGAATCTCTACTCTGAAATAATCCAATGCGTACGTCAACACACTAACTTTCTTTACAGGACTCCTCAACGAACAGGCCATTCCAGACTCGCGGTAAACGTGATCTATTGGTCTGCCGTTCAGCATCTACAGCAGGCAAAGTTGATTGTGCTACGATTACGTCTCTTGGTGTCCACCTACTTTCAAATTGGGAAAAAGGGCCAATACGATGATGTCAAACCGTTTGCCATGAGCGATGGGATTCGCTGATAAATCCAAGTGGGTGAGTTGGTCCAGTATGCTCAAGGCAATAAGGTTTTGGGAATCTACGCAATAAAGGGGGATTGCCCCAAAGTTTTGGTGCACCAGAAGCTATGGACTCACGGACGATGGCATTGCCAGAAAGGTTTAAATGTCGAAGAAACATGAAGTTAGACGGAACGTCAACAGTATCGATAACATTATCTTGCACGGAAAGAACCCGCAGCATTGGCTGCCATGACGGTACTTGCAATACTCTTTGCGTTGAAAAAGGGTGGTCAAGCAGGCGAAAATGCGATTTTGCTTCATGGGATCAAGCACCTCAATTTGTTTTGGTCAATGCGCAGCTCCCAAAGCCACTGATTTGACAGCTCTGGAATATTCAAGTAAGAGTTTCGACCTGCACCAAAATACTCGTGAGAGACTTCAAGATTGTACCACCATGAAGTCGCCGTCCTCACTTAATTCCAAGAATTGCAGCCAAGGCGAATCGCTCAGAAAGTCTAAGGGCTCGTTGAGCAACCCGTTTCCTACCACAGAAGATAAGCATCAAGGCATTATTTTAAGGCGGCAAGATCCATTCACCCCCAATGTCCAGGTAAAGAAGGTTGGGGAGTTGCGACAGGGCAGGAATATCGATTGCCTAAAGTGCACGCGTTCAAAAATATCTCCGATAATTATAGTGAGCCGCGCACCTTTGTATCACGGAGAACCAAAATCTGCAGGGACTTTGAGGATTCTAACCAGTCGACAGACTGCACGGGGTTGTCTGCCAGATCCAGAACTTGGAGTTCAACGCATTCTCGAAACCCCTGAATTAAGCAATGGCAAGGCCACACTTTATCGAGTCTGAAACGAGTCACCGTACCGAAATTGCGCTGATATTATTCTGGGGAGCGACAAAGGTTTTGAGCATCCGAAATTGCTGCAAGTCAACTGTTGTGACGTCATTGTTCTAAACATTTTTGGTGTGGAGGGGGGGGGGGTAGTTTCAGAGGATTTAGTCCCACCCCTTCTTGCATTTACCTTAATATCCAGAGATCTCAAAATGTTGAGTCTTTCTAGACCCTTGAGGGTTGTAAGTGCATTGTCTTCCAGACTGACGTGGTGCACATTTGGCGTTGGAGCAAAATCCGGCACCTACAAACAGAGTGAGCTTTTGGGAATAAGCTCTTGACATGCACAGTTGGTACACACACGTGTCAGATTTTTCTTCGCAGCTACAAAGCTCTCCATTTGTGTCATGGCATAATCTTGTCGCTCAATGTGAGGTCTGAGGTATTTTGCTTCTGTGAAGTTTGCTATGAACAGTTCTGCTTCAAAGTCCTTGTGTGCTTGCTCGCGTTGTCGTCGCGCTTGCAAGAGTACCTCAGCTTGAGCTCTGAGACTCGTATACTTCAGTTTTTCTTCCGCAACTTGGCTCTCCATAGTGGTCAGCTCAACTTGGAGCGTGGAATAAGGTTGACCCGCGACAACCTTCTCCTCCCTCAAAACTTCTAACTTCTCTTTGTAAATTGCAACTTTCTTGTCCCAGTGAATCAATTGGTCGCTCTCCTTTTCTTCTTTGTGCTCTTGGGAGACCTCTCTGATAGCCAGCAACACTCTCTCCCGATTTTGATTTGCTCTCGAGCGTTCTGACTCAAGTTGGAGTGGCAGCTCTTCTGTCATGTGTAAAGCTAATTTTCTTAAGCGTTCTGAAAGTCGTCGTTGTTGCTCGCGGAGGCTCCTCAATTGTCGAATGGCAACGTCTCTTGTCGGCCGAAGCCCTTCCAACTCGTTCAGGAATCGATTATGCAATTCGCGCTGAGATGCAACAGCTTGGATCACTTCAGAAAGTTCGCGATCCATAGCACTCGCCAAGGCGAGATCAGCGGGGTCTATACTGGGCTGGTTTTCGTTCGAGGTCGTTTCTTCATTATTCATCGGTGCCATGAAAACCATTGGAGGCTCTTTGGATGCAGCTACCACGATCCGTTTCAAAGATGGTGGTATTCGATTATGCATTTGTTGTTTCCCCGGTTGAGAAACGCGACGGTTGCGAGATTTGACGTCCAGAAATGTTGGGAGCTCTGGTAACTCATCGCTTGAATGCTCATGATTAGAAGTCCGTCCTGTTTCTGATAGTTCCTCCCCGTTGGGCTCGTTTTCGATTCCTTCATGTCCTCTATCCTTACCATCGGATCCAGCTTGTGTGGATATCAGGACTATGTCCACAGAGAGTGTGGAACGGTGCGTTTCGTGGGGTATATCAGTGGATTCGTTCGGAGCAGTCACAGTTTGATCCTGCACAAGGGCATTTTGCTTTTCTTGTGGGAGCCCTTCAGTACCAGTTCCCCCTTCATCGTTTCGAATTGCCGCCTCGAGCCGTTCGAGCTCATTCTCTTCTTTGAGCTTCTCCGTTTCGAGGACACTACACAAGTTTATTGAGTAAGATAAGTAACCAAATAAATCAGGGTTGAGCTCACATCAGTCTCGCCTCAAACTGTTCTCGCTCTTGCTCAATTTTTTCACGCTCAGCAGCCCCAAGCTCAGGCTCACTTTTATCATCGACGTCATTTGGTGCCAGGGTCACTGATAAACGTATTAATGGAAGAGAAAGCGCGCCTTCTTCCGACTCCCTCCGTGAATTTGCGTCTCTTTGCAAAAATGGTGATGATAACGACGGAGTGTTCATCGATTTGGAGGATTCCCGAAAAGATCGCAAGGTCGGCTCCGATACGAATGCACCACCACCACGTCGCATCTTGAAGGTTGTTGAGTTATTTGGGCTATTTGCGCTTGATTCTAGTGCTTCAATGGAGATAACGGTCGAGGAACGGTGAGGTCGGTCCTCGCTGGAGACCTCGGCTGAGTTGCCTTGCGACGAGGCATCAAGCGCTAACTCCGACGTCCTTAATTCAGACTGCAACGCGTCGTGTGATGTAGTACTGTCTTCCATTTCTTGTGGCTGTTGGTAAGGATCAGCCAAATCAGTCCTTGCGTGCAACGATTCGTCTGACATTGATTGAGGAGGTCGAAGGACAAAAAAGTCTGCTTCGTTTAATATTTGCGATGTGTCGGTCTGTGCACTGGGTAACCGCGAGGTTCGACCAGTTATACCTTCCCCAGTCCCAGCAGGTTCCATTTCATTCTCCTCACCACGGCTGTCCGAGCTCTCGTTGGGGAGATCGCCTTCCACTTCACTAGCAAGCCCGGCAATCACTCTTTCTGTTTGCAATGAGGGGTCTATCATTGGAGGAGGATAGACAATGTCTCCTGATGTCCACGTTTCCTCGGTCTCCGACAGTGGCTGTGATTTTGGTAGTCCGTCGAGTGTTGCTTTGTCGGAAAAGCCGGTAGAGCTTCCGTCATGTGCCAAACCATCCTCCCCTCCATTCGTAATTCCGATTTGCTCTTCAAAAGCGTTCCACGCAACTTCGGTGTTATTGCCGAGGCTGGAGTTAAGTTCAGCGCTTGTCCTCACGTCCACAGAATCAGCGCCCCCCAAAAATGGATCCGGGAACATTGCAAAATGCTGGAGTGAATTACCTTGGCCGATGTTGTCCTCATTTGAACTGTTTTCATTCGCTTCTGCAGTTCCCGGGGTGGCGTCCAAAGAATCGGCTACATTTGCAATTGAAGGTTTTGAGCCGTGTGTGTCGTCGCTATGGTTTTCGAGGGATTCTCCGTTGTCTTGTTCCAGTACACGTTCGTTTTCCCTGTCTCTTTCCGAGATCATAACATCGACATCGCCATCCTCGATGTCATTCTTTGTTTCATAGTCTTCATCTGTTTGAAGCTCTCTCCACCGTCCCTCAATTTCGAGCTGTCGCTCGGACAAAGTGCGCAGAAGATCCTGAAAGGAATCTTGGAGCTGCGACAGAGATTTGTTAGGAATTACTTTAGCTCTGTATGGAATCTTACCGGTGAAGATGGTTGCCGTGTCGTCTCAACCTGCTCCTTGCCCTCCACATCGTCCTCCAATTCTGTGTCACCTAACGCCTCCAGCTCTTGTTTGATGCTAGATTCGATTTCATCAGAGAATATAGGCACGCGATATGGAACGTCTGGGCCGGTGGACATAAAAATCAAATGGTGGGTTGACACTAGGGCCTTGCGCAAAATATCATTCAGCACTTTTCACTGATGTCAAACAATTTGCCAAGACACAGGGTGAGAAATTTGGGGATGAGGATAAATTCGAATATGTTCTAATTAATAGTTTAGAGTATACTTGATGAAGCGCTTTAATGGAGGAGAATAACAATTTTTTACATGAGTGAAAATTGCTGAAGGAAATTCTGCGCAAGGTCCCTACTACTTCAAATCTTTTTTCACCTCCCTCCAACAAATTCAATAAATTCAGTGATAGAGGTGCACACCTCATAATCCTCCGTGCTCTTTTCAGTCTGGCAGGAGGACAAGTCTGATTTTTCCGCCTCTTGTCCCTGAACACGTTCAGTGATCTTCGAACACGTTTTTCGTCAAGATCCCTGCCAATTAATCTCTAGATGCATTCGGAAAGTACGTCGTTCAGAGTGTGACGATGAATAAGGCGATTCAGAGCATTGGGGGGAAGAGCGCACCTGGTGGGCAAAGCGCCGGTTTGCGCCGATGAAGGGTCGTGGGTAATCGACGCATGTTTGTTCCAGAGGCTGTTGTGGCAAAGGTGGACGACCTCGTGAATTTTGTTCGTCGATCATCAGTGTGGCCGATGACTTTTGGACTTGCATGCTGCGGCGTTGAGATGATGCAAATGGTGGGTAAACTTTGCAGTGAAGTCGCGGCGTTGGACGTGTATAAGCGGGAGGAGAGATGGGGGTGCAAGAGTGTGTGAGAGGAGAGGTCGGAGGAAGTTCACTTGAGCTGACAGCCTCTCCCTCTGCACCTCTATGCCAGTATGCTGCTCGATATGAGTAAGGCTCCCTGCACGCTTCAAAGATTAGATTCTGCAGTTGATTCACCCTTGAAGCCCGGACCGCATTGGCATGTTTCCCCGCGCCAGTCCTCGCCAAGCCGAAGTAATGATTGTTGCTGGCACTTTGACCAACAAAATGGCTCCAGCGTTGAGGAAGTTGTATGATCAGGTTTGGCGCGGTGGGGTCTGATTCTTCTTCGTGAGTGCCAAACATTTGATCATAGATGCCCGAGCCAAAGTGGGTCATCTCGATGGGTTCGTGCGCGAACGGCGGTGGGTACTATCACTATTCGTGTGAGTATGCACAGTTTCATACCGTTTTTGTTGTTTTCAAGCCTCACATCTCACCTTTCTCGTCACAATCCTATTCCAGACTCTGTCGTTCGGGGATGCAACCGGATTGTTCCGGTCGACATCTACGTTCCTGGTTGCCCACCCACTGCCGAGGCATTACTTTATGGCGTGCTGCAACTCCACAAGAAAATGAAACGGACCAGGACATTGGAAATGTGGTGGAGGTGAGGCGAAGGTCATAGTTCGAGAAAGAAATACTAATAAGCCTTTTCACACAGGAAGTAGAAGCAGCTTTCGTGTAATTGAAGATCACAATCACTTTTATCTACTAAGCAGAATGCAGAAAATATCATCCAAAGCTGACACCATTCCTTTGGACCCAAAAGAGGACTGATCCGCTGATAACAAGCATCCCCACGACAATGCCTGAAGGAAGAAAAGAAGAGAGCGAGATAAAGAGACCGGCTGTAGTGGGTTTGTGAAATTCATGCACTAACCAATGAATGCCCAGTAAGGCTCATCAGGATCACCAGTCTGCTGCCAAGGAACGTGAACCTATGTAAACTTGACGTCAGCAAAATTCAGAGAAAATGTCCACCAATTTGATGGACAGACGAGGCATTCTTCTAGATGATTTGCTAATTGTAAGAGCAACTCACATTCATGCCCCATAATCCAGTAACTAGGTTGAGGAGCCAAAATGAGATACACTTTCATGTGATGCAACGCAACTACGTACCGATATTCAGTGGAACAAGAATACTTGCTAATGCGGTCATCTGAGCGAATTATAATGGACAGGTGATGCACTGTCGCATGCTTTCTGAGATACCATGTCAACTCACCTTCATCACCACGTCGTTCGTCTTGTTACTGCTCTGCGTGATCTCAATACTAATTTGAGCCAAATAATTAGAGTGTGACCTTGCGAGTGTTTTCTCATGATGGTCCAGATTCTGCATCGATGTGAGCACGTGGTCTTGAATGTCGCCCAAATAGAGCGACACCTCTGGATGCGCGAACCGGTCGCGGGCACGCTTGACAAGGGTGCGTAGAACGTCAGACTTCCCAGAAAGGAGACGAAGGAGAAGGGAAAGCTTCTTGCGTGCATGACCTTTAAAGATTACCATTTGCCGAAGTTATCATTTGACTAGGCCAAAGTGAGAGCCTGAAATAAACGGAACTCACCAATTCGTCTGAGCATATCCGTCTGCTCACTCTCTGTCAAAATGAGCACAAGATCGTCAATGCTCTCAACTTCAAACTCAACCCCTCGAACCACAGGCGCAAAAGAATCCACAACGTCGTCAACAAGGGCATAATTGATCCAGTCTAAGGACCGGTACAATGAAATAGAAAGAATTCGAATAGTTTGATTTGAGTATTGGTCATTTCAATTGTCGCACTCACCAGGGTTGATCTGCATCCCGTAGATTTTGAGCTGCTCCATGCGCCTAACAACATTTTTAGGGTGGGAGAGAGGACGACGGTGGAACTACGAGCAGTGTGTCCATTCACAGCGGCGAAGGTTGGGGAAACCGTTACTACTTGGAACCTCCAGTTTGCCTGGAGAATCAGGATCTCACTGATAGAATCCAATCCCGACCGACTATAATCTCCATGTTGACGGGTTGCAGATAGTTTAGCGAATACTCATCAGGGTCGAAGGTTCGCATAACGCTGGAAGGTGGTTGACGTGCGTAATATTATGAGTCCGCTGTTGCAGAGTCAAAATCACGTGATGTGAAAGAGACCACTCACATGAAGTAGTAGTTGACGTAGATCTCGCACTTCTCTCGCGTCTCGGCATCCTCACTGAGCACGTCTTCAGCAGTCAACGGATGGATTGAGAAGATCTATCAGAACGGTGACAAAGTGGGCATGAGAGATAAGAAGGGGAAGTTTTTAAAGGGGACCTCGGAAATGCGAATGGCTTCGGCTGCTGGGCATTTCGTTACTCTTGTTTCCCTGATCGCCATTTCCACCCAGAAATCAGGTCTCCTGAGATACATTGCAACTCACTTTACTCAAGCCGCTCATTTCTGATTCCGTAACTCCTTCTACATCAATCCAAAACCACCCTCCCTGAACAACCCGTAAAGCGCATTCTTCATCCCCGCCATCGTCCCCCATCGCGTTCTTGTTCCCCGTTGCGCCTCCGCCACCAAGTTTTCCCGCAGTCGTCAAAACACTCGCAACTGACGACGAGGTGACCAGTCCTGTGGACGCAGAGTAGAATGCGACGCGACCGCCGGTCGCACCGAGGTGGCTTGGTTTCTCGACGCCTGGGAATCCTGTTCCATTGGCAATAGGACTGGGCTCCCCGGGTGCGACAACGCGGGAGTTCCGCACCATCTCACAGACCGCCTCAAGGTCTATTTTGAAAGTAGGTGGGCTGGGCTGTGTCGTGCGGGAGCCGGCGCGGGAAGGTAAGCGGGGACTTGCATCGGATGTGTATCGCAGTGATTTCGGGGTCTGGGGGCTGGAATCCCGCATGGGTAGTGGATTTGGAAGGGGGAAGGCAAGGGGAGGCGAGGGGGAGGGCGTGAGGGAGCGAGTTTTTGAGGGTGATCGGGACCGGGGAGGGGACGCCGACGACCCCGTGCGGGTGCGTTTGTGAAGACGGCGACGACGAGTGGGTGAGGTTGACGCTTGGGAAAAAGTCGACGTTGCGTGGTGGGTCGTAAAATCCTGAGCATTTTGGGTGCTCGTCAGGTCGAAGGGTGCGGGGGAACGGTCCGCGCCGCTTCGAGGAGCTTCGGTAGTGGCAGTTGTGGTCACCTGGGTTGAGGACGTGAGCCCTTCACGCGCGAGTGCTTCAAGCGCCTGAGCAGTAATTGCTCCAGCAGACGACTTGCGGCGCTGTCGGAAGGGCTCGAGAAGAGCGAGCGGGTCAGCCGACCCAGAGGGCGGCGAAGAGGAGAGATTTGACGTCAGTCCTCCCGTCGGTGACGAGAACGCAGGCATTGGGAGAGTGTGTGACGTTGGAACAAGAGGAGGAGGCAGCGACGGAGCGGAGGCGAAGAACATGGAGGGCGTGGCGGGAACTGCAGACGGAAATATGGGAGATGTGTTACCTTGCCGAGAGGAAGAGTGCGTGTGTCGGGGCGATGTACGGTGAGAGGACGGGCGATGTTGGTGAGTGCGGTGTGTGTCCAAGTCCGATTCGACGTCTGATTCATGGTCTAAATCGGATAGGAAGTGAGTGTGAACGGAGCCTCTGTGCTGGAGTGACGGGAGTGACTGTGGGCCAAGAGGTAAGAGTGGGTCCAACGAAGTCACCGAAGACGGTGGAAGAGCGGGAGAAGATGGAGCAGGAGCGGAGGGAAGCGAAGACACTGAGACGGAGGTAAATGCATGGGTAGGTGAGTGTACGTGATGCTGGGTTGTGGAGGGCAGGGTGTCTGCCCTAGGACGTGTCGGCATTGCTGATACGTGCTAGCTGTACCAAATGAAGTGCGTGTGAAGCGTACTGTGTGATAAAAATGTTGAGTCAGCGCATGCATATGCTCTCAAGGATTGGGCCCGACTTGCGCATCGCCCGACGCATGGCCGCCCAAAGCACAAATAAAACCCATATCATTATTTGCCTCAACCTGGATATTGCTGACAGAGCGAGTGTCCGGGACTGACTAGAATCCCAAAGATAGGCAACGGTGATGAACCTACTCCTTCACCGCTCATTGGACAATCACCGCGATATTGCAATGAGGGACTCCTCTTTCCTCTGCGTGGCTCATGTTTTCCAGGACTCACTCTATATCTTCCACCGTACGGAAGGTTTGGTTTCTCCTGTCTCGGCGACCCCTCTCGCTCCACCGAGTCAACGTCAATATCACCCCGGTCTCCTCCAGGAAATGGCGCGATCACTCTGTCGATCAAACGATGCTGTTCCGGTTTGGAAGCTTGACAGTCTCGCCACCTGGGGAATCCTTGTGGTGAAATTCCTCATGAGCCAACGTGCCGCCAAGACTGGCGTCCTGAAGACGATCGGTGACTTCATCGGTTTTCTTGAACTGCCACGACCGCCTTTGTTCATATGATCATTTATTTTCTCATGAATTACTTTACAGTAAAGAAAAAGTTTGATTTATTCCCTCCAATCCTCCGCTCCCTCTTTCATTTCAGATATAGAACGGGCGCCCGCCAATAACCCTTGCTGGCATTCTGACTCCCTGTTTCCTTTGGTTAGATTGTGCTTTTCCCTTTGCTTGAGCCTTCGCCTTCGCTATGGCTTTCGCCTTTGATTTGGCCTTCTGCTTTGCTTTCGCGTTTTTTTTCTTGGATTTGCTGGAGGGGGCCTCTTTATTCTTCCCATTTCCCAGGTTTACGACCGGCTTTGCGGATCCCGTCAGCGCAATAAATGCCACCCTCTTGGTGTTGGGTGCAGGCGCGCTCTTTGTTGTAGTTGATTTCTCCAACTTTGAGCTTTGCTCATTTCCAGTGGCTTTCACCCCCAGTTTGGTGGTAATCTGAGAGCCATTATTGTCGAGCTTATCAGAATTCGTGGCCAACTCTGCTTGCACGGCCTTGGCCCTTAACGCCTGTTTTTGCAACTTGAGCGTCGCCCGTTTGGAGTCGCGGCTGCGCTCTATGAAATTGCACCGACGTACCCATTTGCACTCTCTAGGTTGCAATTTGGCCTTCTTGCCTCACCCCGACCTCCTGCTGAAGCGTCCATGGGTTAAAACCGAACCAACCATCCATGCCGGATCGCCATGCTCCACCATTCATCCCTGGAATAATCCACTCTCCGGCGCTTGCATACAAGTCGCCGTTCATGCCAAGTAGGCAGCTTTCTGCGTTTGCGTATTGGTTGCTGTTCACCCCAGGTAGCCAGCCTTCTGCGTTTGCGTATTGGTTGCTTTTCATACCAGGTATCGTCCAATCTCCAGAGTTTGCATACATCCCGCTGTTCATCATCCAATCCCCAGTGTTTGAATACTGGCCACTGTTTATGCCAGGAATCATCCAATCTCCGTACGTGCCGGTGTTTGCGCCATCAAGCCTGCCCTCTCCACCGGTTGTACAGTGAACTCCATTGGCTCCCGGGAGGGGCCAAGTGTAACCAAGCGGATCCGTCACCGTAAAATTTGACGCTGCAGCAGTCGGGGGATCCGTTTTGTTCCACACTTCGCCGCCGGCACCTGGTCCCTGCATTGGCCTACCGTTATCCCCGTTTCTGTTCTCCCCTCGGGATTTGAGACTTCCGCTCTGTTTAAATCTGCTGGAAGGTCTCGCGTTTTGGTCAGACCCGTGGCTCGACCCAATTCTGGTGTCCCGGTCTTCTCGCCGCCCGAGATTATGCACGATTTCTCCTTCCTCCACGTCCAACATATCTTCATCGACTTAAATGACGCCATTTGCCTCAGAATCGCCATCCAAGTTGATGACGTCGGTCACCATGTCCACGTCGATGATCATATTCTCGTCTTTTTGCGTGAAACGGCCACGGGATGCAGGAGCGTTCTCTCTCAATACCGCAGTGGTTCTTGTCCGCTCATCGCGCACGATCGCCTTTCCTTATCAAGCGAGCTTGGTTCACCACCAGTACGACTAAGTTCTTGTCGCCTCTCCGACCTCTTTCTCTCTCGTTCACTTGTTTCCCACATATGCTTCGCCCGATCTTTGCTCTGCTGTTCTCGTCTTGTGGCAGGGCGCATCTTCCTCCACAAAGTTGGACCCCGGCCGTCCCACTCTCTCATTCGATCAAGCCGCTCCTCATAATTCTCCCGCTCTCTTCGCCTTGCTTCCCGCTACATGGCTTCCCTTTGGTGCTGTGGGCGGTCTCGCTGTTGTGCCTGTAGGCGGTCACTGGGACCCGTTGGCGTCTCCACAGGTGGTGATTTGAATGATTTTTTACTGGCCTGCTGGGGAGGCGTCGTAGTGGGGCTACTTCTGTTGCATGATGGTGGGACGACTGGAGTGGCGCTGGCCGGTTTATCTGGTACATTTGCAGCAGGCACGATTCCGCCCTTCGTTGGTTTGGGGGGGAGGGGTGACGTTCATGCGCAGCCGGCTGACGTTCGTGAGTAGCAGCCTGACGTTCGTGGGTAGAAGCAGGGCGTTGGTGGGTAGCAACAGCTTGGTTGGGTTTTGCGTAGGAGGGTGGGAAAGGAGCTCCCTCCTTTTGGGTATCCCGCTTTCGCCTTATTCGTGGAACCTTCCCTTCCGCAATCGCATCCCTGATACCTTCAAACACTTGGAACGCGTACTTTCCCTCGCCGACCCCTGCATCAACCATTTTCCCCAGCACATGCTCATCGATGTTCGAAATATCCACGTCATGCCTCCTCGCGAACCGCTCCACCTTGCCCATGTAATCCACCACCCTGCATCGTCTTCTTAGAGCGTCTGGTCCGCCAAACTTGGCGTATGAAAGAGCTTCTACTTCAGACTTCCAGAAACTGGTTCTTTGGGACCTTCACTGTAGCATGAGGCTTTTTGCATAGGATGCATGACGGGAACTGGCACGGCAGGAAATTTCGCCGGTTGGATTCCACTCAAGTCTTTGCTATTGAGTAGATACTTGTCCTTTGCGGCATGTCGAAAGATGAGCGTGAAGGCAACTTGTGTCTGTCCCTCATAACAGTCTTCGCACACCCATGGGCCCTCCATTCGAGCCCACGAGCCTAAACCCGTACGGCACAGCACGCAAAAAGGGCTCGTAAGATTTGGGTTCAAATAATGCTGGAATTTAATATTCTTGTGGGTCATGACACAGGAGAGCACTGCGAATGGGAGGTTGAATTGTGTATGACAGAGTAAGCAACCGAATTCTGTAACTTCTTCGTGAGCCGCAGAACACCGGAACGTTTTAGGTTGCCAAGATCTCTCGCATTGAGATAGAAGAGTATCATGTCGAGGACTTCTGTAGGGATGACTGTGGGAGTCGCAGTATCTTTGGTCTTCTCTTTGGAATGATCTGGCTCCGCTCCATCTTTCTTCTTCTTCGCTGGATCATCATTTGAGGCTTTCTTTGTCTCAATTTTCTCAGCGGAACTGTTGATGGCCTCCTTTCTCAAGCGGTGCCGATCCATCACACCTGGACGTTCCATAGTTGTATCGTGTTGCTCAACTTTCATGCTCTCATCGCCATTTTCATCTTTCAATTCTTGTTGCTGTTTGTTCTCTCTCCACTTCATATTCCTTGTACCTGTTTCTTCTTCCTATTGGTTTGCGGCACCTCCCCTTCTTCCAGCGGCCCCTGATCCTCCTTGTTCCCTGCCACCTTATTCAACTTCTTCTCATGCTCCAACCGAGCCTGCTCGAAGTAATAAGCAACCACCTCTGCCTCGGTACTCGTCGGAGTGAGCAACGGGTCTCCAGGGAAGGGCACCACCGTGATTGTTCTGGGTGGTTGACGCACGGTAATACCGTAGTCACTCAGCGCTTGCGCCTCCTTTTCACGCTTTATCCTCGACCGTTGGACCGATTCCCAAGCAGCACAAAGATTTCTGTGTATAATGATATTTTTTTTCCGGAGGTTCTCTGTCAACTGCAAAGGAGGTAGATTCGCTCGCGTCTCCACCGGTGGAGCTCCCCTCTTCTCCACCGGCGGTGGTGGTGGTGGCACTTCAATCGGTGGTGAAGGCGGTGGTCGGGTCTTCAAGCGGTGGTGACTGTGGCGGTGGTGGCAACAGTTCCACATCTTCTTTTGGAGAGGGTACCGTTGCATTGACAGATTGAGATAACGGTCCTTTAGGTCTGTTGTTGTGCTGAGTTGCAGAAGACGTAGTTGTAATCTCATCAAGAGCTGCTATCTCTTGCGATGGCTCTCTCTTGCGCTTCAGAAGGGTTGTTGCTGGAGATTCATCCTCGTTTTGCGAAGGAGTCGTGCATTTCTCGTCCACTTCCACCGAAGGTTCACGCACATCGAACGAGTCTGGTGGAGTTGGAGCTGAATTGGTCTCGCAAGGACCATCATTTAGCGATTGCGTACTCGAACCACTGCAGATCGCAAGATCTTCGGCTTGCTTTTCGGGCCTGCCGATGAACAAATGAATGTGTCGAAAACTTCTTTGAAACAATAACTAAACATGCACCGAGCTCACACTCACACCAGCGAATTGATTTCGGCAGCCTTATCGCCATCGCACAGGGCCGGCTCTTCGCCTAACGCCCACCTGCCCCGCTTGTCTGGCCCAGTTGTGCCTTCTTCGTTGCCACATCCGCTCTCGCTAACCAGACGCTTGCGCTTTTGATTCGCGTTGCTTGCAGATTGCGTTTCGCTGAGGACGGCGTCGCCGTGTCCGCCTGGTGTCTGAGACGGTGCCGTTTCGGGTACTGCAAGTGGTGGGTCGACCTTCGCCAACTCCCCATCGCTCAGATCAACCGCCTTGTACATCGCCCACACGCCACCAAGGCCCTCCGTATCACTAGTGTCTGGTGCCGGGCCCCAGCGAGCCGTGCGCTTGCGCTTCATGGGCAGCGCCCCGCTGAGTCCGAGTTGGCCTGTTAGGGAATCCGCCTCGTCAGGGTTTCCGGATCTCTTTTTGCTGTTGCGCTCGAGTGCATCGAGTTGAAGAGACGTCAGCGGGTGAGCAGGCCGTTGCGAGCATCGTCTGTGTGGGGTAAGCCCAAACACACGCACGTGAGTTTCGTTTCACACCCGAGCGCAGTACCGAGCCATCAACGCATGGGAGGAACGATGCTTACGTCTTCGAGGCTCCTCTTGGCGTCGTCGACTGGTTCGGGAGACGTCTGACTGTCCGTCATAGAGCCCCTTTGACCTTTGAGACGGGGTACAGGTCACCACTCCGTCCAAATTATGTAGGTGTGTAGTGCGGTATTCTGTATGCTGTTTTTGATGCTTTCCTGGTGGAAAGTGTGGAGTGAATGGGGTATCGGTGGGCTTTGTGTTTGTGAACCAACCTCACTTGCCCACGAGCCCATTTTGAGCTTTTAAGTTACATTTATCAACAAGATGATTGGAGCAGATTTACGGTAAAATAGAACCAGAAACAAAATTTTCAAATCACTAGATAAAAAATGAGTGCTTCTTCCCCCATCGGCACCGACAGTCTTCACCCAACACGGCTATAATTGTCTTCACCGTACTATGTCTCCAGTCTCTCCTCGCCACTACGCACCCCAATTTGCACCGCCTCGTCTCTACTTACGGTCCTGGACACTCCTCTTGTCCGCGCCGAAGTCCTCCACGTCGGTCTTGCACGTGTCGCGGTGAAAGAACGACTCGGCTTAAAAGTTGGGCGAATCGAGGGAGCGAGGGAAGAGGTGAGACCGCACGGTCGGAGGGGTTGGTGGGAACCATCACACAAAGTAAAGGAAGGTTGGAAGAACGTTCTCCAGATCACGCGGCCGCGAGACCTGCGCAGGGCAACCATCATCTCCCGAACTATTTTGCCCCGATTTGCATCTTCCCCTGAGGGTGAAACTCTCGCGGGCACATTACCAAGCCCACGTGAGTGTCTTTCACATGCCAACACACGCCATACCGCGCACCCGACCCTCCGTCTCCACGTGAGTCCTCAGATAGTCACGAGAACATGCCCCAGTCTGTACACACGCTCGCGTACCACACGTACCTCATCCAGTCCTCCGTGGTGACTGCCATTCTAGATTTCTGAGCAGCACCCCGTGGTGAGCGAGGTGGGCTGGTAGGCTCCTAACGAAGTCCATGTGACAAGAATTGTGAGTGTCCGCGCGGGGTGGGGAATTGTGGGGTTCTGCGTGTGGGAAGAAGGAACGCTTTCGACAAAGGTCGCATTAGACCATGCGTGCCCTGCCTCGACAGCACTACCCCCAACGCACCTCGCCGCCAGCATCACCGCAACGTAGCACGAAATTTGAAACCGCGGTGGTGCTGGCTTGGCGGAATCGGACGATGGGAGCGGCTCGGTTGGGAGTGGTGACCGAAATCTGGGCAACTGCGTGTACGTGAGCTACACTCCACTCCAAGACTGAGTCATCGCACGGCACTCACCAAAGTAGCCTCCTACCTCGTTCGCTTTCCAGCGCCGGGTGCGGGCGTGGATGTCCTGGGTTGTGATAGGCCCCGCGATCGTGCGGGACTGTCCCGTCTCCCCGCTTCGTCCTGCATCCACCACTTCATCGACACAACACGCGTTGTATGATCCTCAACCGTCGCCACGTCCTCCAGCTTGTCCAGTCTCTCGCGTGCGCATCTCGGTCCCAGGGCTTGTGGGTCACCACTTCGTGGAGGACGTTCAGAGCGAGCTTTTGTTCAGAATCGGGCGTGCCGGCGCCTGGCGATCACTGCGGTGATAAAAGAGGCGAGTTTCGACGTGACTCGAGTGCGAGGTCTTCTTGCGGGAAGCAGCAAGCACCCAATAGTACGGCTTCCGCATTCGTACTGGTCCTGAATCCGAACCCGAGCACGTACGAGAGGCCACGGGATAATGGCCGCAAGAGCAGAGAAGCGCAGACGGCCTGAAGAGATACGGGAGACTGGGCTGAAACGTGCGAACCGAAATGTTGACACCATCGGTCCTGCATAACGAGGCCGACTCTGGGCACGCACCCGTAATTTACGACGAGAGAGCATAGACGGTGGAGATGCGCAGACGGCCTCGCGCTGTTGAAGAGGTCGGAGTGGTACGAGCGAAGCCGGTACGTTGTCGCCGCACGAGACCCTTCGGCATCGCATGTGCCATGTCTTGGGCTCGCGGATGGCTCTTTGAAGTGCGTGGGGGTGTGTATCTTGTTGGACGTATGTGTGTGTGTACGTGGAAGGTTTGGTGAGAAGGAGGTGATGTGGTGGAGGTGGTTTGGCAGGAACCGGTGGGGAAGAGGGCAGAAGGGGATGCAAAGAAGAAGTAGATGTAAGATGGTTAGTAGCTGGCCGAGGGGGGGGGGGGGGGGGGGGGGGGAAGAAAAGGCCGGGGAGAGAAATGTGTGAGAGGACTATGGTCGCTACAAACCACGTTGTTGCACCACACAATCTTTTTTAACAACTATTTATTCAATCAAAACAAATGGAAGAATCAAGTTAATTTATGTCAAGCGGAGTCAAATCGTGCCCCTTTTTGCCAAGGGAGACGGAGTGGACTCTCGTTCGTTGCCAACGTTGCGATGAAGACCATGTATTGGAACAATACAACCGAGCAGTCAACATTGGGTCTCGTGGAGTCCTGTCTCGCTGACGCACGCGTGAGGACTTAGAGAGCCGGTGGCCGGGTGGACCCTGGACTCCCCAACACAAGATCGATCACCACACGGTCATTTATTTCGAAAAGAAGTAGAATCAAACTATTTGCGTCTACATAGAGGTGTCCAGTCCTGCCCGTCGTCACTGCCAAGACCACGTCGCCGTCTGCAGTAGACATTGACGCACGAGTGGACCTGAGAATGCGGGTGGCCGGGTGGCCAGTGGACTGGCTTCCAGCACACAAGATCAATCACCACCATACCATTATCCATGTATTCGAACAGAAGGCTAGAACCGTTCAGCGGAGTCCAGAGCTGCCCGTCACTGCCAAGACCACGTTTCGCGCCCTGTGCTGGCGAAGAGACCTGATGACTTGTACGACCTTGCAAACTCAGGGTAAGGTTTCAGCCTGTTTTTGCTTTCTCGTGGATTTCCTGATCTCTCTCCCGTTTTGCAGGGAAACAGGGCTCCATTGTACCAGGTGGTCATCAGGTGGTGTGATGGGATGACCTTTTACCCGGTGTATTTTTGTTGCTTGTACACATTTGGTTCCGATGCTTTGTGTGGGTAGTGTCGGGGAGACGGGGGAGTGCAGCGAGCGAGATAGAGATCGAGATCACGATGGGAAATTAAAAGCGAGTGCTTGAAAATGCAAGGGGCTGACTCTGCAAAGGGGTCGAAGTTTGAAAAAGACAGGGACGTAGGATCAACGGTTTTTGGAGGCTGGAGATACGCCGAGAGTCTGGGGCGGGCTTTTTGACGAAGGCTGGCAGGAGAGGGCGAGCGGGGGAGTAGAGGGGGGGAGAGAGAGTGGAGAAGAGTCGCGATGGATTGCGAGAGCGGGAGGGGGAAAGCGAGAGGAGGGAGGGGTTTGCAAGAAATCAAAGGGTGGCCCTGCGACCAAAGCCTGAGGAGACAGCCGGAACGAGCCGAAGAATCGAACCCAGCGCAGACGGAAAGCGACGCATCGGAGGGAACGCAGACGCGGCAGACGGGAAAAAAGGACTGCAGACGAGAGAAGCGCAGGAAGGAAAGAGCGGGGGAAGAAAACAAGGTGCATCACAAAGACAGGGACCAGGTGCACGCAACCCACCGGACGGCAGGGAAGGAAAGGAGAGAGCAGCGAGGAAGGAATAACCGAGCATCATGCATCTGGAGGCCAGCAGCGCGGGCGGCGCAGTGTGCGGAGGCGGACTCTCAGGCGATGTCGGTGCGGATGCGGGGGGCGGAGACGCTGCCAAGGCCATGCAGATGCACGGAATCGGCCACTCCGCTCAGGAAAATGACAACGACGGGCGGAATGTGCTTGGGCGGACAAGATCGCAGCGGCGGATGCGTGCGGTCGACGGCGATGTACGGAGGGGCCAGGAGATGCAGGAGATGGAGGGGGTGATGGACCCTGGAAAGACCACACAGAAACCACCCCGACATCTCCCGCACCCCGTCGTCGCCTGCATCGCGCTGTGGACCAGCAGGCTGCACAGGGTGCGTGTGCGCGAGAGCTCCTCCTCCTCCTCCTCTTCCTCCTTCTCGTCGGACGGCGATAGCCCCTCCAAGAGCAGAGCAGAGATCGTGCCCCGCAACCCCCTCCTCGACCCAGAATCCATCCGCCAACGCTCCCTCGCATCCCTCGCGCGCACCAACCGCGCGTTCGCATCCGAGGCACTCCCGCTGCTCTACTCCCGCGTCGCACCGACCTCCCTCGCTTGTTTCCGCCGCTTCCTTGCAACGTGCCATGCGTGGTGGGAGGCTGACGTTGCCGAGGCTGCCGCCTCTGCCACTGCTTCTGCTGGCGGGGGTGGTGCGACAGGGACTGGAACAGGCTCTGGGGAGTGGAGCACAGACATGCACGAGGACTCCTCCTCTGCTGCACCACCCGCACGGGGTGGCCGATCCCGCTCGGCACGCGCGTCTTCCTCACGGCGTACATTGCGCTCTTCGCCCTCATCATCCTCCTCCTCTTCCTCATCCTCCCGTTCATCCCTCTCACCCTCCTCCTCCTCCTCCTCTCCCCCCACCACCCTAACCCTCCCACACACCCACCTCACCTCCCACATCAAAGAACTCGTGCTCTCCCGTCTCGTCCGCTCGGGCCTGTCGGACAACGAGATCCTCGCATTCACGCTCTTCGCCGATACATCCCGCCTCCAAGCCCTGATCCTCCCCCTGGAGTACCACTACATCTTCCCCTGGGAGATCGAAGACCACGCGGCTTACGTCGCCGACGCGGCCGGGATCGAGGCGCACCAGGGCCAGGCGCAAGTGCGGTTCGGACCGGGCGAGGACCCGGACGTGGAGGATTTCGATCCGGACAGCGATGTGGATGTGGATGGCGGTGCGGGTGCCGGAGCAGGTGCAGGTGCAGGCCAAGTTACCGGCACGGGTGCAGGTGCAGGTGCAGGTACGGGAGAAGGTGATGGGAGTGCGGTGGATGTGGAGAGCGGCGGGGAGAGCGGGGAGGATGAGACGGAAGAAGGCACGGAAGGAGAGGTCGAGGTGGATACGGACGGGGAGGATGTGGAGATGCATGATGGGGATGATATGCAAGGTGGGTGTTTTGTTGTGCTAGTGTTGGGGGTGTAGGTGGTGCGGACTTGGAAAGTGACGCATGGAAGTGTCGCGAGTGAAGCAGGCCGGTGTGCTTTCATGTCGAGTTGTTGCATATCAGGGATTGTCTCATCATTTGTGACTTACTCGTTGGAGTTTCACTTTTGCCCATCGTCCATCACCTAACATAACTTTTCTCGAACTTCCCCGCACCTCAGAACCCCCCTCGAACCCCCCGCCGCTCCTCGAAACCGCCACATCGCTCGCCACATTCCTCACCGCAACGTCTCTCTCTGCCACGGGATCTGTTCCCATTTCCATCCCCCCACTTGCACATGCTGTCGGATCTCCTATCCCCGCGCCGACTCCTGCTCTTGAACCCTTCTCCGCATCTCCACCCGCCGGAGGAGTCGGAGACGGCTGGACGACACAGCCCCTCCCGTCCAATATCGACGGGTGGACGGTCGTGGACCCCGACGAGGGCGATGCCGTTATGGACGATGTGGAGCCCGGACTGGGGTCTTCGCGGACGGCGCAAACCCAACTTGCCGACGTCGCGGCCCAAGCCACCGCCGCCGAACCCCCCACCATCACCGTCACCGCCGTGGACCCCTCCCCACCAACACCACACCTTTCCGACGCAGCGCACTTACCAACCGCACCCGCAACCGCACCCCTCGCCCCACCTCCCGCCGCAGCACTGGAGGCCCCTCCGGCACCGGCACCACCGCAACGCCCGTCGCCCTTCTCCGAGTACCCCTTCCTCCCCATCCCTGCGGTGCCGCTGCCGCTCCCACACCCGCCCCCGCCCCCTCCGCGGCCGAGCACAGTGATCGCGTCGCACCCGACCACGTCGTCCATCTCGCCCACGCGGCCGCACCCGAACGTCCTGGCCACGTTCTACGCCCTTGCGGAACGGCAGGCCGAGGCCGTCGCGAGGGCTGCCGGTGTCCCGCCCCACCATCCCGCGGCGAGCGTGCTGAGACAATCGGCCGCAGTGCCGTTCGTGAGAGGAGGGTGCGGCGTGCGCGAGATGGCGCGCCGTGTCGCGCGGTTGCGTGCGGCTGGTAGTGCCCCCACCTCCGCTGCGCCCCCGCCCCCGCCCGTCGTTGTAGGAGCCCCATCTCTTCCCGTGCCCCTCGGTGGGCGCCTGACGCTTCCCGCGCTGGCGCTGCTACTTGCCACGTCGCCCTCGCTCGAGCGGGTTCGATTACCTGAGTTTTCGGACGCCCCGCAGCACGCGGATGGGTGCGTGCGTGTGATGGTCGGACGGACCGGGGAAAGAATCGGAGCAAGTGTAAAGTCCAGGGAAGGGTCCGAAGCGGCCGATAAAGACGTTGTCGAGAATTGGCTTCGTGAAGGCGAAGTTTGGGGCCGTGGATTGCGGCGGTGAGTCTTTCTCTCGTCTCTCCACCGTTTCATCGTCTCACTCCACCACCATATCACCGCGCTCCACGCAGCCTACGCTCACTCGACCTCTCCGCCTCCAACAACCTCCTTCTCACGGAGACCTCGAACCGCCTCCTCGAGGACTTACTCAGGGGGTGCCCGCTCGAAGAGTTGTGGACAGGGCATATGTGGTACGTGGTGCCGTAGGGTGGGGAGTATTCTATACTGACAATTCGATGACGTTGTTGTCTTTACACGTACCGCACCGCCACGTACGATCCTCGTTCGTTGACAGGGGAGCCGACCCGCGCGCGCTGCTCATGGCCCTACCTGCAATCCGATCGCCGCCTGCTCGCACTATAGCTGCAGACCTTGCCGACCGCCACGCCGCCGCGATTGCGGAGATGGCGCGCCGACGGCGGGGTTGGCCTGTAATGGGTGCTCGGCCGTTAGGGATGGCGAGTGATAGTAGTGCCCTTGTGCGCAGACCTGGAGGCAGGGAAACGACACCCCCGCCAACCAAAGTTGCCGCCGGGGTTGAAGAAACGGACGCTGCTGCGGAGGAAGAAGGATACTTCTACGTCCCCACACGAGACGACGAGCGAATCCCAGAAGGCCGTCTGCGGTGGATGCTGGAAGACGCCCGATGGGCTGAGGGCAGAGAAGGTGTCGGGAGCGGGGTGTCTGGAGTGGAGGACGCATGGGGTTGGACGTCCGTGTCCGAGGTCGTCTCGGGACCTGCAGAAGCTGTCGCGTGGAGAAGGTTACGGACCCGCCTTCCCTTGCGCTCGAGTGCCATGACTGTTCCCACTGGTGTGACCAGGGTCACCCCACTGCCATTGCGTACGCTGCAGCTCGGGGGTTTCACTTTCCACCCCGAGAGTCTGTCCGCTTTGTTCCCCCCCGCGCTTGCCGCGCTGCACCCGGCGCTGACGGACCTGGAGCTGCGGCTCGACCAGCGCGGTGACGATGCGGAGGCGGCTTGCTTGTCTATGCCTGAGAGCTTGCCCAACCTGCGACGCTTTGCCGTTGCGGCGCCTCCACTGTCCAAACAGGCCCTCATGTGCCTGGCGCGCCATCCAAGTCTGACGGCCATCATTCTGTATTTCTCCCAGGAGAACTGGGATGACGAGTGCATGCAAGAGGTTGCTGCTAGGGGTAGGGTTGATACGCTGTGCATGCCCAGGTCCCGAGTCACCGTGAGGGGTGTACTAGGGTACCTTGCCGCGTTGGGCACCAAGGTGCGCATGATGGACGTGGAGGAGTGTATGGGCGTTATTGAGGCTGGTAGCAGGGACGATCCGGAGCAAGGGTTTGCGGTGGGGAAAGTGCTGGTTGAAGTGCCGGAATGGGGTCCACGGAGCGAGGATGGAGATCAACAGAATGATATTTCGGGGACTTCGTTCACGGCTCGACCACCGAGGGTCATCGAAGGGCCCACGGGCGCTTTTGTCATGGTTACAGGATTCGCCGAACTGTGTGGAGGGCCAGGCTCGAGGCTCGACACTATTGATATGGGGTACATGGACTTCCGCCCGCGCCGGCCTGCACCGTCACTCAGGACCATGCATGCCGGCAACCTTGTCGTGCCCTCGACTCAAGCAGGGACTGTGTGGATCGACGGTGAGGGCGGGTCTTCCAGACAGATCGGTGCCGGAGTCCCGACGCGAGACCCCAGAGTGCCTGCGCACTTACCGCACGAACCGGGGGGACCTCTGTGGTCGGCGTCAGACCCCGTGTGGGGTAACCGATCGGGAGAGACGGCGTTGAGGAAGATGATGGAGCGGTGTTCGGGGTTGCATACCTTGGGGTACCAAAAGGTGAATGGGCTGAGAAGAGAGTTTTGCAAAGATGTTTTGGAGGAACGATTTGGGTGAGTGCATACTTTTGATGACATGGCAAGTTGATGAAGGTTGCTAATGGTGCTATTGTTTGTTGGTCAGGCCGCCCGAGGGATTATGGCTCATCAAATGGAGGCTGCTACAGAAGTCGAGACTGAAATGGGCAGAATAGGAGAGCTTTTTCGATATTTTATTTTCTCTGCTCTTGTGAAATTTTTTTGAACCGAAAAGAGATTTTGCTATGGTTATGTTTCCACCCTCTTCCGAGTGTGTACTGCTTGAAAGAGTAGTCTTGAGAAGAGGGGATTTCGCAGCTTCAGTGTTATTAATGACGTACATGAACTAATTTGAATAACAAACTTTGGTTAAGATTGTGAACATAACACTCAAATGTCTCTCTGCCTTGGAGGCACCCTCTATCTACGTTAAGCTCCAGTTGTTCCACATATTAGACAGCATTTTGCACTGCATCCTGAGTAATCACTTCAAGAGACTCGTTCAAGTGAGCCACGTCCGCGGCACGCACAATCAGAATGCTGGCTTTCACGATGGGTGCATCTCCAGTGCTCGCGCTGACGTCTTGTCCACTCCTTGAGCGAGTGTGGACGGCAGACCTGGCCGGCAGGTGAGATGCCGTCACGAGTTCTCCTCCCACAGTACCAAATACTGCAACATCTGTGATATGATCGGCTTCAATATTAGTGGTAGATGCTTGGGCGCTCGGGCCAGCAATAGAGCGGGAGATCCAAGAGGCAACACGCGAAGCAGCGGTCGCGGTCTAAGAGATTGAGTGAAGATGAAGTTTAAGTTACAAATCATTCAGCCTTAAACAACTGAGGCAACGTACCAAGTCCGCATGCTCTGGTTGCGCGGGGTCCCCAGTCACCAATGCCGTACCGTCAGAGTCCGACAGCACAGCAAGCTGATCAGTGGGAATTGGAATTTTGATCTCGGGAAGTGCTCCCTTTCCACAGAACAGCAGGTCCTGTCGGTTCAGCTGAGAGGCTTCGAAGAGAATGGTGCCGATGATTTTCTCTGGCTTATCAGCATCCAAAGACACCTCCCGGGTGGACAGCTTGGAGCTGAACTTCCCGAACCTCTTCTTTTCGATTCCCGTTCTAATCCCTTCCCATAACTTGTCGTCCTCCGTTGCGGTCGTGCTCTCCCCAACCTTCACCCTCAAGATCTCAATCGACACCGAACTTTGAGCAAGGAATCGAAGGGCCAGAGCAACGGAAGTGCGATCGTCCGCGCCTCCGAAGAACACGACTAAGATCTTGGTTCCCTTGTTGATTTTGACGGACGGAGACTTGGTTAAAGGGCCTTTACCGGGCTCCAAAGTTGTAAGAGTTTCAGTTGCAGTGGCAGTCGGCACGCTGGGGGAATCACCGTCGTGGTGAGAGTTAAGCCACGCCGCTCCGCTATGGTGTGTTCCGAGGGTGGAGTCTTGGAAGCCTCCAAAGCCATTGTCGATAAAGGCTGCAACAGCCGCTTCTGAGGTGGAGAACACGCTGCTGAGTTGGCGCTACACAAACGCGAAAGTTGATCAACGATGGAACGAAATCATGTGATGAAGGGGGCAACCGTCAACGTACCTTGGCCAATTGATGTTGTTCGAACCATCCTTCACCCTCCATCTTCGCGTCGAAGGGAAGAAGAATCAGGCCAGCTTCAGCATCGCGGACATGTGAAACAATTTCGTCGCCGAACAAATCTGGTTGCCTGATGGCGAGAGCAGGGTAACACGGAATCTTGTTCAAAGAAGCAAAGGTTCGGAACACGTTCAACAGAGGGTCTCGCTGACAGTCGGAACAAGTTTATTAAGTGACTGCCCAAAACTAATAAAACGCTGAAGATTCTTACCAAAATGGTTGTGTGCTCCTCATACTGGGCCATAATAGCGGACGTACGATCGGTCATCTCCATCAGCCTCAGAGCAACCACCGAAAGCACTGGGGAAGACCTCGCTGCTTCATCCTTTGCGAGGGCTTCCTCGTCAGCTTTTGAGTCCGCGATATCTTGCTTCGCCGAGCTCAGCTTGCGAGAAGAGCTGAGCATCTGAATGAGCGACATGGACCCAGGCAACGACCGCTGGTCAAAGAGGCAGACCAAGACTTTGAGACTGGTGATATCGTCGGCAGACAGCTTTGGTGTGGTTAAGAGTTCCACTTCGCGCATGATGCTCAACGTAGACTTGGAGCGAATGTGTTGGCGGGGGCTCGTATCGTCTCCTCCTTCCAGTGGTGCAGTCGTGTGGTTATGATACTTGGCGGGGTAAAGGTACGTGAGAACGGGTGAGGTCATGAGGGTAGTGACAAGCGCTGACAAGGGTCATTGTAAAGGCATTGTTAGGCGGACGAAATACTTTTTGGAAAGTTACAAACTCACCCATGATCGTCATCATCACGAAAACCTTCTCGCTGATAACCTTAGCATCCAGACCAACGTTCAAGACGATGAGTTCGACTGTTTGAAGTTAAACGTCATCGGAACAGCTCCTCGACGCCCTCTGTAAAACGATCTTACTCACCTAGACCCTTCGTGTTCATCAGGAACCCAACCGTCCAACTCTCTCTCCACGAAAGACCAAGGAGCCTTGAGGCAAACGTCGCGCCAAAAATCTTTCCCGTGCAGGCGCAAGTAATGATAAGAATGACCATGCCCCAGGCTTCCCCATCGTTGAGAAGACCAATCTTCGTGCGTAAACCTGAGTTGGCGAAGTAAAGTGGCACGAGGAGGATGGCGATGAAGTCTTCGGTTTTCTCGGTAAGCTGAATAGCAAAGCCATCTTCGTGGGGAACGACGAGTCCAAGAATGAATGCACCGAAGATGGCGTGGATTCCTGTACACACAAATGAAAAAGTAACACCATTCCAGCGAGGGTGAACGTCGATGCAAACACTCGGACGTACCGATAGCCTCCGTGACCCAGCTGCTGACCAACACCATGAAATAGACAAAGAAAATCAGGTTTGTACTGAGGGTTTCGTGAGTCGCAGAGAGCTTCACGAGGCGAACAAGCACTGAGCGTCGAAGGTACCGCATCATAAGACCGATGGAGGAAACGCTTGGCGCGAGGCATTGGAGGCTCACCTTTACGAACGAAAAACAACATGAAGAGAACCCAAGCAACACCGCACAAAAACGCCCAGAGCGCGGACAAGGCAGAGTTCGCGGAGACGATGGCGACAACAAGAGCGAGAAGACACCAGCCCACGGCATCGTCAATGGAAGCCGCCGAAATAGCGGTGATGCCGACTGGCGTGTGGAACAGGTTGTGATCGGCCAGAAGACGGGCAAGGACGGGGAAAGCCTTCGACCAGTCATGAGGTTAAAACTTATGAAAAGTACGACATGTAAAAAGCCAGACATTACATACCGTGATACTCATGCTGACCATGATGAAAAGAATGAAGTTCCCAACAGACACGTCCGGAGTTCCGTATTTCGAATACAGCAAGTAAGCAACGGGAGCTGAGACGGCGAACGGTCCAAGCAGTCCAGATCCGGCGATGGTGAGCGACTTCTTAATGTTTGCTTTGAAAGTGGTCAGGTCAAGCTCCAACTGGAGAACATGGCCACCGATGATATTAGACTCCGCAGCAATAGGCGACAGTTTGAAAATACCAACCCCAATGAGGAACATGAAAAAGATCAGGCCAATATCCGCAAATTGTTTCAAATCTGTGAGCAGGACGCCACGTCAATTATGTGGCAGTAAGTAGACGGATCACAGAGCAGCGAGAAAACCACGGTCAGTAACTCCAATTCCCTGGGATGTTTTTTAACCTCCAGACTTACAAGGTAAAGACGCCGGTGGGAAAACATTTGTGCGCCATGCGTCCCAGTTGCCGAGGACGGATGGACCCAGAACGATACCACCCAGCACTTCAGCAATGACTCGCGGTTGGTGAAGTCGTTGAAGAGGGATAGAGAGGAGTCGGGTCGTCGTGATAACGACAAGAATCTGAACAGAATTCGTCCCTCCCAACTTCAGAGCGATTCGAGGCGTTTTGCGCTGTTGGTCTCACCTGAATGATCAAGAGCGATAGAGTGTTGCTTGGCGCAATGGGATTTGCGCCTTCAAACACTGTTTTGTGGGCGTTGTCGCCAATGATTGGGTGAAGCGGGCGCCAGGTTAAGAGCGCAAAACACGGTTCCGAGAAAGTCAGCCCGAGCTCAGAGTAGCAAGTTAGACATAAAACTAACGCGTTCCGCCAGCCATCGTTGCGCCGATTCACGGGATTAGGGGGGCCACGTGGGGTGGGAGTTGTCTAATACGAAGATCATCTGGTGTGAGGCACCAAAGGGACCAAAAAAAAATATTGAGGAGTGAGGATTCTCTCACGTTGCTGGAATCCGAGATTCGATTCTCTCCCGGCGAGTCCTGTCTCGCTGGGGTGGCAAATGGAAATGGAACAGTACTCGTGGTCCGGTCCTCCGAACCTCGGCGATCCTGTTCACGTTCTCAGCCTCAGCCTCCTCATACAGCTGCGCCACTCGGTAGAACCGGTCACAGGAATTAATCGCGTCATTTGCCGCGTTGGCGCATAACAAACATAGTGACCTCAATAGTTGGACGGATTCGTCATTGTATTGCAAAACATACATAAAACGGAACGAAAGCGAATGAAAAGGCATTTTAGGGTGACGCATCGACGCGCAGGACTGCGTATGACCAAGGTGACCACAGCATCCACTTCCACACGCTCGAACAACAATGGAGGAGCCAGAGGGGCTCAGCCGCCATGGAGGGTTCGAAGAAGCGTTCATCCAATTGAGGCCCATGTACAGTAAGTCAGCAAAGAGGGGAGTGCGGTTGCCTTGCCCTTGCCCACAATTCCCCGCATGTTGAGTTGACCTCGTGGATGACTTTGGAGGCACTGAACGCTTTCTGATTGATAGTGTGAGCCTTGCGACAGAAATTCTTGCACGCGAGCCGGTACGTGAGCCCGTGATTCCCGAAACTGCGAAACTGCAGTGGGCGCCGTCCATCACTTCAGGTCGACTTTAAGCACGGCGGGCAGCCAGCTCACCTAGTGTATGCCTTTGAGCGCTACGTATCCTTGCTTCGAGAGAGGGATTGCAAGTTCGAATTGGTGTGGTTTGAAGATACCTTTCGCCTCTTGGAAACAATTAGTGGGACATCCGTCTCTCTCTGTGTCAAGGTGCATGCTTTTTCGTCTTTTACATTGAATGATTCTTACAGCGCGTGAATCAGATATGCTGGCACCACTTGGAGCAACATGCTGTTGTGCGGAGCCACACCTTTCCATCCCGTTGCTCAGACGATTGGACCAATTTCGTCCTCAGCTACGAGCCCGCCTTTGTCCTAGTTTCTGTTGTTCCTCCCACCCACGAAACGGGACCTTTTGGCCCTTCAGACCGGGCCAGCCAGCAGCGGGACCTGCTTGCGCAGGACGGGAAGCTCCACGCGGTACACCTCCTCTCACTCGACATCAATGTCGCAATGTTCCCACTCGAGTTCAAGGGGCCCAAAGTGTGGGGCTTTTCTTTGTACGGCAGACCTTCCGCGAAGTTGATGCGGGCGTATCGCGACAAGGAGGACAAATTGAGCAAGGAGAGGCAGCCTAATCTTGCAAAAGAGTCCACAGCTTCAAAAATTACCAGTTTTCCTGGCCTATCTCTTGTTGATTCTGCGTTTGTTCGTGCTTTGAAAACTATCCCGTCGTCGCTGGACCACAAAATCGCATTTATGCTGCACCTACTATACATCAAAGCACTTCCTCTACATCAACGATCGTTGCAAAGTGTCACAGACCTCGACCACGGAGCTATAACTTTCATGCAGCAGATGCACACCCAAATGTCTGCAATGCTACCCCAGCTCACTGCCGAACGAATCGTTGACCTGTTCGACGGGCGACTGTACGCAACAATGGTTGAAGAAGTCAGACGAGATGGAGGGGAGCTTGCGGCGCGGGAACTCGATGGCGAGGCAGGGAAACACCTGAACATAATGCTCGAGATGCTTGGTGAAGAAGCGATGCCGCCACATACCTTCGAGGGAGGACAGAACTCAAACACTCTGAAAGCTAACTCTCCCCCGCCAGTGGATGTGGGGCTCACCCCGATTGACAATGACCTGGTCAAGCAAATCCATGCGGCGGTGGACCCTCAACTTGCACATACAGTCTACAAAACGAATCAATCAATGGTGTCCGACTATCGATACACCGCAAAGAGTCACTGGCACGTATTGAAGCCACTGAAGGATCCGTTGGACAGGATGCCTAGCAAACACCCAAAACGGGTAGAGGCACCGATGGGACAGCGCCCCATGACAGAGGCAAGGAGAATGGCGCTCGAAAACAAGCGCCGGCAAGTGTACTATAAATTTCTCAGAAACTACGCTGAGAGCTTATCAGGTAGCGCACAGCTGCATCACCACATTATCCTTCGACAATCTGACGGTCCCACCAACTCCACGAAGAAAAAGTTGAGCTCCAAAGCACTGCAAATTATTGAACGAAACAAAATTGAGATGATGAAAAAGGCAGAAGCCACAGCGCGGAGTCAAGTGGACTTCTTGTTTGCGCAGACAGCGGATTTCGATGCACCTCAAAAGGTGCTTTCCTACATTATTTCTGGATCATTTATGCAAGCGATTGGTGCCCTACCTGCAGCAGTTGGCGCCGAGGCGCAGGCCAAAAGGATACAAGTGCTCTTTCGAGTGTTTCGGGATGTCGGAAAATGGGAAGCGGAGGATGATTTTGCTGTGCAGACTGTTTCTCAAATGTTTCGAGCAGTTTGGGAAATTCAACGGAACTATGTTGACCGCCCTGTTGGAGTTTCTTCCTCTGTTGATTGGCACTCGATATGGGGAGATGTGTCTTCGATAATGCGGAGGATTGGTTTTCCTGACGCGGAAGCTTCGCTCAAGGATTTTACTTCCTCGTCTGGCTTAGAAATTGCGACAGGAAAGGCTTCGACAACCCGTGCCCCGAGCACAGCTGTGCATTTTCAACTTTCGCAAATGGAAGAAGCACTCGAACGGGATTTGGAACGGGTGAGTACTCATTTCATTTGTTTTGATCATAAGGAGAACTTCGATTGATAGTTCAATTTTATTAAAGGTCCCAGACCCTCGCGTGAAGTTTATTCCAGACGGATGGCAGAAGGAACTGCTCGACATCATTGACCGAGATGAATCTGTCCTAATTTGCGCACCTACCTCCAGCGGTAAAACATTTGTGGCTTACTATTCGATGGAAAAAGTGCTGCGCGATCATAAAGATGGAGTTGTTGTTTACGTTGCACCTACGAAAGCTTTGACGAATCAGGTAGCTGCGGATGTGTACGCAAGACTCGTGACAAATGACAAAAAGACGGTGTGGGGTATCTTTACGCGAGACTATCGAGTGAGTTGGCACTCGAAACGTGTTTTTTCAATACCTAACCCTGCCGGAACAGTTCAACGCTGAGACTTGCCAAATACTCATAACCGTTCCGCAAGTGCTTGAGATATTGCTCTTATCGTCAGTTCGTGAAAATTAGTGCAAGAAAATACGACGGATCATATTTGACGAAGTCCACTCAATTTCCAATGCCGAGGACGGCGTGATATGGGAGCACTGTCTTCTTCTCGCGCAGTGCCCAGTCATTGCACTCTCAGCGACAGTTGGGAACCCTACAGAATTTTACACGTGGCTTGAAAAATGCCAAGCCCGACGAGGGTTCAAAACACACCTTATAAAACACGATGAGCGATACTCTGATTTGGTCAACTACACCTTTGTGGCAAATAAATGGAGAGGAAGCGCTACGCAAGGTGGTGAATTAGTCAGGATTCACCCTTTTGGAGAGATTCGGTAAGAGAGTAACTTCACGAAGTTTCTCAAGGGATATGAATATGCGACTCTTCGCAGATTACAAGATGCCCAAACCGTAGGCATCCCCAGTGACCTTGCGTTAACCCCCAGCGAATGTGTCACTCTCTTTGAGACAATGTGGGAGGTCTCAAAAGGTAATGACTTGCTCCATCGGATGCAGCCCGATGCATATTTTCCGTCCAAGCATCGCGTCTCAAGAAAAGAGGTACGGCAGTATGAGCGAGACCTTAAGGTCATATTTCTGTCGTGGCTCAGAGACCCTCAAACGGAACGATGGTGTTACGACGTGGTTAAGACCCTGCGTATTGACGAGACATTCAGGATTTGTGATGATGCAGCAGCAAATTGGGAAGCGTTTCGCAATTCTGTTTTGGATTTGGCCCTCCAACTCAGGGATGAAGACAAATTGCCCGCTATCTATTTTTGCTTTGATCGCAACCTGTGCAATGCGATGGCGCAAAACCTCAACAAGGAGTTGGAAGACCGCCAGGAGAAAAAACGTGCGCAGAATGCTTCGCTTGTGAAAAAGGCCCAAGCACGGAAAGAACAACTTGATCGACAAGCGAAAGCCAAGAGGGATCTGGCTGCCAAACAAACTCAGCCTCAAACTCGTAAAGCGGCAGCAAATGCAGAACAGCAAGATGTACTCGAACCCGCCCTCGCAGCTCTTTTAGCAGACGTGGACCCCGAATTTTCCTTTCGCGGTCGCAATCACGGCGTTTCGGATGAAGACTTCCAGGAGATTACGAAAGCAGCTCGGAGGATCTACCCATCAAATAGTCCACTCATGGTTGCGCTCAAACGAGGTATCGGTGTCCATCATGCAGGGTGCAACAAAAAATATACCGAGGTGGTGGAAGTGTTGTTGCGGCGTCGATATCTGACGGTTGTTTTTGCCACTGGCACGCTCGCTCTTGGTATCAACATGCCCTGTCGGTCGGCTGTGTTTCTTGGAGACTCTCCGTACTTGAACGCCCTTAATTATCGTCAGATGAGAGGTCGTGCTGCGCGACGTGGATTTGATGATATCGGTGGGTTCGTCTTGATCCCCAACAAAGCTCCTTCAAATTATGATTGAAATTTTCTCCAAGGTCACGTTATCTTTTATGGAATCGCACATTCAAAGATTCGGCGTCTCATGACAGCCGAACTCCCCCGCTTAAGAGGTCACTTCCCTTTGACTACGACGTTGGTTCTCCGATTGATGTCGTTATTCAATGAATCAAAGGATAAAGCACGCGCCGGCACCTTAGTTACTGATCTTTTAGAACAACCTCTGTTCTCACACGGTGTCGAACGTTTGGAGCTTCAAATGCGTCACAAGTTTCTGTTCTCGCTCGAATATCTCTCTCTGAGTGGCTTGCTTGACGCAAAGGGCTTGTTGAGGGGACCGGCAGGGATCATTGCTCACTTGCATTATCACGAACCATCCAATTTTCATTTTGTTGCGCTCCTTGGGGCAGGCGTTTTTGCGGAGATCTGCGAACGCTTCGAAGAAGACAACAAGGGAGTGGAGTACGAGTTGCTTTTGATACTGTCTCATTTGTTTGGGCGCCGATATGTACCTCCTTATGTGACGGAAGAGTTCGTCAAAGAGCGTGGTGCCCATCCTTCGAAAGTAATTTTGGAAGCGATGCCCTACCAAGCTCAAAGGGTAATTGCGGACCACGACGAGCGGGCACTGAAAGTGTTTGCAAAATATGCTAAAACGTTTGCGATTTCAAAAGGAGAAAGAGTGCCAACTCTTCCAATTTCAAAGATTCCCGTGGGAGCGCCGCTCGAATCGCCCACTTTTTTGCCAGCTCACATTGCTCAAACGCATTTTGTCGCTCGATCCCCGTTTTGTGCCCTCTCTGGCTTTGGAGATGTCTTCCAGGATGCTGCAGATCTCTCTACAAATGCGATTGAGGGATTATACCTTGATCCTTCCTCACTTCCAATCACCCAGCACATTGTCGTGACCCCCCAGCGTGACGCGGTGCTCCAGGGTCTCAAACCCCAAGAGAAAAGGCTTAACAGGTACCTGCTGGACTTTATGACGCACGGGCAACCAAAAGCACTCGTCTCAAGCAACTTTGTAAGGGCAGGAGATGTGTGGCTCCTTTTGCAAGACTTTCATCTGGTTCTCAAGGCCGTGTGCGTTGCATTGGAAGCTATAAGCACTGGTGGGACTGTGGAAGACATGATGGATGCTGAGGATAGAAAATTGGAGAGTGGAAGCACAATAGATTCGAGCGATGCGGGTGCCAGTGACGAAGAGTCTGGAGGCGCCTCAGCGAGACGTCCTCCACTTGCTGCGGAGACAAAAGTGCTCCGGGCTTTTCAGTCCCTGCGGGACAATTTCGCAGAGCAGTTTTACAAAATCTGGGCGTAATGTTCTTTTCTTCTTGCTTTGTACATATACGATGTATCATGCTTCGAATATCACATAACAACCTTTTCAAGTACGGGTAACGACACCTCCCAAGAGCGATTTTCATAAAATACCCATTCGAGGGTGGATATTTCATGTTCCACATCGTGACATCTACTTTACATCCCCTTCGCGCCGGCCTTGACCTTTTTGCTCTTTCCCCCCTCGGGATCCTCTCCCTTCCTCTTCTTCATCTGGCCCTTGCTGTTTGTGTCGCTCTTTCCCTCGTCGGGCAATGATACAGACGTCGCGGTGAAGGGCTTTGGGGATCCGTTCGCACCGGGAGCAGTTGACGTTGATGCCGACTCCCTTGCACTCTTTTGGCGGTCCGGCGCCTGCGCAAGGGTGGGCCGGGCGACAAGCGTGGGGGATACGGCGACGGCCGCTCGATGGGTGACCCGGCGGGATTCTGTGGGGTGTGGTGGGAGCGTATTTTGGAAGAAGGATGTAAGTCCGCGAGCTCCAAAATTAGACGGTTTGAGTTGACCACGCACCGGCTCGGGCGACTAGGGCACGGCAAGTGGTGGTGAGGGCAGCGCGAGCGGTGGAGGGGCTGAGACCGAAGAGGGTGGCGCTGTTGGATTTGGTGAGAAAACACGTTTACAAGACATTTTCAAGGGTACATATCCGCTGCACTTCCAAACGCCCACTTACAGATTCGCCAAGTCATGCCCCCCTCTAACCTCGATTGCCCTCGTCCAGCCTCCGCTGATGATGAGGTTCCTACCCCCACAAGCCTTGACGACCTGGGCCGCGTTGCTCACGAGCCATTTCCGGGCCCCCGAGTCCCTCACGGCAGGGCCCAACGCGAGTTCGAAGAATATCCCTCTGTCGGCGGCAAGACCGATGGTTGTGGGTTTGAGGTGGAAAGGGAGGCGGGATGACAGGTCGAAGGAGATGATGTCAATATTCCAGGAGGAACAGACGTGTTGCAGCATCCGTTCGGAGGTGGGCTGGACGGCGATGAGGTCGTAGGCATTCAGGTGCGGGGAGTTGTGCTAGAGCGTGGTGTGTGGTGTGGACAATTTTAATCCTGAATTGCCACAGGACAGGCAGCAGCAACTCGCGCCGCTTCTGTCGACTCACAAAGCTATAACTCGCGCCCGGGTCGTCCGCCACGAGGGTAATGCGGGAGAGTTGGCGGATGCGCTTGGCGGACTTGTCGGAGGTGTAGGGGATGAGATCGGAGCGGTGTACGGAGCTTTTGGCACGCAGAAGGTCACCGCGATGGGAGCCTGCGTCAGGAGGGGCGGGGTGGGATGGTTGAGTGGTGGTTGATGGGGGTGCTGGTGGGTCGTTAGGGGGAGCTGTTTCCCGGAAGGCATCGAGAAACTTTATCGGGGAGACCTGGGAGGATTGAGAGTATGTGTAACGGTGTGCATCGATGGTCTATGCAGCATTAGCAACGAACATGGTTCTGAGGTAGCTTTGTGGTAACCGTTGTGTTGAAAGCACAGACTTGGAAACCGACTGGAAGGCAGGATTGCAGAAGAGCGAAATGTATCACGTGATGAGAATACGGTATCGAATGGGAAAAGGAAGGAAGAGTGCTCTTGCCAAAAGTGTTGCACATTTCAGGGGATTCGACTCACGAGTGCACAGCTGGTCGACTACGCGAGACAAGTTTGCAGTCTCTGCGGCAGACGGCGGATTTGATGGATGCGGAACGTTCAAGTCAAAGAAACTCATGAACGATACAAAACCACAGGGTTGTGTGGCCACAGCAGTTTCAACCACAGCAGAGGCACAACAGCAACCAACTGACTCGCACCAACGTCACCATCCAGCCATGTCTGACGACGACAGAGAGCTCACCAGGCTGGCGGGATACATCTACCAGAAAATGTACTCCGTGAGCAGATCCAAAGTCACGCGGATGAAACTCAACGGGAAGGGATGGTGACAATTTTTGATTCAATCTCTCTAGACATCCCGTTCAGCGCATGAAGATGTCATCTCAAACTACTACGCCCAGGACGCCGTGTTCTCTGACCCCATAGTCATGGTGACGGGAAAATCGGATGGTGACGATCGATCCCGTCATCAGCGATCGGTTGATATTTCATGACGAGTTTGGTCCCTCCCCCAGTTGGTGCTCAATTCATTGGACTCGAGGCTCTTTTCTCGTCCATCACCAATAAAGTTCATGTGCGTGCTGCTGTCTTTATTCCTGCTTCTCTTCTCATCACACCGACCATCCACTTCACTTTCAGGGGGTCTCCGTATTCCCCACCTACTCTCCCCCATGGGACGATCCTACCGCTCTTCCGGTCACCGACGCCACACGCCGCTTCGCAATAGTCCACGCGACCAGCACCTTCACCACATCCGTGGGCGTATCTATCCCCGTGCGAACATTCACCCAGTTCGAGTTCCGCAACGTGGAAGAGAAAGGACCGGCGAGGTGGGTCGTCGTGAGGCACGAGGTGAGTTTGAGTCGAGATCGGGTTTCGAGATCGCGCAACATGTTCCCACACCCGCTGAATCGTGAAGGATACATGGTCGGTCTGGGACTTGATGCTTCCCATCACAGTCATGAAAGCGGCCAACACTTGGTGGAGGAGGGTGTTCGGGAGGGGCAGCAGCGAATGGATAACACGGTTTGCTGGGGTGCTAGATGGTGGGAAGGAAAAGGGAACGGTCGAGGCAGCGAAGTAGGGGAGAGGGCGCAAATCAGCCAGTTGGCAGTCATTGTGTAGTTTTGCAATTGCAGTTGCGGGCAAATATCGGAGTTTCAAAGTTTTCCAAACAACCTCATCACATTGTGTCGAAAATGGGTTTTCGAGAGAATGAAAAGTTGACTGCCCGAATGTCGTAAGAGCAGAAACAACCTCACACTCCAAGGGAGATCTGCAGGACATTTAAAATAACGACGTAGTTGCAGGGAAAGAAGAAACTGAGAACAAATCCACGTTGGTGATCTCCAGCCTCGTATTCACAACAAAATCAGAATAAAGGAAATATATTTTGAAAAAACCGACATCGCAGAAGAGAAAGCAAGGCAAACGTTCACCGAGATACTCTTATGTAACACGTAGATCACAGACAAAACTTGATAGACCCCTCACATCAAATAACTCTGAAAGCAATCATTACCGAGACTATCAGCACACTCAGTCAGACCAAGGAATACACGCACCTGCGATTAAGAATAATCCGACTCATTCCTCACCACAGTTTAGCAGGCTGGCACCCCGATCCTCCGCGAAATCGCGCATGGAAAGCGGCCGCAGACAACCAGCGATGACATTGCTTGGGTTGGCCCCTCTCGCAAGGCAGACCAACTGGCCCCCCCCCCAGGGGAATCCGACTTTCTACCGCGTGAATACACGTAGACTCCGAGTCAACCTCGAGCGAGTCTGCCGCTTTCAGAGGCGGCCCGAGGCGCATGTCAGACAGCCACTCTTCGCTTTCAAGAAATCTCATGAAACAAAGGTTCGCAGTTTTGCGAAAGGAGTACGACAGGAACACCTGAGCGAGTTGAGAGGCGAGGGGGAGGGGGAAGAAGTGCACAAGATCAGCAACGCCGGACCAGGAAGCGCCTCAGTCGGGAAGCAGAAATCAGGAAAGCTTGGAAGTTTCATTCAAGGAACCATCTGTGGGCAGATGGACGCATACGACAGGAACGGCGGAATCGACCTGATGCAGCAGATGGTTAGTTATCCAGGCAGCAGCTTCTCCTCTTGATAGCTCTGCGTACCAGGAAAGGAAGAATCGATGCGTCTCGCGCGGGCTTGTGTGTTGAAGTCAAGTGAGAACTATGTTAGCGAAGTTTGTGGCGAGTCATGAAGTGAAATGAACCTTCAATTGTAATTTATCAAAGTTCGGGAACCTCGTAGCAGATATGGAAAACATTCTAACAATTGCATTCTTTAAACACACACACACACGTAGTATCGCAACACTTTTCCCCTCTGGGTGTCAACCGTCCTAAACGGCCCCGCCACCCGTCTGGAGAACAACCACGATCGGCTGGCCCATACCTCCCACCTGCGCCATCTGACCCATCTGAGGCTCGGGCACGACCTTGCCCCCACCTTCAAGTTTCGCGTAGGGGTTACCAGGTTCCGAGAGAGGTGTTCGCTTGGGAGTGAAGTACCCCAAGGCTGCGATCAGCACCCCTATAGCCGCTGTGATTGTGGACCACATGCCGCCGACGCTGGGTGTGTGGTGGATTCGTGGAGGGGTCGGGCGTCGGTGGACATTGGGTGATGAGGACGGTGTGCGGGTTGAGGAGGGGCAGAGTGACTCACTTTCCAGGAATGTCCAAAAAGCTTTGCTTCTTCGTGATGGTTCGCACGACGTAAAAGTTCTGCAGGGCGTACTTGAGCCCCTGGCCCGAGACCGGGTTCGATCCTGTCGTGGACGCGGGGCACTGTGCGGCCTTGATGGTGTTGCAGCCGACTTTGGTGAAGAGGAATGTGCCTGTCGATGTGGCCGCGCGGTACTGCGGCGGGTGGAGGTGTGGTGGTGGAAATGGTGTGAGAAAATGGGGCGACGGTGCAATGGATGAGGACTTACGAGGTACCACTTGTCGAGGAGGGCGGCTGGAGGATTGGATCTGTGCGTGAACCTGTTCTTCCCACACACTTCCCCCGTCACCACTGCTGCCACTCACTTGTCGACACACCCGCCGTTGCATACGCGTACGAATCCGGGCCGTTCTTCACCTTGTCCACGGTTTTTGTGAGGAGGAGGATCGTCGTAGCATCCATCAGGTCGCCCACGGATGTTACGGCCTCCACGACCGTTCCATCAGGGTTGAGCACCCGACCGGGAAGCTGGGTTGTAGTTTGTTGCGTTGCGGGTTCCCATTGGGATCCTAGAGTGGTGAGTGGTGAGTGAAATCAGGAAGGGTGTTCAAGTGTGGGAGAAGTGAAGGGAAAATGTACCTATCGAGGTGAAGGAAAAAACGCCGGGGGAGATCATGTCGCATCCGCCGCCGCAGGTTTTGGCGTAGAAGCCGATCCAGAGCGCGCCGTGGGCGACTTTGGGGCTGATTTCGCGGGTTTCGCCGGATGCAAGGTCGATGAAGTTGGTTTCTACGTGCGATCAAGTCGTTGCGTGTCCATGAGGACATGAAACGTTAGATCTGGATCGGCGCACCACTCGTCGATCCACTCACGATCGTCAATATTGGTGCCCATGGCTAACTGCACCACACAGCCCGCGGCGTGCATGCAGTGGAGGCGGATCGGGGACGTCATGCCCGCTCCGACGGGGAGGATCTCGGTTGTGATGGTGACGTCTTGATTGGTTGTTTGGTAGACAAGACTGGGATTGCAGGGCGTGTTCAATGTTCACGCGTCATCTTTCTTCCTGAGGTTTCTTCCAAACACCGTACTCCTGTCGATCTTTCTTTCTTACTCTCCCCACCGGCCATAGCATTGGTTTCTGAGTTTCCTTTCCCCAGCCATACCCAACCCATATCGAAACCGCACCAAACTCACAATGCGGCGTACAGCACGAGCCCCAATCCCGCCACGATTGTCCACATGCCCCCCGACGCGGTGACGCTGTCTGGATCGATGACGGGATCTTTGAAGACGGAGATGCGCTTGAGGATTCCATCGGACGGCATGTCGCGCGATCGCGGGATTGCGGAGGACAATGCCATGGATGGAGACGTGTTCTGACGTCGGAGAGAGAGAGAAATGGTGGGCTGTGGTTGGTGTGGGAACCGATGAGGAGTCAACACGATCATTCGCCTGGCTTGGCTCGATTGTTAACCCAAAAACGAGGAAGTAAAGTAACCAAAGCTATTGTAGCTTCTTCTTTGGAAGAAATCTGCAATGCCTCCCGTGCTCTGAAATACCTTCATTTTTCTCAGCGAACTATGTTTAAAAGCAAGTCGTGCAGAGGACTCACTTCAAACTCGCATTCCCTATGAAGGATACTGAATGTAATCAGAAAGTCATTATTCGAGTATGCTCTGATCTCTGAGAGCGACCTCTTGGTTGGTAACAAGGTTTCGTGAAGTTGAAGTTTTATAGTTGAAGTACAATAATAAACAATTCAGACTGACCGCAGCAACGCACCAGTCCCTTCTCCACGTGGCTTCGCATCCATGTCGGAAAGGCGGGACACCTACTTCGACCTGTCTGCGTTTCTGCCCGGCGGAGGGGCAAGTGCCGGGACGAAGGGCGATGGGAAGAAGGACGCGAAGGACACCGGCGCGGGGGGAGACTCGGGCGACAACTGGATGCGCGCAAAGGTGCCCATGTCTTTTGGCGGGGGCGGAGGGTCCTGGTCGGTGAGTGGTCGGCGCGGGATGGGGGATGGGGGGAGGGGGGGAGAGAGACGGAACGAACGAGGCGAAGCGGATTGAAGTGGAGTCGAGCCCCGCGAGCGCAGCGAGCCCGAGGCCTAAGCGCGCAGCGCTGACCGAGGAGTCTGCCGGAGGCGAGTGCCGCGCGAAGCGGCATGTGCAGATTCAAGACAGAAGTTGCTGGGTGCCTGCAAATGAGCGACTGCGGGGTCCATCAAGGCGTGGAGACGCCGATTTTGCGTTCCTTTAGTCCTAAGCTAAGTATTCTTCCCCCTCCAGTTCAGCGCCACTGCCAAATCTTCCCCCACCGTCACCAACCCTCCTTCAGCACCTCCCTCTGCTCCCGCTCCCGCCCCGTCTCCCGACCCATCCCCCGCCCCACCAAAGAAACCCTCTGGTCCCCAGCGCACCGCTCCCGGCGACGCGGTGCGCGCTGCCACCGTCTCTTCGGATTCTACAGCAGGACCAACACGCATACCTGGCCCGACGCGGACTCCTGGACCCACCCGCACTCCGGGCCCTTCTCGCGCCCCGGGTCCTCGTCGACCTATGACTCCCCCCGGCGACGACGAACCCGACGTGGAGCCATCGCCTCCGCCTTCCCATCAACCCTCCAACGGTGGTGGTCCTGCCCGCGAGGACGACGACGACGACGCGCCCGACGTGGGTCCGGTACCTACAGCCAGCAATGGGAGTGGCGGCGGTGGGGCGAATTCGGACTCCGACTTGGACTCGGATGAGGATGGGGAGGATGAAGATGCGGATGTGGATGCTGAGGACGGTCCCATCCCACCACCCGTGGAGTCGGAAGCGGCCTTGCGGCATCACACAAAGGTGAGTGTGGTGTAAGGCGCGATGTGGCGCGTAAGAGGTGTTGCGTACATTGGAATCATATGGACCACCATATCGGTTCGACATGTTCAGTGTAGTTGCTAACTCTTCCCGTCCCATCACTTTCACTCCCGCAGCTCGTGTCTGCCCTTAGCATAGACCCCTCGGGCGCGCGATTTGTCACGGGCTCGTACGATTACAACGTAAACATCCACGACTTTGCCGGCATGGACGCGCGGCTGAGGCCGTTCAGGTCATTCGAGGGCGTCGAAGGGTGTCCGGTGCGTTGGCTTGCGAGTCTCGCGTGTGTCGGGGGAACAGTCGTGCTGACCTTGTGGCTCGCTTATCTTTCCTTTCCTTTCCAATTTCCACACCCACCCGACACGCCCTCTGTTCCCCCACAATAAAACATTGGGTGCCGGACGCACGCCCAGGTCCGTGACTTGGCGTGGTCGATATCGGGCGACAGGTTCCTGATGGCGACCACGGCGTTTTTCCCCAAACTGTTCGATAGGGACGGCAACATGGTGTGAGTTTGTCTCGTGGTTCGCGCGACGTTTGAGATTCTAACTGCGCTGTTCCTACACCTCAACCCCACCGCCACGCATCCACACAATACCAACCGCACCAGCGAAGAATTTATCAAAGGCGACCAATACCTCGTGGACCCAAAACGGACCAAAGGGCACACGGCGCCACTGAGCTCCATCTCATGGCACCCGACGGACCGCAACCGCTTCCTCACGGCAGCAGGGGACTCGACGGTACGGATCTGGGACGTGACCAACAAGCGGTCCCACCTCGAGGTCATCCCGCTCAAGTCGCGCCGGCGGGGCACGTCGGGCGCGCAGAGCAGCGCCGGGGTGCGCACCGCCGTCACGGCCGCGAGGTTCTCCAGGGACGCGTCCAAGATTGCGTGCATTGCGCAGGATGGGGCCCTGCGGGTTTATTCCGCAAAGGGTCCCTTTGTGAACCCCACCGTGACCTGGGACGAGGCGCACGAACCCGGGACGGAGACGGCGGGGCTGCTGTGGCGGGCCGACGATAAGTCGATTGTGACGAGGGGGTACGACGGCATGGTCAAGATTTGGGACCTGAGGGCGACAAAGGGACCTGTGGCAGCCCGGGGTGGGTTCTCCGCGATGGCGCCGGAGTCTGACGTGTGTCTCAGTCCGGACGAGAGGCTCATTGTGGTCGGAACGGCCGGGGAGCGTGGCGGTGGCGGGCGGAAGGCGGAGCCCGCCGCCCTGGTGTTTTTGGACGCGCAGGACCTCTCCGTGCGCAAGGTGGCCGAGGTTGTGGCGGGGGGCAACATCACGTCGGACATTCCCGCGGGCGTCGTGCGGGTCACGTGGCACCCGAGGCTGAATCAAGTGTTTTGTTCGACAGGGGGTGGGGATGTTGGAGTTCGCGTGTTTTACGGCAAGGGGTCCATGCGTGGGGCACTGCAGTCGGTCGGGAGGGCGGTCAGGAAAAAGAGGGTGGACGAGATGGAGGGCTTGCTCATGGGGTGGGTATGCGGTTGTTGGTTCCACAAGTGCCCTTTCTTGACTTATCTCGGTTGAATGGCAGGCCGATCCTCACCCCGGCAGCTACTCTGCGTGGTGAAGTGACGAGTGTGAAGCGGAAGCGGGAGAAGGACCACGCGACGCGGTTGGCCGTGAGAAAGCCTGGTGCGTTGTTTTGGTTTTCAGACCTCTTGGTTTCCACTGAATACTGAACAATCCGTACTTGCTTTCTGCCGTGTTACAGAGGCGCCGGCGACTGGGCAGGGCAAGGCTGGAAAGATCGGTTACTCACTGCACGAACAGCTTCTCAAACCGTACATCAAGCAGGACCTTCGCCGCCTCGACGATCCCCGGGAAGCCTTTTTGCGGCACGCGGAGGAGGCTGAACAGAACCCGACATTCATTGCGCCTGCGTATAGCAAGACGCAACCGAAACCCGTGTTCGATTATCAGGCGCTGGAAGACGAAGAACACGAGTCGAAGCGAAGAGCCGTCGAGGAGGGGGAGAAAGCAAAGGCGGAGGGTAGATCGGGTTAAGGAGTGACGGAAATCGGGAGCGAATTGGACTCTCGCAGTAGTGTAACGACTATTTTAGCACAAAATTTCACACATGGCACAACAATGTCTTATCGGCGTGAGCTATTTCGGACGCATGTAGTACGACACGGCACCCGCAATGACCGCCAATCCAGCGACGATCTTTGCGCCCTGCACGAGCGCGCTGTTCTCCGAGGGAAGCTTTTTCTTGGCCAGACTCTCGAGGGATTCCAGGTTCTTGGGGTTGTATGGTGGGAAACGGCCGGTCAGTTCGTCCATTTTCTCGGAGAACCAGGTGAGGGGCTTTTCGAGCACGGTCTTGCTATGGGTGTACGCGAGGAACCCGTATTTCCCGTGAAGAGAGCCCATGCCCGAGTGGCCGATGCCTGTGCGTTATTCAATCGAGGCCTGTGCGTTAAACAAAGGACACAGTAGCTCCACGTCGACGTCCATCCTCACCTCCAAACGGCGCCGAATCAATCGCATACTGGTACGTCGCGTCATTGATCACCACACTCCCCGACACGCACGCATTGTGGACCTTTTCCGCAACGCGCGAGTCGGACGTGAACACATACAGGGCCAACGGCCTTTCCCCCTCCCTTATAAACTTGATGGCCGCATCGACATCCGCGCACTCGAGAATGGGCAGCGCGGGCCCGAAGATTTCCTGTGACATGAGCGGGCCGTCCTTCTTGACGCCCGCGATGATCGTGGGCTCGATGTAGCACCTGGATTCGTCCCATTTCCCGCCCGTGATGACGATGGCGCCTGGTTGTGCGCGTTGCTGGTCGATGAGCTGGCCGATCCGGCGGGTGTGGTTCTTGTTCACGATGCGCGCGAGGTCGGGCGAGGTGGATGGGTCGGAGCCGAAGTAGGTCGAGACGATGTCACGCACGGCGGCGCTCAGAGGTTGGAGGAGTGCAGGGGGGCAGAGGACGTAGTCTGGTGCGATGCCTGTTTCCATTGATAAAAATTGAATCAGAAAACGGTGAGACCACGTGGTGAGGATTATCCATTCGTGAAATCTCTCCACCTACACGTTTGCCCCGCGTTGAAGAACTTGGTGTTGACGAGTCTCTTGGCAGCGCGGGTGAGTTCCGCCGGTGTCAGTTTCGGGTCGAGCACCACGGGGGACTTGCCGCCAAGCTCGAGCACAACGGGAGTGAGATGCTTTGCGGCAGCTTAGTGGCAAGTGCAAGATGAAAAACGAAAGCGTCAGTGATCAAGACAAGACGTCCAGCTTGTGTGTACTTTCTCTCACCCGCCATGATAATCTTCCCGACGGCTGTGCTTCCAGTGTAGGTGCAGTGATCAAACTTCTTTTCCAAGAGCGCCGTTGTCTCCTTGACACCTCCATTGACCACAAAAATCGCTTCCCTGTCGAGATACTTGGGCACAAGCTCCGCTATCAGGGTCGCCGCATTGGGCGTGATCTCGCTCGGTTTCAACACGGCCACGTTCCCCGCGGCAAGGGCCGAGGTGAGGGGTTTGAAGACGAGGTCGAAGGGGTAGTTCCAGGGCGCGATGATCAGGCAGACACCGTACGGTTCGTGCACGACGGACAGGCCCGCGCCGATTTCGGTGATGCCCTTTTCGGGGTAGTCGGGTTTGGCCCATTTGTCGAGGTTTTCGAGGCAAACTAAAGAAATTCAGGTTGACGGTTTGGGTAGTGGACATTGGGAATTGGAAAGAGCGAGGGTATGAGAGTTGAAAAGAGAGGTACGCACAGACGATGTGGTTCAGGTCAAGGATGACCTCTCTTTTGGGGTTGGTAAGAATATGACACGTCGACGGAATCAAGTGGGTTCATAAGAAATGAAAATTCAACGGAGTTTCAGCGTTTGCGCAGAACATTCGACAACTGAAAATGACTCACGCGAGCTTCATGAACCAACACAACCGAGCAACAGAGAACATAGACTCGGTGTCAGAAGTAATGAAGCAATTCAGAATATGATCCACGAGAATCTCACCGTTGCCTCGGTCGTGGGTTTATTGAGATCCCTCTGCAGCGCGGCAACGATGGCCCTTGAGTTTTCGTCAATGAGCTTGTAGAGCGCGCGCAGCTGCTGTTTGCGCCACACAAGGGATTTGGTGCGCCCGGAGAGGAAGGTGGAGCGCGCGGTGGAAATAATCTGTATCCCGGTGAAACGTGAAGCTCGACAGGCCAATTCAGCACGACGACGGGCGCACCTTGTCGAAGTCCTCGATGGGCGTCGCGCGAAACGTGGAATCTGCCATTGAGTCGAGTGTGCTGAATGCCCTGGAATAGTTTATCGGAAGTTGGATCACGTGTTGACCGGGGGAGTTTTGCCGTGGCAGATATGCCTTGGGTAGCGACGATCTGGACACCGGGCAGGCACGTCGCAGGTTTAGCCGGAGTCCAGGCAGTGCGCGCTGCATCATGCGGTGGGCGAGAAAGGTTAGGGGGAAAGGAAGAGCGGAAAGAGGGGGAAAGACAGAGCGGATGGAGCGGATTGCGATTCCCCGAATCTACCGCCGGGGCCCGAAGAGGCAAACTGAGAGAGGCATTGAATTCTGCCAGGCATCTTTTTACGCAGAGTAGGAGTATGTATAGTACAAATTTACATCCACGCTTGGTGACAACGTGGGCCGCGACAGCAGGCCAGACTCGGCGCAAAAACGCAATGGACCTCAGACTCAGAAGGCAGCAGGCAAACCAAAATTAAACGTGCGAACATTCCACAGTTCCATTGTTGCTAAGAAACAAGAACCAAAGACATCTTTTGCATCACAATTCCCCCCTTCTGTCTTCCTCAACCTCCCCACCATCACTCATCACGACGCAAACAAATTCCTCCCTCCCTTCTCCCTCTCCCTCTCTGCCTTCTCCTTGCTCCGTTCCGCAGCCTCCCTCTCTCTCGCTTGCACCGCATACCTCCTCACAAGCTCTGCGCACCGCGTTTTCCCCTGCGCCTCCGCCATCGCCGCAGCGTCCAGACCGTGCTCTGTCATGCTAAAGGGCGACACGCCGCCCCCGCCACGGGTTGGCGCGTCGAGGAGGATCTTGCAGGCGCGGTCGTGGCCTGGGGGTGAGGGATCGTTATCAGAATGCAGAGTCGAGGCTAGCCCAAGACCCGGTAGCGCCGACCGAGGCTGTCCGCCCGAAGCAAAATGCACCGCGAAGCGTATTCCTCCACCGGAGGCGAATGATCTGCGCGGAGCGCGAATGATACAGCGCACAGCGCAAATTCCCACCGGAGCCGAGTGATCCATAAAGCAAATACTCCGCGAAGCACAAATACTCTCGCGAAGCGAGCCACGAGGCCCAAGCACGAAGCGCTGACCGAGACGACTGTCCCACGTGGAGCGTATTCCTCCCCCGGAGGCCAGTGATCCGCGTAGCAAAAACTCCGCGAAGCGAGACGTACGCCGGAGGGCGTATCCACCAGGAAGCGGAATAATCTTGCGGAGCGTACCGAGACGTCCGCCGGAGGCGAATCACTCGCGGAGCGATATCGATTGCACACGTACAACTCCCATGTGTTTCCCATCCGAGGCCGTTGCCGTGGCTTCATCGGACGTCCGACCCCAATTTTTTTCCCAGGCAATCTATAGTTTTACAGACCAAACGCACCTGCCAAGCACGCGATCATTAAGCTAGTGTACGTCTTGCCCTGCCCGCACTTATCGGTCGGCTTTGCCCCGCGGCGGAGGAGCGTCTGGAGCACTACGGGGCTGCACACGGGGGAGGAGAGGAACCGGTCGAGTGGGGTGTAACCTGAACCACGCGAACGAAAGGGTGGGCGAATGTATTACATCCAAATCGCGCAAGCAAGAAAACGCGTGAGTTGATTGTACGACACCCGAACCACCACGCACTCCCTCCACTCACCTCTCCGATCCTCTCTCGCTACGTCCGCGCCGCAATTCAACATCTCCTCGACGATATCTTTCCCCTGGACGTTCTCCCCGGCGTTCTCGAGCGCGCAGTTGAGCGGGGTGGACCCGGCGTTGTCGGTGTGCTGGAGAAGGTCGCCGCGGATCGCCGAGCAGGAAGGGTGTCGCAGGAGAAGCCGGACGAGAGGGAGGTGGAGGGACGTCGCGGCGAGCATGAGAGGGGATTTCCCGCCTTTCATGGGGGAACGGACGACGGTTGATGTCAAAAAGCGACATGTCGAATGTTCGCGTGAAAAAAATGTATCGTAAAGCGGAGATCCAATTCTTCAAGCACGCACTCTTGCTTGCCGCAATCGGGCTGGCTCCACTGTCGAGCAACCACCTCGCCACATCTTCCTTCCCCAAATGACACGAACTCATCAAGAGCGTTCGGCCGTATCGATCGCGGATCTAGAAAAGGTCAAGACACGGCACGGCACGGTCATAAATGCAGCTCAATCTGCTCTTGCTCTTGCTCTGCTGCAGAGGTTCAACGTACTTCGGTGTCAAATGTGTCGCCCATCACGGACGCCAATTCCTGCGCGAGTCTGAGGTCTCCCTCGGCAACCGCGGTACATAGTTGATCGGCGAGGCGCGAATTGGCAGGCTGTGAGGCTTAAAGGGATGAAGTAGAGCACAAGTCAGAAGGAATGGAGGGAACGAATCACACAAGAAATTCCGATCATAATTGGCCATGCTGTCACTGCTGCTTTCCAAGGCAGCATCAGCATAACCTCCAACATTGCTGTTTTTACCTCCAACACAATTCGTTTCCGCTTGTTCCACGTACCTCCCACAGCAACTTCAATTTCGCTTTCCCCCTCCGCGAGTCCCGTGATCCCAATCTTCCACCCATCCGTAGTCTCTCCCGGGGGACCTCTGACGCGTAAGCGAAAGCTGTACACCGTGCCTGGGAGCAACCCCGATGCGAGAAAGAACGACGCGCGACCGGTGTAGATGGTGAGCCAGGCGGAGTGCGGGTCGGAGGACGTCGAGAGCGTGTTGGGCAGTGATGGCGGGTTCGTGTCAAACGAGGGTTGTGAGACGTCGCCTAAATTGTCTGACGTGTCGGTCCGCGAGATGGAACTCGAGTCAGCGTCGGAATTGAAAGACAATCCCGTGTCGGAGTTGACGGGCGTGGTGACGGCTGTTGGCTCTGTTCGGGAGAGTTGGTAGGCAAAGTTTGGCGGCAATGGACACTCGGACGCTTGTGGCGATTGCTTCAGCTTTGTACCAGGTGGACCCCATTGAAGTTCCACCGTTGATTGTCCGACGAGGCCGACTCTCAGACGAGGAATTTTCGCAAGAGATGTCGAGCTCAAGTTATCATTGAGTTGCGTAGATTCATTTTCATTTGACGGCTCAGAGTCCGCCTGACTGCCTGCTATGGGCGAGACAGTGCCAGGTGCCGGCAACGACGGCAGCCGCACAAACTCCGGATCAATCAATGTTTTTTCCGACGTTGGAGTAGGAGCAATCGCGGAATTCGGTTGTCGCACAGACCGTGCGCGTGGTGGAGGCTGTGACGACCCGAACGATGCTGAAACGGAAACCCTTGGGCGATCCTGTGATGATGTAGCGGGCATGTGAGGGGCAGAGGTGTTGTCCAATCGAGTGTTGTACAATGTTGAGCCCGCGACACCATTGTCAACAGGTGGCGCTCGCTCCCTGTCTTCCTCCTTTTCTCGCTTTTCCACATCCTGCTCTCGCGCAGATGCGCGTCTGCTTATCGAAGGTACAGGCGGCTGTCCGAAGCTACCGATTGGACCGTTGATGGGCGTCAAATGAGTGGGTGGAACAACTGGACGTGATCCATGGAGGTTTGATGGTGAAGCTGGAACTGATTTTCGCCGGGGTGTCTGCTGCATCCTGGTAGGAGATGGGAGATGGGAGATGAGATGAGTTTTTAGGCAAAATGAAATTGAACTTTACTTTGATTGAACCTCCCCCCAGCCCCGGTCTCTGGCCATTGTCCGAAACAATGCTAACGAGCGCTTCATGAAACGCAGCTGTGTCAAAAGACCTTCAAAAGAAAATCGGACGGGACGGATGTATTTCGCGACGATAAATAATGTGAATAAGGCAGGCTGTAGCTAACGTAGTACTGACAAACTCACTCCAAAAGAAGTACGACAGTGCTAAGGAGGTATGTACTGCCGCAGTCCGCTCGGGCCATGGCTCAGCGTCCCTCGAGCTCCGTATCAGAGGTTGCTTTGAGCGTGAAACAATGTTGTGTGGTGGTCCGGGATGGCGGACTTCCAAGAGGAAGAGATGTGTAGATGTAATTGTAGTGGGTCGACGCCCATGAGACACAGAAATAGGTGACACCATCCCTCGCAGCTTGCCCACGCCCCACCATCATCTCAGTATGCTGTCCACCTCAGATATGTAAGATTTTTCTCCTTCACTTCGGGTTCCATCATTGAATGAATAATACAATGGACTTTGGTCAAGCTCTCCTTCCACTTCCAGGTAGCATTTGGTTGGCAAGGTCTGTCTCATGCCATCAATTCTGGTTCTCAAATTTCAACCACATCACTACATTACTGATCACTTGTATGTACCTTCATGAGTAGAACTGGAGTCTCCCTTTATGCTGATGCTTAGAGCAGGAGAACTAATTTAAACAAGTGGGCCATATAATCTGGTAAGCTCACTTTCTTGCAGTCTGTTCATCATCTTTCCTTGTTTGGCCTGTTTTGGGTGACAAGCACCTGTTACAACTGTCTCCTAAGCCCCCAACACTGTGGTAGAACTGGTACTCAGTCAGCCTCCTGGGCTCTGTCCAAAGGATAAGTATCAGTGTGGTACTAGAGAGGTGCAGACAGAGAGAGGTGCAAGTAGTGAGGTTATGATGTATTGGTCTAGCTAAATGAGGCATTGCAAGCAAATATAAGTCTACGTTTTGGCTACCCTAATTGCCCCATCCTACCCAAAAGACTTACCAGTGGACTAGCCTTGCAAGCGTTAGTTCCACTACAACACTATTAATTATTTAATTACATTGAGGACATTAAGTTTTCACCCTGAATTCTCTATTGCACCTTTTGGGGACATCTTGTTTGATTGATAACTGGGAAAGTGGGAGAATTTGGGTTCCCCAATTGTGACTGGCAGATTTAAATTCCCCAGCTAAAACTCTTGCTTGACAAAAGGGATTATGATATCATGTTACACATTCTCTTGATTTTGAAACAAAACAAACAAAAAAATCTGAAAAGCACAGGTACAGTATTTACTGTTTTGCCACTTGCTGTTGTAGCAACATTTGTTCTAGTTTTGGGACCAGAAGTTGGAGTGCCTTGGCATCAGTGTGCATCCAGAGAGAATGAGGAAAATCCCCATTACTGCTTCCTCTTGAGTTCTCACATGAAAATTGTTTGAGATTATCATAAGTTGCATATCTCAAAAATTCCACCTGCAGGTGTGCATCTGGACGGCTAAAAAGCAGAGACAAATGTTTCACCAATATCACTACAGCAGTTCCAGAAAAGGTTGTCCAATGCTGACTGGCTGCAGTTTTTTTTAAATTGAAGTCCCAAATTATTCCTGTCCCTTCCTGCACTGAAAGGCCCCCAAATCTCACGTCTCCAACCTTCCACCAACTTATTGCAGACAGCCCAGGGGGTACGAGACCACAGATGGGGTTGGGGGAATTTTGACAATTTTTGGAGAAAAAAAGGCTCCAATCAGGGCAGTGGACAACCTTTCACAAAACAGCTGTGACATTGGTTGGCTAGCAATCTTATTTGTTCAGTTGATTTTTATGATCTTTCTATGATGTGCAGCAATTGAATTGAATTGAGACTTTTTCTGTGCTGTATTCAATTTCCACATCACCAAATTATGCTGCAACTTCAGAGCTTTGCATTTGATTGCAGCAAGCATATCACCATTAGCATCACATGTCAATAAATTGGATGGAAAAAGAGAAAAGAGGTTATTCCTGATTTACAGAATGAGAGAAAATATAAAGAGGATTCTTGATAAGGCGTTGAACCAAGTTGGAAAACAAGCTTAATTATTTCCATTCCTTCTTTTCTGAAGAAGGCACAGCAGGTGTTAAACCATTCTCATCAACTCACCCCCTTGTTTGTGTGGCTGTGACAAACATTCTCATGTTTGAGAACCACTCCATTTTGTCCTGCACCACATTGAAAAGAAAATTCCACTAGAGCATTGACTTATTGACTCACTCCTTGAAGCTAAAAGATCTTTTTGGCTGTGGCTATACACAGACTAGTCCAGATAAAGGGGTTTGTCACTACTATGTACTTTGCACCAAATAATTAATATGTGATCATTAATTTGGATGGAAAGTGATTTCTAACACTAAAAATACCACAACTCTTAAATTGTCAGCAAGTGTCAAAAAAAACTATAAATTGTACCAACCATTTAAACATTATGGACAGAATTTGGAGCTAATTGTCATGACACAGTATTTAATTGTTTACTTTATGAGTTGGGAATGTTGACTCTTGTCCCAAACTAATTTTGCAATCCTCTTTGAGTGGGGGGCAACAATTGTTTATAGAGAAAAATTTCTAGAAAATTTTGAAACCATCACCAATGACTCCATTTTTAAAGGTTTGCATCCAGTGGGTTGCATACAAGCCAAGCCAAGCCCATTCTACTTGACTCTGGTCAGAGTGCTCACCCCCTTTTGGAAACCTACACCAATACTTTTTAAATACTTGTCTTGCTTTGTCAACCTTATGAAATAGAGGTGAGATAAGTAAAGGCTCTGGTCAGCACTGCCTCCCCCCCCCCTGGCTGCTCCACCAACACTGCAGTCACTTGTTCTGGTCAAGGGCAAATAGAAAGCTACCCATAAGCCAACACCCTTTGAAATATATGTTTCAATGGGAAAGTCTGTCTTGGGCCACATGAAAATGACCACATTTTTTGTTGTGCTGGATTATTGGGTGGTGGGGACAGAAATTGTGGTGTTCTGATCAATTGAGGGCTGGCCAAACTTTTTCTTGGCCCATGCCACACCTGCAGTATCACTAAATAACTTGTATGAACTATGGGCTGGGATGTTATGTAAATTTGTGACCATCAACTGCTCTCGTCCCATTGCTGGACAGGTAAAAGGAGTTTTTGAATCTGTCTCTGCTCCATCATCATGGAGACTCTTGGGATTTGACTTCAAAGTGTCAAACACTGAGATGTCACTATGCCCTCCTTGTTTGTGAGGAATTCAATGGATTCTGCTTGATGGACACCACTGCCTGGGATTGTAATAAATATTTCAGTGCCAGCACTTTCTCTACTAGCTGCTAGGGGTGTTCTGGACTGGAGCATTAAAGAGCTTTTTTTTTGCCATGTTTTGCCATTCAGGACAGACTGCGGAGTGCTTGCAGGGTTTGGGGGCAAGAGCAAGAGCAAAATCCATCCACTCCACACGCATGTCACATTTCACTTTTACACTAAATCATGCAGTGTAGGTGAACACAATAGAAGACTCAAAATATGAGTTGGAGTTGTAGTAGCAAGGAACTGGTTGTGCACATTGAAAAACCTGTGGTCAACCACCTTTCCCTTGTAAAAAGACAGCAATCATGCTCCTTCCACTGCAAGGATGTCATGGAAGCCATTGCAGCGCAATGCTGCAATGGTGCAATGGATATTTGGGCTGACAGAGATGGATTTTGCAGGAACAACCAACTTTGATTCCGCAACACCAACACCATTCAAGTATGCAATTTATGTTATTGTAAACCAAAAATTCAAATTTATTCTACTCAACAAGGTTAGTTTTTACCTGGATCTCTCTCATATTGTTGAAATTGTTGTAGATATTGTACACTACCATAAATAAATGCTGTAAAACAGCCAAAAGACATTGGGCTTGTCGGCTTGCCAAGCCAAGCCCAAAACCCTCTGTCATGCCAGAGCCAAGCTTTGAACCAATCAAAACGTAGCCTGGACTTGGCTTGACTGGTGCTTGGCTCAAGGGCTCAGCAAGTTGACTCAACTTGTGTCCAACCCTTGTTGTGCCCTGTCTGCAAGGCAAAGATGCAAAACACAGATGCTGTTGCCAGATGGACTTAAAAAATAATAATGATGATTAACTTGATTCTAGTTTTTTTTTGACTGCTTGGAGAGGAAAATATTCACTTGTTAGAGCATCTGATGCCTTGAAATGGAGGTTAAGTAATCCCCATAAATCTCACTCAAAGTTTTACGTGGCCACTGATATAATGCAAAAACAAGCAATCGTTTCAACTGAGGAATTTGAAGTTTTGCCCCCTTTGGTGCATTACAAATATTCTTGAACTTCAGTTTTTTGGATGAAATAGTAAAATTTTAGTTATACGTTTGTTTAGGTGCAATCCCTGTTGGCAGACTATCACCAATGGATTGTACAGCGCTTATCAGAAATGGCCTCAGTTTTCAACTGCAACTGCATCTTAGTCAACACACCGCAGTTCAAAGCTTCTTCTGTGTATGGTGTGAGCTCCTCACCAATCATATTTGGTGGTCTCTCCTTCTTAATTAAGGGGACAGGAGCACAGTGTGTGTTCAGTGTTCCCATCCTGGACAGACAGGACGAGAACCGCTGGAGAGTTACGCCCATCTATCTAGGACTCAGTCTTTCCACAATCTAACAGGATGTGTTGCTTCAAGTGGGACTGTCTCCCTTGGCCAAAAAACGAGCACCTAAATATTTGAAACATCAAAAGAGATCTCCAATTTCTCTCAATTCTTCAAAACCATGAAAACATTGAAAAGATGAAATCTAGAGAAATATTTCACATGTACCTTTTGCAAATTTATGCTTGGCTAAAAAGCATTGGGGCACTCAAAATTACATCAGCTTGATATCAACACATCATAGACTTAATCTGAGCCTGCAGCAGAATAATAAAGAGTTTTATATGTTTTTACCAAGAGGAATAGCAGAATTTTTCTATGGAAAGGTTGACTGATAATTTATCTGAAGAAACCTCTACATGGATTAGTGAGAAGTGCACTTGCAGTGACTTGAAAGAAATTGATGGGAAAGAGATGCAAAACCCAGTTTTCATGCAGGATTTCAATCTGAAAAGTTGGAAGAAAGATCTGCAAAAAATCAAAGCAGATACACTTTAAGAATTCTGGAAGCATTTGGCAAAATGGAAGGTATTCCTAAGAATACCATTGAATTTTAGCCAATGAATGGAAGTAATTTAGCAATCAAAACCAGAGAATATGGATCCTGAATACATAAAAAGTTACCATACAGGCAATTTTGTAATATGCTTTGGTTGGCAGAAGGAACTCAACAAGAAATGCTTCTTAAGCTTCAAGCATATTGGCATGTTATCAGACAAATTTGGTCCTGAGAACTGGATGCAAGCTAAACACCTATTTGGATATCTTTGTGGAGCATTGATTATGGAATTATGTATGCCTCCAGATACTGTGCTTGCAAGGGGAGTGTTGCTCAGGATAAGAAATCAAGTATGAAAGGAAGAAGATTAATGTATGGAGGGGATTATTTACATTTATGGCAACCTCAACTTCTCAACTCATCTTCAAAAAAGTTTTATTTGTGCATGATAAATTTAAATCCACAAGGAGTGTGTATCCAACAATGCATACACAATCAATACATGCTACCCGACCTAGGGGTGCTCCGTGAGACCTGTGTGCTGCAGGACCACGATCATGTATGAGTGACACCAAGCATACATTGTAGATGGGACATGTAGTCTCACCTGCAGGACCACGACGCCAAACGTGGGCTGTGCCCTGCAGGGGAGAATATATATACTAGGGAACTGTTCCATGCTGTGCCACCTAAGGTGCCTTGCCTTAACAGCACTGTGCTACACACTCAGCCCCTATCCGTGCTGTGCCACACTCCACCCCTCACAGCCATGTAAGTGGCTGTCACCCAGCAGGCTGGGTGACACTACACCCCTCACTTTGCTCAGAGTTCTGAAAGAGTTCTGCAAAGCAAATAATGTGAGATAATTTGTCCTCCCCTGCAAATAATATGTGATACTTGACTTGACATTGCGTTTCTTGTCTGTCATTTTTGCAACCAATGGGTGCACAAATTAGTGAGTCATTTTTGTATGAACATGAAAGAGCTGTTGTCAAGGAGAATAAGGCACTCTAGTATCTAGGGTTTGCTATGCACATATTCTTTTGTGAGTCCTCTGGTCTTTCCTAGAAGCTGAAAGGTTGTGCAAAAAATTTGGTTGATTATGTAGCCATTGTTCAATCTCTTTCACTGCAGATATTCAGCAGAAATGAGTGACGGAAGGCCAACAATATGTGGATTATTGACATCATTGCCTATTCATCACACAGAAAGTATAATTTTGACTGCTTGAATTGGACAGTTTGATACAAAAATTGGGAGATTTGGCTGGCAACAATAGCACAATATTGTTTTGTATTAGCTGGAGGAGTTTGATCTCATGCAATTCAAGCACCCAAGACCACTGCAACATCAACTACTGTAGCAGAAATTCATGTAGTATCTAATGCAGTCAAGAAGCAAAATACATCAAAGGACTTCTGGTAAATTTCTGTGATAATAAGGCAGCAGTTGATTTGGGAAGCAAGCCAATTTCAACAAAGCAAGGACTAAGCATATTGATTTACAGTATTTCTGGAGATGTGTGACAGACTATTGCTGAAGGAGTTATTGAATTTAAGCCAATTGAAACTGAAAACAATGTAGCAGTTAATCTTATGGAGACACATATCCATTATTCTCAAAAGACCATGAAAGACTAGAGTGAAAAAGATTGTTCAGAGTGGCTTCAATTTTTAATGGATCACAGTCTGGGGAAGTGAAGGAATATTAAGCACTCCTGTCCCATTGTGAGATACAATCTCAGAAACAATACTTTGAGATTGTTGTAGTAACACAGAGCTCTTTACATGTAGAAGATTATTGTGTGGTTTGTTAAGAGATATCTGTAACAGTAGATGTGATATTTGTATTTTAAATCCTACAACAGGACATGGTTGACACATTCATGACCCCATGGCTGTCCACATTGACTACTATAATAGAATGCTAACAGTAAGAAGGTTATTTTCAACATGTTTTAGATTAGTGCTAAATTTTTCCTCTCTCAACTTGAGCTGTTACTCCACACAGAGGTTACAAGTCAGGCTCACAAATACTTTTTTTATCAAAAATTCAAACAATTAATATTATGGATCTCACAAATCACAGTGGGAATTGTGAAAAAGCAAACATCCTCATAATAAAGTCCCAATATAATATTACATGAGCTACCTAGGTTGCTTTCAAGTAATATGTCCATTGCACACCACTTTGATGAGAAATTACAAGCTTAGCCACTGGTGTAGATGTTGCACTCTTACTTGTTCCCAGACCTGATACACTGCTATTTGCAGGTTGACGATAACTCACAAAAACAGTTGTTGTCTTCTTTGCAGGTAAATTGGATTCTCCCATCTTCACAATAAATTGTGCATTATCAACAGATGCTTGGAACAATGCCACATTGTTGAAAACATTTTTAAACTGAAATTGGAATGTTTGGCCAGACTGCAATTGAGAAGTTGTCAGCAGATTCATTTAATGAAACAATGTTTCAGCATACCTTTATGCTAATAGGACCTTGTGGTTGGGGAATTGTGCAGTGACCCATCAAGGGGATAAGGTAGTCACCACCAGAAGAAGATGAAATGTACAATGTTGCACCAGCGCTGCCTAGCTTAGAAGGCTCATAAGTGACATCAATGGTCACTTCAACTGGTCCATTGTTAGCCGCTGTGATTTTAACCTTTAATAAACATGCATTACAAGGAATGCAGAAATTTCCTCACCAGGAACTGCTGTTACAGTTTTTTCTGTAGAAAAGTCACTGCTCTCCAGTTTGCAAGTGTACTCTGTCTTCATTTTGCAGTAACTTTGAAAGGTTACTGGTTGAGTGCAACTCCCACCAAGTGCTGTGTTAAAGTGTACTGTTTTTTCCCTCAAAGCTGGAGATGCATGCAATTTGATGTCATATTGAAGGTTACCAAGTTCTGAAGATGAGACAAGCAATCGTGCAATTGAATCCTTTGGGACGAGTGGCAAAAAGTCTATTTGTAGTGTTGAATCTGACCTGTTGAACTTTGTGTGCTAAATATTCCACAAGAGAAAAAAAACGATTTCGCTTACTTTGGTCCAACAACCAGTGAATGTGGCACAGTGATGTCTGGATGTGCACATGATGGTTGAAACAGTACTTGTGTTGGTAAAGGGTTACTAATTGTAATTGCCTTTGAGACTGCCACTCGAGTTGTGGTTGACATTTCAAGGGCAGTTACTACTGCATTGGGGACTGATTTTATGGTGACATTGTAGAATGCATACTCCTGAAAATAAACTGTGCATAAGATAAAAACACAGAGTTATGCCACAGACACATACCTGAGTTTCTTCATTCCTGAAAACCACACGAAACAGTGTTAAACCTTCCTTATGTGATATGAAATGAAGTTTATAATGCCCTGTCTCCCCAGCAGGAAGCTCAAGATACTCCACACCCTTGATCACAACTGCAGGATCTGCCTTTGGGACCTCAAAATTTATGCACAGGCGCTGAGGGAGCTGGAGCCAATTATCAATTTTTATGATCTCTGTATGGGGTGTCCTACAAGGAATTTCTCTGTTGATACTTCCAGCAGCAATGGGTCGTTCAGCAGTTCCAACCAGCTTATATGTTATTCCAGAGCCATCAGGGAAAGGAATAAACAACCCTCCTTCATGTTTTCCAGACTCTCCACTACCAGTCATTTTCAAAGGGTGAAATGTGATATCATACCTTGCTGTACCATTGTCAAAATCTATTGTTTCAGCACCTTGAAATGCATCATTATCAATGACTGGCTTTGCTTTCCAGATACCAAGAAACTTTGTGTTCACAATTAAAGTTTTTAGATCAGTTTGTCTGACAGGACATGCAAATTTTAAAATGTCTGGATGCAATGGTGATGCCATTGATGAACCAGAAAGTGTCAAAGATAGGGGATCAATGGTAAAATCTTCACATTGAAATGAAAGTTGGACAGTTTCCATTATGGGAGTACTTGACACACTTAATGGGCTGAATGTAACTTCAATTGGAAAGTTTGAATATGGTGATACACAGCCTTGAGAGGGTGATAGAATATATGCTGCTTTACTGGCTTGCCTGTTTGTGGTAAAATGGAGCTCAAGATCACCAAAGTTCATAATCTGCACTTTTCTTGTCAGTGATGCACTTTGAACAACTTGACCAAAGAGAAGTGTGCTTAAATCTAAAGCAACATCTACTCCAACTCCTTGACCAGTAATATGAAACAGGGCCTGATCACTGCCATATCCCTCAAGCTTGACCTCTTCTGCAAAAGCACCTGTTCTTGACACTGGCTTGAAAGTTATTGGAAGGGATATCACAGAATGTGGAGGAATCACTCTGTCATTCTCAGGTAAAACCACTCCAAGGCTCCTGAGGAGCTCAATGACAGATGTTGGTCCCAAACAGCAGTTCACAGGTAAAGAGCTCTTGTTGTGAAGTCTTACAGCTTTTGATGAAGATTTTCCCACTTTGACCATTCCAAATGCAGTGATTCTATCTGCACTAAAGGCCTCAACATCAATCTGAATCACTTCACCACATACCCTGAAGTTAAGCTGTGATGCATGATTTACAAGAACAGTCACATTCTCATTAAATCTTCCTAGGCGATTAGGTCTCAATGTTACTTTGACTGGCAATTTGCCACTAGGTGGTAGTGAGAAGGATCCAAGAGAATCCAACTCACAAAATGTGGAAAGTGACTGAATTTCAAATGGAATATCAAAAATATCATGATTTATAACATCAAATGTGCAAACAGGAACTGATACTGAGTTTAAAAATATTTTTCCAAAGTTAAACTCAGAGAGACTAAGTTTCAACTGTGGGGTAATAGCATGAGCACAGACAGTAAAGCTATATGTTGGTCCATTTGTTATCTGACATGTGAGTTTCAAATCCTTTACAATTGTTGCTGAAGCAGCATATAATTGTAGGAGGCAAGAGATTTTCTCTCCTTTGGCACATTTTCCTGATTCTGGAGTGATTGAAAATATGCTTTGCTTCTTTGTCTTGAAACTCCAAACAAACTCAAGGTTATATGTTCCAGTATTCTCTATAAATATTCTTTTTGAATGATTACTGAAGATGTGGCACCTCCCAAAGTCAAGAGTGGAGCTTGAAGACTCTTGGGCTGTTACTGGGAAGATTTCACTATTTGGCATCTCAACACTGATTTGCTCATGAAGAGAGTATCCTTCTGCTTTAATAATAAGTGGAATTGGGGAAACCTGAAAATTTATTTAAGGCAAGCTTTACTTGTTATGTTGGAAGTTCTTACCTTCTTTTTAATGTTGCATGAAAGAATAAAATTATAAAGCTTTTCAATTGTGGGTGTGAACACTATATCAATTGAGACTTCTCCATGTGGTTTGATGAGTCCATTGCTTGGTGTTACTTGGAGGGGCATGGTACCACTGGCGTCTAATGGTACTGGAAGGAAGCTGAATTGAAATTCTGTAAAATGACAGTATTATGTGCAGCCTCTTTGAGAATAGTTTCCATGCCACATACCAGTTGGTTCACTGTTAAGAAGCTTTACAGTCTCCTTTGTAGACCATCCAATTAAGACAGGTGCTCTAAATGTCAAAGAAGATTTCTCAAAGTACACATTTGGATCCAAGCTTTGCGCCACCACTAAAAATGGAACTGAAATGCCAAACTTTGGCACTGTAAAACTCCATAATGACTCTGAAATTTCCATGCCTTCAGAAAGGTACTCAAATGTGACTTCTATCCTTTGGCCTACATTTTGGGAATTAAACCTTAATAAAACAAATATGATAATTACCAACTTACCTGCATGAATAGTACCCTGCAGAGGACTGCATCTAAACAGTTTTTTGTGGTTTCCTATCTCTGAGCTCCAAAAAAAATCATACATTTGATCAGTGGGATTTAGGAGGCTAAAGCGTTTAATGCCCTTTGATTTCATCCCAATGCACTCTCTGAACTCTACAACTTTTGTCAAAGGGTCAAGGAGTGGTGGTAAACCACTTGCTAAAGCTGTCTCCTTGGACCTCCTCTCAGATACAAGGTAGTCACTCTCATCAAGGTCAAAATGGCAAAGTGGCCTCAATGACTGCCCCAAAAGTTTGATGGAAAGAGGTTTACAATCTGGTGCCAAGTATGGTATCTGAGCAGACAGCCAGCAACAGTAATCATGGGCATCAAGGGGTGAAAATCGTATTGTAACCTTTTCTTCCTCTCCAGAAAGGATAGTGCCAGATGATGGGGTGATTGAAAAAGGACAACTACCATCCATCTCCAAGTCCTGAAATTGTAATTTAAAATCAAACTGAAGGGGAATTTTCCCTGTATTTCTCAAGGTGCCATAAATGAAACGACTTTGCAACATGTACGTTGTCCGAAATGTTATAACTTCTTTTCCAGGATTAAACTCATAAAAGACATAATCTGAATTTGCTGAGACAATGAGGTCTTGAGTGACTTCAACCACATTTGTAGTTGATACTGCTTGCATTGAGAGTGCCAATGCAACAAACTGAACTGGTACATCTGGTTTAAATATCACTTTCACGTCAGTTACTGCATGGGGCTGAAGTGTGTATGATGAAGGCTCTATCTGGAGGAATGGGTGAGGGGAAGGACTCCAACGAATGCTGACAGGTGTGACGGTATGGTTTGTTGCTTTAAATGTGTGGTGTATCTCACACCCAACAGCAGCATTGTTGAAAACAATGTCTGCCTCATCATTTCCTGTTGGTAAGTTTGAAAATAGTATGAGGTCATTGTGACTCTCCCCTATCAAGCTGATTCTCTCATCTTCAAAAGTATTATCAATAGTGAGTATTCGCACCTCCTCTTCAATTTTTCCAACAACTTCTGGTTGAAAAACTATGTATAACATATGTTCTTGGCTGGGGAGAAGAACAGAAGGAATGTCCTGAATTGCAAATGAGCTTCCTCTTTCTTTACATAACTCAATTCTGTATTTAGCAGGTACAATGCCATCATTGCAGAGGATTATTGGCATTCTTTCCTGCATACCAAGTGAGGACCTAGGAAAAACAAGTGTGTGAGATCCTGACTTTCCTTGTGTTAAGTTTTTAATGGAAATATGAGGCAAAGTTCCTTGGCCTAATAGATTGAAGTTAAGAGAAGGAGGGTGGGGTTCAATTTCAGTCTCAACAATGGCTTCAAACATGGCTCCATGCTGCTGCATAGCAATTGCATGAAATGTTAAACTGACTGTTCTTGTTTCATGGGCTGGTATTGTTACTTTTCGTGGTTCAACTTCAAAGCATTGTTCTGCTATGTCTTTTCCTTTGTTGTTAGGGTGCACCAAAACAGAAACATCAGCTGGAATTCTACCAGGATTCGTTATTCTGAACTGGGCCTGGGTGCTTTGGCCTACCAAAAGGGGCCGCAGGTGGAGAGTCTTTGTTTCTTCTGCAAAAATATGGCTCTGAAGGAATTTTTTACTATCATAACGCCTACAAAGTGCATACTCCAAGAAAATTGATTGGTAGTCTTGTGTTGAAATTATGGGAATGCATGATTCACCAATAAGTTTGTACATATGTGAATTCTGAGGGCAACTGTCTGATATCTCCAAAACCAGAATTTCTTGGTATGGACCTGGCACCTCTGGATGGAACTCAACGCTGATTAACTGCTTTGAACCGGCCAATACCACTGCAGTACCAGGGGTTACATTGAAAGGTCCTATTGCCTGTGTTTCTCCAGATCTTGCAACATCTTTTCGAGGCTGGAGTTTTGATATGGCTGGTTCTACTACATCAAGCACTTGCTTACTAATTCTTGATGAAACTTTCATCTTTCCACCACTCTTCAAATCCCCAAGGTTAAGAATTTTGGCCATGGAGTATCGAAATTCAAAGTCCCCTGTATTTTCAAGCAGAATTGTCTTTACAGGTTTACTCCCATGTAAAATGCTTCCAAAGTTTAGTTCAGAAACTGGTTGAATGGTATATTGACTGTACACCACTCTGAGAGAAACCTTAATTGGTATGCACAGAGTTACTTCAGCAGAGATGGGATCAAAAATTTGGCATTCAATGCAAGGAACTTCAGCCAAATTCACTTGAGATTCTGTTTTAAAAGTTAATTGGAATGACATGGGTTTCTCAGATGGAGATATCACTCCTTCATGAATTGTAACCTGGGCTTGTGTTGATATGGTGAAAAAGTTTGCCCAGTCTTCTTTATAAATGAAGCGAAACCCTGCTTCATATTTCCCTCTATTTTTCATTGTGAATGACTGCTTGACTGGGTCATCACTGACCTTCAGAGTACCAAAGTCCACACCTTCCATTCCTCTAGGAAAGTGAAAATCTACTGCAATATCATACGCTTCTGCTGATAGAAGAATAGTTTCTGCTTGGACTACACCACTATTTCTGTCCACATCAAATGCTTCAAGTTTCAGGGACTTTTTTACAGAGCATACTTTTACTGCATGGAACTTTGCACAAAGTTTGCTGTCAGACATTGGGTTCACAACTCCCTCTGTTGGTTTAATTTCAAAATCATCTCCTAAGCTTTCCCATCCAGATAATTTCCAGGCAACTGGAAGCTGTGTATTGTTTTTCAGTGTGATGTCTCTTTCTTCACTGTGTTGCAGCAAAACTTTCTCAAAATTAAATGCTTTTTTATCCAACTCCAACTCTGGTTTTACTCCATTGCAAATAATTGTACCAAGGAGAGGTTGTGGATTGTCTTTTATGGACAAGACAATGCAATCTTCAAACCTCCCAGCTGATCGTGGAAGTGCTTGTACCACTACTGCTGTTTCTTCACTTGCTGGTATCTCCAGAGCTACTGGATCAATAGAGAAAGTGTCCCCACCCTTTGCATCATTTCGGAAAGAGAGACTAACTTTGGCGTCAAAACTTGTGGCACTTGCTACAGTCAATGTTGCCTTGTTATCTGCTGTTGGTTCTGGTGGATACTTTTTACTGAGCCACAGTGAGCCAAAATCAATGCCAAAAGAAAATCCTGAACCAGTTGAACTTTTGCCCATATTCTTTTTTGGAATTATAGCTGCAACGTCTGAAGTGATGGTTGGGTACTGGCACCAACCCTCACAATATAAAGAGAATGACAATTCATTCACACCGGCAATTCCAAATTCAAACTGATTTGAAAAGTATCCAACCTCATTTGAGAGGAACTTTATTCCTAGATCGCGCATTTCTCCAGGGGCCAGAACCCATCTAAATGGTTTGGATACCTTGCTCAAGTTGTCATCAGCTTTTTCTCCCTTTAGTTCATCCTGATTTGTCACAAGTAATGAGGGTTTTGTTGGACCAGGTGTCTTTGTTGACCTCTTGGCATCTGCTTTCACTAAGATATTAGATGCTTCTTGAGCATTCTGGGGGTCATCATCTTTGTCATTTCCAGTCAAATTTCCTGAAGATTGTATTGTAAATGCTGTGGTCCTTCTTTTGAGAGACTGTTTCAATGACGGTCGCCCAATCAACTGATACTCAACAATATTAAAGCTTTCCACATCACCAATCTTTTTACTGGCATCTTCAAACTTTGAAAATAGAAGGCTTGCAACTTTCTCATATAATGAGTTTTTGCTTTGCATTGCACTGACATCATAAATCCCAAACATGCCATTCTCATCAACAGAATTATGTAGTTCCGTCTCAGGGACATCTGAAAGACTACCATTTGATATCTGTGTTTCAAAGTATATTCCACTTTGCAAACCTCCTGCAACAGGCTTTCGACTACCTTTTTTGTCAAGTGTACTTAATGGGCCCTTCAATGGCACAGGTTTATCCAATTGTTTGAGAACAGAAAGAATCAGATCAAAAGTTTGGGTGTATTGCTCATACTGTGCAGCTGCTTGCTCAGTTTGAAATGCAGGAGTATCTTGGGATTGCTCAGCAGTTTGGTCTCCATTATCAATCTTTTCAGTTTGGCCATCTTTAGCATGTGATTTGGCTTGTTTTGCATTTTTTACACCATCATTTTGCTGCTTGCTTGGAGCTTTCTGTGCTGACCTGTCACTTTTGTGATCTACTGGTTTTCGTAATTTTGTATCTTTTCCTTTTTGCAAATCATCAATCCTCTTTGAGCCAGTGTTAGCACCTCCACTTTCCTCCAAAAAAGGCTTTTGTTTTCTGTGTTCTACTTTTGAAAGTTTTTTGTAGAAGGCACTTAGAAGGGTATCATAGTAGTTTCTATCATCATCTGAGAGTTGTGAGTAGAGGTCTTCAGAAATCTGTGATACTGCATTTCTCTTTAGCTCTTCTTGGCAAGCTTCTCTATTTGATAATCTTTCCCTTTCCTGTACGAACTTCCCATCAACAATCAAGTTCACAAGGAATAGTTTACGTTTGGATGAACCATGCTTCAATATTTTTGCAACTCTTGGTGGAGCAACATATTTGGAGCAAACTCCATCAATAACAACACCACCTTGACAGTCTGCAAAGTTTAATCTGCAGCGAAATACTTCAGATATCAAATTATCTTCAGCTGCCATGCTTCCAGAAATATTTACAGAATCGTCTCCAGCAGCTTTAATTGCAGATACTGCCATTGTATCAATATGGATATCTGTACATTTTGCTTGCAAAAATGCATGCATCTTCTGTGAAAGTTCTGTGGGCCAGCTCAGTTTAGAATCATAGTTCAAGCTCAAAATGGTATCAATGTGGAGATACAAAAGGTTGTGGTTCTCTGAAAGAGTTCTTGCAAGAGTAGATTTTCCTGCAAATGGTGGTCCATGTACAATAATAACAGGGCCCTCAGCCACATCACTACTTGTAGATAGGAAGATATCTAGTGGTGCCTTTGTATCTGAACTGGTCAACTTTTTAAGTGTGTCTACTTGTGCAAAGCCAGCTTTCACACCATCTCCAATAGTATTCAGCAAAGGAGGCTGACCAGAATCTTGGACTGGGAGAATCATGACATTTCCATTCATCCATGCTGTGTTAGGAAGGTTCCACAGAACATCCTGCTCTTCAAGATACTGACTGTCATAGTCAATAAGAAAAACCTCAAGAGGATATGAGTGAGAATTTATTAATGAAATTTTGGCATCTGTACCATCTGAATATGGAAGAATGGGGCTGAAGTGCACTGTACTTGGTTGTATTGTTAAAACTGGCTGGGAGCCTTTGCCACTAAGCTGAAGCCTTGTGCTGACCTGGCCAAATCTTGATCTGATCATGTATCCTGTTTCATGAGCTCTTTCATCTATTGGTGTAAAATGAACTTGAATAATTCCAACATCACCAGGTTTTAGAGTTCCACTTGGTGGCTCCAATGTGAACTCTTGGCGCTCTAACACTGGCATTCTTGACTTTCTTTTGGATCCTTTTGGTGATAAAGCAGAAGCATTTGCTGATGTTGCAAGCTCTGACTCCCATTCAAGTGTAGTTTTTGAAGTGTTGTACAGTTTAACCACTGTGGAGCGGCGTCGACCAACCTGAACATCACTTCCAAAATCAATTTTTGTTGGTGAAATTGAGAATGTAGGACACACTACTACAGCTTGAATATTTATAGAAAGACTTGGTCCATTTTTGCCCACAAAGATATGCATTTCACATTTTTGCGGCACATTAACATCTTCCTTTGAGCAGCTACCAGAAAATTCAACAAGTATTATCTTCTCTTCACCAGGATGCACAAGCATGGGGCCATTCTCTATTGCAAGGATTTTAAAGCATGACAGAACCTTCTGTGTGTTGAAGAACAGATAATTTTCACAGTCTCCAAAGACTTTCAGCGTGATTGCTTTAGTGCAGGTGCTGCCAAATGCTATCTCTCCAAAATCACAATTGTGTGAGCTTAGTAAAACATTTCCGATTAGCTCAGATGTAACGTGGTTCTCTTGCCTAAACTCCTGAAGTTTTGTTATCATTAGTAGGCGAAAGACTTCTTGCTTTGCCCTTTGTGTGAGCTCATGGAATGGTTTCTTCAATAAACTGGGGAAAGAGAAGTTTTCTTTTGACTGAAGTGCCATGAGCTGACTTGGATGTTGGATATAATTGCCAATTGTGTCAGGTTGGTGTCTTTCAAACCACTTCACCCAGCTCAGTACTCTGTCATATTCCTGGCTTTCTGTAAGGGGTAAGTTGACTTCAACTCCAGTCCAGCATGCATATCCAACCACCTGAATCAGATCTTCTTCAAGGCAACTTGACACTCTCAGCATAAGCAATGTGTTAAGAGCTACTCCAGGAAGTTCTGGATGATATCTTAAGCTGATCCTCTCTCTACTACCAGGAATGACTATTCCACTTTGTGGATTCACAGTAAATAACTTGTTATGTGACCAAGCATTCTGACACCATTGAAAGGAGAAAGAAAATGCAGTCTTGCCTGTGTTCATTAAAGACATTGTTTGCTCGCTTGATAGAAAGCATGCCACTCCTCCAAAGTTGATAAGCCTGCTGTCTAACTCATACTCAATGGCTGCAGTCTCTCCAGATAGATTAAGACAGTATGATGGTCCTCCTTCAACCTCACATAAAGCAACTAAGTCATAAGATTGAAAAGGCATTCCCAGAAACTTTACAAGGACTGTTTGTTCTTCATTTGGCATTAAAATTCCTTCATGCGGAATTATTTCAAAGGCTGGAGTAGCTAGGCCACAGTCAGTGTCCAGAATTGTCCAAAAATAGCACACAGAAAGAGGACCAGGATTTCTTAAGTCCAGCTGTTTCACAACTGTTGTCCCATTTCCCACACAACCAAAATTTAATTCTTCAACAGAGAGCTCTAAATTAGGGAAGAGGATGCTATTAGAAATTTGGAATGTATCTTGTACCTATATAAACATTGTTATATATCAAAAAAAAAAAATAATTTGCAAGACATTCAACTGACTGCATGCCCCACATATTTTATCTTCATTTCAACTACTTCATTGAACGATGCCCTATCAATTTTATATGAAGGGTCTAATTGCATCGATACTTCAATTGCTTCTCCAGTCTCTAACTGAAATGTGTCATCACTTAAAGTAAAAGGAAGAGCACAATCTAACATTGCCTCAACTGGCAAAGGACAAGTATTCTGGATACTCAAAATGTTTAATGTTCCCAAAGATGCCACTTCAGGTTTGATGATAGTTTCACTGAAAATATTCTGTGGTTGAACCTGCAGTGAGGGTACCACAAAATGTGCAGATACTGAAACATCTATTGTTGTTTTCTGACCAGAATCAGATGTTAACAAACATGTATGCTGTTCAGATGCTTCCAAAGGTTGCTCAGAATAACCTTTGATTATGACTTGCTGACTTCTTCCAGGTTTCAAAGAAAATCGTGGTGGAAATGCTTCAAATATTGACGTACTCTTCTTTGATATCTGCTGCGTTTCTTGCACTGACCAAGATAGTAGTTGTGTTTGCCTCCCCTTATTGCAAATTGTGAATGATTCTGCACATATCTGGTTACAAAAGACATTTCCAAATGTGACATGACTTAATTCAGAAGGAAAGGTTACAGTTGAGCCAATACCCTTTGCAGCCAGGTGAACCTCCTGAAAACCACTATTGGTAACTGAAATTCTAAGAATAGCTGTGAACTTAGAGATGTCATTCAGATTTGCTGTTAGCATGAGAACATGTTGTTGTTCTGGGCCAAGAATTCCACAGGCTGGTTCCACAGTAAATACTCCAACATCTGGCACAATGGTGCACTGATATGGTGCATCAACAGGAGTTTCATTATAAATGCAAATTTGTTGCTCATGTGGGGAAAGGACAGAAATAACTCCCCAATTCAGATCACTTGTAGATACTTTAATATAAGGGCCAATGCCAGTAAATGATATAAAGGCATCCTGCTGATGAGCTTCGCTGCCTGAAACAATTATAGGAAGAGAAATGGAATGTTGACCAAGTTTTTCAACAACTATGTGGCATATTATTTCTGTTCTTGCCACTGGGGATATTAATCCATCCATATTTGTAACCATTAGTTCAAATCTTTCAAATGAGTTTCCAAAGTTGCCAACTTTGTATGAAGCAGGCTGTTTATAATTATTAATCAAAGTAAGGCTGAAAGAGTATGTCTTTCCAAGAAAGCAGTCTCCTAGGTCAATGTTCTGGCATTCTAAAATCACCTGTAAAGTTAGCAAGCCAACTGGATTAATCCCATGCCACTAGCTGTCAGGAAATGAGAAAACACACATCTGGAATGACAACATCGGCAGTTAATGGCACTGAACATTTGCTCGTCATGCCCTCAACAGATAAATTCAGCTCTCCCTCAATAGTTCCTGGTGTTTTTGGATAGCAAGTTACTGAGATCTGCTGCGACTGTGCAGGTGGAATTACATGCTCAGTACGGTCAACAGAGAAGTGTACATTGGATGCGCTTGCTTCCAGCACCATGGGAATGCTACTTGTATTCTCAACAAGTATAAATTCTGTCTTGGGAAAACCACAAGCAATTTGCCCATAATCCATATTTGAGATGCTAAGCGAAAAGGAGGGACCAACTACAGTTCCCTGAATTTGAAGTCTCAGTTTGCCAGCCTCCCCCTAATGAACAAAATTTTAGATGATTTGCATAAACCATATGCAAGGCTGGTGTATACCTCTATTTTCCAGTCAAATTGGTGATCAAATCCACCAAGTCTTCCTGGCTGAAGTGCTATGTCAATAACCTGCTGACCACCAGGGTGCAATGATCCACGACTTGGGGAAAAAGTATACGAGAACCCTTGGTAAACACTTTCTGGTTCTGAAAACTCAAGAGGTATGTGGCCAATATTCTGAAGCACAACCTGTATGCAACATAAACCATTAGTATATCTATATGTGGATCCAATGAACTCTCCACTTAACTGACCTGATATGTTTGAAACGAGTTTATAAAAATGTTCTCCGTGTCCAATATATCATATGAGAATTTGCCCTTTGGGCCAACAGCAACACCTGAGAGAGTAAGAGCTATGCGATCTGCTTTCCCAAGAACTTCCAAAAAGGTCTTAGCCTCCAAGAAACCTGGTTTCATTGGCTTAAACGTAATTATCACGTCTGTGCTTGTATCAGGCCATATAAGACCGTCAGAACGGTCAAGAGAATAGTTTTCATCACAAAATATCATGGATTCTTCATTCAATTGTCGCAGTTCATTCTGATGGAAGCGATTGCTGTAAAGCTGCACGGAAAGCCACGACAAACAAAAATCCTACCTGATATCGCTCAAGAATTACAGATAATTCGTTTTGCTGGTATGAAACAACATGAGCGCATTCGTCACTACTGAGCCATTAATCTTACGGACCTCAATTTTTGTTTCGTTTGCTGAAGATTTAGCCAGTGCGGCATACGTCACTTCCATTCTCTCCAAAAGCGGAAGCTTTTTGGACCTTGCATGTTCACCCTCCTCCTCGCTGGTGGCATGTTTCTTCCACTGGAACTTCACCTTCACCATGCGCTTTTGATAAAAATGCCACCATGACGTCAAACTCCCAACGCGACTTACCGGAAAGCTACTCCTATTAAAAATCCTGACACTCGCGACCGAGCATAATCCGATGCAAGTGTCCTCCATTTGAATATGAGGACTGCCCAAGGTGACATCAAGGTCAACTGTGCTACCTATGACCTGAACAACAACTGTTTCCCCAGTGTCGTAGTTGATTTTCAATTCCGTGGTAAACGACCCGCCATTCTGGATTGATTCCGTTAAATGACAGCAATGTCGTTCGTTAGAGATCGACTTGCCTTAGGTAGCAGCCTAATCGCGATATCTAGTTCGTGGTTTACTTCGAGAGTTCCTCTTTGTGGTTCAACTTGGAACGGCTCCTCGACCGATAGAGTAAATTTTGCGACAATATCGCCAATATTGCGAACCACGAGTCGCTTTTCCGTCAGCCTCTGCACTGGTGCATTCTCTATGTTTATAACGTCTGGAATGTCGAGAAACCCTTTCGAGCAGGGTTATGCAATCGGCGAGCAAGGAAGGACGTGGATCAGAAAATACCTCTCCGACCAACCCCAGTAATCGGGACCACAAACTTCTCGCGGTCTGTGGCGAAAATCATTTCTCCTGTGTAATCGCGAGGTTCCTCCGGCGTGAACCGTAACGTGAACGGTACGCTATTCCCGGGTGCCACTCGCCGCGGTCTGACGGAATCGCTTTCAACCTCAAAACAATTGCTCTCAATGGGTTCGAGACGGATACTTCGGGCGATCTGTGCGAAGGAGTATTGGCGAGTTGAAATTGATGGATTTGGGTTGGTGACTTACTTTATCGTTATTTCGCAGACATATTGTGATTTCGTAACTATGAAAAGGTTGAAAATGCTGAAGTATAACTTCGGGTGGAATCGCTTGAAAGAGTGGTACGTCCAAATCGGGTTGGGCTTTGGAATCTGTGTGGTCTGCGAGCTGGCGAATCTCAGAGACATGATTGGACAGGCAAGCCCGAGCAAGCCGTGACGCCATGGGCAAGGCCATGGTTCGATAGTGTTCTGAGGGGCGCATGTCGTGGTAGCGCCCAAAGATGATACACAATACAATTTGGTTTTCTTTACTATCAATGCAATTTATATACAGACTAATATGCGACCCGAGTCAAAACCATTCGTCTCCGCTCATATTGCAACGTCCCTCGTCGAATCAAAATATCGAGCGCTTTACCTACTGTTGAATCTGTCATATTCTGGGAGCCACGATGTGTTCAAAGCTTGCAATTAATTCCAAGAGATCGTCAACGACTCACAAGCTGCGAAATCAAGTAATCTTTCAGAACTCGCTCCGTTGTTCGTGTACCGATGGGAACACGCTTCCGGATGGCGTCCTCGGCCTGCTGTACTTGCGACATCACCTCCGCTCGTGAAAGTCCATCAACTGTAATAAACAAGCTTTCGAGACCGCTCGCTATCGCCAAACAATTCAAGAACTCACGATTTCCAGCCTTTATCGCATCAATGGTAGAATATTTAAAGAGGCGAAGTGCTTCATCGATATCGCCGTCGGTCGCAATTGGGGAAAGTCGTAGCTTTGCCAGAGCTTCCGATAAACGAATGACCGCCTCCAATTGCCTGATACAGTAGCGTTGATTCCAATCACATGACAGCTCAAATGACGATGAGAACTCACCGAACAGTAATTGGAATTGTTGCTCTCTTCTTTGTCTCCCGCTCCAAGTCCTTAACTTCTTTTCTTATCATAACATAATGATCCCGGAGTTTCGTCGCTGCCGCCTCACCCAAGCGAGGTGCACATTTGCTGAAGAATGCGTGGTGGGAACCGTGCACCAACAGAAGCCCCACAGCAGTTAAACTCACGTGCGACAGTATCGAATGTAACCTCGCATTGTTTGAATATCTATGTCTCCAACGGCTTCGTGTGCAAGAATCGGTTTGTTTTGGTGAACGCCAATGACATGTCGTGCGATTGCCAGATCTCTATCATGGTTATGTTCGTCGCGAACAATGAATATAAGATCAAACCGAGAAAGGATGGTGGTTTGAAAATCGATGTTCTTTCGGAAGAGTGTAATTTCAGATGTCAATCGAACGAGCGTAATTTAAACCTCACTTCTCCTGGAGCCTTCATGTCATCATAGCGACCAAACACGGGGTTCGCAGCGGCAAGGACACTCGTTCTCGAGTTTAGAATGGTCGTGATTCCCGCCTTAGCAATAGATATCGTTTGCTGTTCCATAGCCTCATGAATGGCGACACGGTCTTCCTCCCGCATCTTGTCGAATTCGTCAATGCAAACAACACCACCGTCGGCAAGCACCATCGCACCGCCCTCCAAATAGAACTCCCGCTACGTGCAAAAATCATGCCGGAAATAGATTAGCGTCAGGTTTTGTAAAAACTATGGAATTCTCTTACCGTTCCGGGATCCCTCACGACAGACGCGGTCAAACCCGCCGCACTGCTTCCTTTTCCGGAAGTGTAAATCGCAATTGGGGCAATCTACGGGGCATCGAGTCAACTCCATCCTGCATCCTCGGAAAACTTGACTCTACCTACCTGCTCTACGAATTTGAGAAGCTGAGACTTCGCCGTACCAGGATCCCCTGCCAATAAGAATGAGGAATGGAGCTTTGCAAACGCCATGATCAATGGGAACCTACCCAACAATAACACATTTATATCTCCACGCAATCTTAACCCGTCAGGAAGAACATTCCTTGTGCCACCGAAGAGCAAGCAACAGATAGCTTTCTTGATATCTTCAAGAGGTGCGTTGATTGTTATAAATGCTCCACCATCGCAAATGAAGCCGATATCGTACCGGAGCTTCCAAAAATGGAAGGCGCAATGCTCTTTGCAAATAACTCGTACAAATCCGGTCTTCTTGACATTGCAATGTACTTCTCCTCTTCTTCGGCAGAAAAGCTGCGACCTTCTCGTCCATTTCTGTCACGATCCACATGAATACCGACGACGCGAATGTAAGAATTGCGAATGGCGACAGCGCCACCTTGTGATCGCTGCGAGAGCGTGAATTACCTTGGATGAGACATGCTCAATGTCCTACTCACATTTTGTTTGCTCTGGAATGTTGCATAGATACCTGTTACGGTGATTCGAGCACCTGGAACGACCTTATTCGCAAGATGTCTGTTTTGATTTTAGATGAGCCGAGGATGTAAGACAAACGAATGAAGCTCACCTATCTACGCTAAGCAGAATGGGGCGCGGAAGCTCTCCAACGGGAATCATGTCTGATGTTTCTTGCAACTTTAGACTCTGCTGGTCCACAAATTTGGATCGGTCATGAACAATTGTGTAAGGATCGATTGGGCAGTCCTTCGTCACCCCGGGCAGAGGCTCCCTGGATGGCAGACCGCGTAAGTGTACTGCAACTTAAAAAAAGAACTGAAGACTTACGAGTCGCATTTTCGTGGCAACTGAACGCCGGAAAAGCCGCTATGAACTGGCAGAACTTTAACATGCCGACATGACCTGCACATGATCTGAATGTGCGTCGCTTTTGCAGATAGAGCCGAAGCGTTTATAATGATTCCGGCCACGCGAACCAGTTTTGAAATTTTAGAGGCCTGTCATGACAAATTCGTGAGAGAATCATCCCAACTACATATTGGCCCCACGCTCACAGTCAAATCCCGAATAGGAACGACATTAGAGTTGCTCAGGATCATCACTTGTATGTCGGGGACCGCATCCAAGTCAGAGTGGCTCGAAAGATTTGGGACAATTTGCAAAGCCATTCGTTTCGCAGCTCCCTCGACCTGTTGAGGAGGAAAAAATTATAGCTCTAGTGAAGTTATTGATTGCTATCAACTGCATCTTACGATAGGGAGAAACTCTGCGGGACGTTGTCTCAAAAGGTTTGCAAGCACTTCGTCTGCTGTTTGAATGTGCTCCAATTCAACTTCCAAGAAATATCGTTGTACTATGAGGTTGGCTCTTAATTGGTCTCTAAATGATGGAGTGAAAGAACGGAATGGTCGTTATTGTCGTCGATCGAAAATTCCCGGATCCGGGAATTTAGGAGCTTCGACAGAAGCCATTCGAACCGCGAATTGGAGATGCTTCTTACCTGTATACAAAGTTATCATCGATGACAAACTCCCTGATGAACTCATAGAACCGTTGCTCTACTGCAGCAAGGCTTATGTTCTCCAGGTCGCCATCGTTTCCTCCTAAGATAAAATCAGACTCCTCCGAGTCTTCCTGAGAGGTGATCCGTGCCGTGTATACTCTTCCGACGTCCCATCCTGCCGCCATTGCTGGGAATCAAAGGTTTTTATGATGTTTGGAAAGTAGAGTGTGCTTCGCAACGCCCAGGCCTCCTGTGCCAACAAGTCTGGTATTTATATGGTTCGCTTGTTGCTCGTAGAGCGAGCTCTATTTTGCGATTTCGCTCACCGCGTATCCAACGTACATTCATCACCTATCACGATCGCGTCTGATTTTGTAGAAGTGGAAGGATTTCAGGCATTTGTGGTGTCTGAGTGGTATGCAGTCCTAGAAGCACATTCGCATCGCCCCGCCATCACCAACTGAATGATTTTATCTCTTTAATCGTGGGTCATGAAGGGTTTACGTGAGGGGAAGGAAATACAAGACGATAACCGTCTTTACCGGCAATCCCAACGACAAGGTTCGTGGTCATGATTTCTTTCTCGAACTTAATCTCCATGTGACAACGCGGTCATTCCCAGATCAAAGCTTGCATTTTAGACTTCACAAGAGATGATTCGAGCACATACGGGCCGGAACTTCATGGACTGTTCACACAATTGGAGAAGGATAACACCAAACCCAAAGTGGCGAGTAAACGGCGAGCATATTCAAAGCGGGAAGCTCTTTTTAGTAATGGGACTTGCCTCCAAAAACAAACCCACGTGGCACCCTTTCTCAAACAGACAAAGCATGGCATCATAATGATCACGGACTTGTCCTCCTTGCCTGCATCACTGTCGACAATGCAACTTCCAGATGGCGATTTTGATGACCAATGGGGAAACATTCGCCTTGCGTTGAATCTGCGTCGACTTGGTTGCACCGGTCGAATCAACCTTACATTGACGAAGGGGCCGACGTGGGTCCTCTCACTGTGAAAGTAATTTTGCTGCTGAATTCACTTTCAATTGCATGCTGTCTCGTTCAGAGATGCCTCCAGGGAGCGATTTTACAACCTTTTTCTCGTCCATGATTCGTGAGTGCTTTCAATGCAACTCAGTTTTCTTTGGTTATCATTCGATCCTGCTTCAGTGTCCCTTTTGAGACTGCCGTTGTCGAACTGGCGCTACTCATCCAGAAGTCATTGTATTTTTTTGGTTTACTGGAGAGACAGTATCTTGATGGTCTGCTATGTGATAATACTGTTCGCGCCTTGCAAACCTTTTCCGAGAAGTTTGGAGCTCCGACTGTTCAGGTGAACTGCGGTAGAATGATTTCATTGGCGCACTCTGACCAATGACCGTGGTGACTAGATTGAGGGAATTGATAGGAACGTAGTGGCTGCACTACTCAGTAAAGTTGCTAGTTTGCGTTACAAACTGGCCAACATTGGACTAAAGGATGTGAGTGAACAACTTCGTAGTATCCTCTTGTTAGCTTTTGTGATGATACCGGACGACTTCAAAGGTCCCAAAAGATCCTTTTGTCTCGATAGACGCATTTCTCACTGCAGTGAAGAGCTTTCAGCAGACTTCTTTTGTACGTGTTGTATCGGTTTGGCGGCAGCACATCTGACACGCAATGTTCCACGCAGAGGGACGTCGATTCACAGACATCTGCCACTGCAGTTTTAGACACTCAAACAGTTCAGCGGATCGAAAGAGTTTACGCTTCCCGTGCAGCGATGCCCAAAAAGATGGATGACAAGGTTCGAGCATTGAAAAGCAGAGTAGAAGAAGTGGCAGGTGAGTTGACTCTTATAATGGGGTTTATGGATTCACACAGCTTATGAAGCGTCCATCGTGAGGTGTTGGAAATCACATCCCCTCTTCTGCTGCTGTTGATGCTGAAACGCAGCACATTGAGGTTCTCCGTCAAAACGCGCACATCGACAGTCTGAAATATTTGTTTCAAGGCGCTCGAGTTTCTCGAAGAGGGGTAGGAATAGTAGGAGAACCCGGAGGGGAGCAAATCACAAATGCTGCTGCAACCGCTTCGGGTGGACGAATTTTTTTTGGCAAAGAGAGATCCACGAAGATCGTCCCTGTGCCCACGTCTGGGTTTATCAAGAACATTAGAGGTGTAGCAGGGTGGGTTTACAATGTGTCTGACCTTCCGTCTCGTGGGGTGAATGCTTTCCGTTTAGCACCATCACAAAGATGTCCGGGGCAGATGAGCGTCGTCGCCCATTCAACAGGCGTGTTGATGTGGATGCAGCCGACGCCACCCAAACTGATCCAGAAGAGAAGTGCGTCTATGTCGAATACAAATTGCTCACGACCGAATGAGCGAAATTCCTTTGATATCTGCAGCATCGAAAGCTTCCCAGAGGAGGACCAGTATGCTGACGGAGCTAACACCGAGCTGAGTGACGACGGTATGCTTCAATGGCACACATTATTATTCCTTGTTCAAGTCTACCATCTTGCTTATAGGTCATCTTGACGATTCCGATTTGAATCCCGTCGAAGAAGAATATCGATACATTACGCCTTTGATCATTCCTGAGCAACCTGGCAACAACCCACAAGTCTCGCAGCAGCATGACAAACCACGGTCTCCGAACAGTGTAACCTCAGACGACAATAACGACTTTCCGGTGTTGCGTGGACGACAACGGGGAAGATCTCTTCCGCCGACGTGGAAGTCGCTTGCCTCACCTGTGCCTTTGGATTTGCGTTCCAAATCTGCAGATGTGATGGATGGGATTGCTTCAGGAGGGAGGTCAGTGTTTTAGTTGCGGCCCCGTTGGCCTCGACCTCATGTTGATTTACATTTACAGAGAAGGTACCACAACTGAGATGGATTTCGAGACGTATGAACTTTTCGATGGGCTGACGCGCGAGACCCCTGAAATAGTCAATGCGATGAACTCGGTCGAGGTATGCTCCCCAACTTGGTCGGGGATAACGTCATGCTGAAACTCGATCCAACGCAGAATATCGCAAGTGCGATCGATAAGACTTTGTCGTCGATTGAGGAAGGTTACCTTTTACGAAGGGAGGCCCTTAATGTAGGCTCTAGGCCTGTCCGACCTACGTTGCGCGTGTGGTGATTGTGATTCTTGCGTTTCAGGAATTGACGTTACAAATTGGCGATATATTCGACGCCCAGAAATCCACCATGGGACTGGTAGACTCGCTTGAGAATCAGAACTTGAAGTTAGGATACGAAGCGTCAGTGCTGGAAGATAAAGGCAAGCGCACGGTCCTGAACGTTGTCTTGGAAGAGCAAAAATTCATTTATTTTCTTTTGGTGGACTCCAGTTAAAGAACTTCAAGAAGTCATGCAAAATTTCATTTCCCGTCTACGGGCACTAGTACTTTAGTCGTTGCAGAGAGTACTCCCTACAGTTTGAGCGAGTGTTGGTGAGCTGCATTTGGTCACATACTGACGTTGAACATACCTGTATTGCGGTCGATCTATTGGAGAAAAAGATGTGAGAGACAGTGGAGATGATCGCTTTCGTTTGAACAAACCCACATATCATGTAAAATATTGTAAGAAGAGCAAATCCAAGTAGGATGAAGACGAACGCTTTGAAGACGTATCCTAGTCCTATGAGATTTTGAATTTTGCTGCCAAACAGAACTTGGGTACCACAAGAAACACGTCAGTTATGACAACATTGTGGAGCTGAATCGGCTGTGTTCAAGTACCCACTCGACGTGCTAGTGTATCTGGCATACTAAAGTTTACGGCGGTTAATAGGCTTTGAGATCGCAGCGACGGCGAACAACTGTGAAGTGACGTACCTCCGCAAACGATATTGTGCAGAACTGCGTCACGCTTAGCGAGCACAGCAGGACGATCCCAACGTTGAAGATCATGGAGCTCATCATTGTTTCGCCGACTTTCATTTCGTGTATGGGGATGAAAATAATTCTCATCCCCAGTTTCAGAACGCCCTACGAGGTGGGTGCGATGGGGTACGCGAGCTTGAATTCTTTCTTTCTTTCCAGTGGAGGAAACGAGGCAACCACGACGACATTACTTTAAGCACGCAGCCGAGCAGCCAAAAGCTCCAGAGCGCGTAGAAGGCGATTCCGACAAAGGGCACGACGGAGATGGACTTGAAGAAGTTGTTGAGGAACAGGTCTGGCGGGTAGACCCCGATCTGCATGGGCACGTCGTAGATGCAGATGTGGATAATCCACATGATGGATACGATTCCACTGGCGGCGTGGCGTGGCGTGCGTGCATGCGTGTGTTTGTGCGTGAAAGTGGGTGGAGGGTGAGTGTTCGGACGGTGCCGTTCTTGCAGGTGATCGACAACGGCGAAGAACAACAGTGCGAAAACACGCACCCAATAACCCCGACAACGAGCAGAACGAGTTGCAGTAGGGCGTTCCCGCCTTGCATCTTGTACGACTCGTTCATTCGCAGGTAGTGATGCTCGAGGACCAGCACGTCCTGCCATTCGGGGTGGTTGAGGTGGACGTGTCAGCCACTCCTGGCACGCGAGGCACGTGCACGCGCTCTGTGCAATCCGCACAGGATCCGTCCCGTTACCTTTCGAAACCTGTCCTGCCGTCTGCGCAGATCCCTCTGGCGGCGTCGACTTCCGTTGCCGCGGGAGTACTCGCGCTGTTCCTCTTGCATCTGCTTGCTGGCTTCGAGCATCATGGCGGCCTTCTCGCCGATTACTTTCTTCCGCTGGTTGTATCTGGGGGTGGGGGTGATGGGAGGCAGGAGTCATGAGCGGGAGAAGGAGTCAGGTCGATGTGCAAAGTAAGAGGGAAGGGAGAGTTAAGGTACGTCAGGCTCGGACTCAAACTCGCACTCAAAAGGCAGGCGAGCATCGGCCTTTGTCCCCTCCCCCCCCTCCCCCGCCGGTCGTGGGCAGGTTCGCAGACTGCGACGCCGAACTCACTCGCTCGTCTTAATAGGCTTGGGCCTATACTTGTAGTCGAGGATCAAGTCCCAGGGCAGGGCGACGAGACCGACGCCGCCAAAGACCGAGAAGAGAATCCAGCCGAGGAATGACGTCAGCGCGATTGCGTAGACTAGGACCGAGACGGTCACTTTTTCGGTCACGGTCGCGCTGGAGCACTGGATGGAATGAATGGAGGTAAGTCGGAGTGCAAGTGTGGGGATTTAGGTCGACACATGGACGGATGACCATGTCACCCCTTCCCTCCTCCGCCTCTTGATTGGTATGTTTCCCCCACTTCTCCTCTTGATTGGCTTGTCTCCACCACTCCTCCTCTTGATTGACTTNCCCAAACCGTAAACTCACAACCGGATCACCGTTCCCCCCGCAGAAATCCAGTCTCGTCAGCCCAGCAAGGGACGTGTCCGTGACGACCAGTTGGCCCTTGAGGGCCGTTGTGGTGATTTCGGCCGACCCGATGAACCACCACAGGACTCCGACGAGCGCGCCGGCAAAGATGAGCGTGGGGACCATCCATTTGAGCGCGTATGCGACTTGGGAAGAGACTTTTCTGGTGTGGTGTGTGGGGGGAGGAGACAAGGAGACGGGGAGACGGGGAGGAGATGTGTGTTAGGCGCTTTTCTCTACATCCGAAACCACGTGCACTTCTCTGATCAGTCATTTGATATACGCTCCGTGTAGGTACCCGCCACCGACAGACGCATCGGTCAGTGATTCGGACGTAGGCGTCGTCCTCGCTCCGCGTAGGTATCCGCCACTGACAGACACATCGGTCAGTGATTCGCATATGGGCCTCGTCCCCGCTCCACGAATGAACTCGATATGTGCTCCGCGTAGGATCAGTCCCTCCGCTCGTGACTCGGTCATTGCTTCTCCCATAGGCGTCATCTTTGCTCCGTGTACGGACTCCATATGTGCTCCGCGTAGGATCAGTCCCCTCCCCTCCATGGCTCGGCCAGTGCTTGGCATTTCGAAGCACTTAGGCCTCGGAGTCCTCGTTCTGATCAAGCGGCTCGTTCCTCCGGCCATGCACATGCAGCCTCTGTCGCTGGACTGACCTCTTTTCATCCTCCTCATCGGAATCGTCTGCGCCCTCGTAGTAGAATATGGTGAATGGCACGATAACAATCGTGATGACGACGGTTGCGATGAAGAAAGCGAGATTGATCTGAGTCATTGGAATCCCACCGCTGGCGGAGACAAGGCCGCCCTGGTTTGCGACATCGAGCGGGAGCAGGAATATGTTGTACGCCGCGAGGGAGAGTCCGACGACCTAGGCGAGTGCGAGGGCGGGTCAGCAATCAGGATCAGGGGAAAGCAGAACAGAGCGGGGAGTGGAGTGGAGGGGTGGGCAGTGCGAGCGTACCACGACGATCTTTGGCAGCCACGCGACCCACTTGTCGTCGGGGTGCTGGAAGTACACGAGGAAGTAGACTGACGCGAGGATGATGAGGATTGCAAACACAACGGACGTGATGATCAGCCCGACGTCCGCCATCGGTGCGCGCGGTCGTGTGTCTCCTGCGGCCGGTTGAGGTGATGCTTTGGTCGATACCCCCAACAGAAACAGAGCAGCCAATCGATGTCTTCGCTGCGATTTCTCCTCGCCCGGGCACACGCCGCACTTAACGCGGCAGCACCGTCGCTCCTCTCCCGTGCGAAACCTCTCCACGCCGTCTCGCCGTTCGATGCAGGTCGGCTGTACTCGTCAAAGAAGAACAAGAAACAGAAGCAGTCGGACGATGCGGATGCCCAGGCGGGGGATGCAGAGCCGTTTGATTTAGAACCGTGGCAGAAAAAGAGTGAGGCCTCGGCTCTACACTTGGACACGATGCAATGAATCGTCCTTGTTCTTACGCTCACCCTTGCTACAAGGTGCAACCGTTCTCGACAGACTCACAGCCGACTTGGCCACATTGCGTCTGGGCCGCGCAAATCCAGGTGGGTTCGAGCAACGGAGGCCTGCGAGCATGGCGAGCAGACCGGAGTTGAGTTGCGAGACGCGCGCGCAGCGAGCACCGAGGCCTAAGCACCGCTTGGTGCTGACCGAGGAGTCCGTCGGAGGCGAATGACCCGCGAAGCGGAATGTTCCTCGCGGAGCGAACCCGAGGCCTGGGCGCGATAGCACCGACCGAGGTACCGTCGCGGAGCGACATCGAGGCCTAACCGCCGCGAGGCGCTGACCGAGGCTGTCCGCCGGAGGCGAGTAATCTGCGTGAAGCGCGAATGCACTCTCGTGGAGCGTATTCCTCCGCCGGAGGCGAACGATCTGCATGATCGTTTGGGCGCTCTGACATCAATCCAACCCATCAACCACCAGCGGTGCTCCACAACGTCACAATCCCGCACAAGAACAGAACAGTCAACCTGACACAGATCGCTGACGTCAAATTGAAGGACCCCCAGACCCTCTTGGTTCTGCCGCATGATGAAGAGGTGGGGCACTCGACATTGCAATTGCTCGACGAATCGAGAATTCAGATGCTCCCTTCCCGCTTCCACTTTCCCGTATAAGCTCCTATCCGCCATTGCTAAAGCCATCCGCGCGTCCCAGTTGGGACTCAACCCCATTGAGGAGGACAAGGCGCTCAAAGTGCCTATTCCGCGGTGAGCGCTATTGCAGACCTTCCATGCACACCATTCCATTTTCCTCACCGTCTCAATAATACGCACGCATCACTCCCCACTTCCCCAACTCGAACCACCCACCTCACCCGCCCTCACAAGTCTCACCCAAGACGCGCGCGACCAACTCACGAAACAATGCAAAGACTATGGCGAGAAGGCCAAATCGGCCGCACGCGCCGTCCGGCACGACGCGCGTGAATCGCTTCGCAAACGGGGCGCGTCCGTCAGCGGGGACGAGACCCGACGAGCGGAGAAGGCAATCGATGATCTGGCGAATAAAGTGGCCAAGGACGTGGATGCGGTCGTCAAGGCGAAGATTGCGACGTTGTAATGGTGGCGGGATCTTGTAGTGTGGTGGGGGGCTTGCACGTAGTGTGCAGGAACTGACGTGACGTGCACAGTAGCGCGGGGTGATGGACTTTGGTGGTGAGCGTGGCCTGGAACGTGGACGATGAGAAGGCCACTGATGACACGCATGAACAAAGAAGCGGTTGCAATTGTACAGATATCGGCGCTCCAGTTAAAATATTGACTAGACATCATCATGAAAAGGCCATTTATGATTCGCATCACCGAAGAGGTGCCGGACGCAAGTGTAAAAGCTGGGATATCATCACGGTGGCAATATTTATCGGATGTCCACGTTGAATTGCTCCCGTATAACACTTCTTTGATATCTACACAGTTCCCTATGTTAAAGTAAGGCGTTGGCGAGGAATCCCTACAAACGAGCGAGAATGAAACCTGCCCCACTGCTGTCCACTCACCACGACGACGCCGACGTGCCCAAAAACACCCCCACCGTCCAGTTCCCGACCGTCCTGAACGGTTCTGCAAATGAACGAGTCTGACCCCACGCACGTCGGAGCAGGCGATGGCAACTCTCACTTCGTCGATACCAAGTGACCAAGAAGGCGGCCATCCCGGACCCCATTCCAAACAGCAAGGCGTTGCGCGAGCAAGGCAGGCGGGGCACGGTGGAGATGTCTTTCACGTTGATACGCTGCAGGGGCAGGGGTGACGTTCGATCGAGGTCTTGTCAAGCGATGTCGGTCAAGATCCACACACACGCATCGACGCACTTTAAGCACTTCGATCGCGTTTTCCGGCGGTGCGCTCGTCCTCGCGTCCCGGTGCTCGTCGAGTGACGAGCCCATGAGCGCTGCGGGCTCGGAGTCTTCATCGGCCATGTTTTGGTGTGGAAACGCTTCACTTGCAGAATCGATTTCATCGGCTGACCAAAGCCTCCCATTTTATGGCACACAATAACGAAGGCCATATAAACGGCCACACCGATCCGGCATCGACGAATGGAGTCTCTGCGCACGGCCCGTTCCATCGGGAAGAGGTGGTGCGGCTCATGCTGCAGGCGCTGAGCGACATGGGCTACAAGTGAGGGTCGAGCAAGTCTTCACCACCCTGGCCGAATCAAGATGATCAACGCTCCAACGGAAATATCCCTTGTTTTCCCTCGCGCTGTGCCGAAAACCCAATAGCCGGTCCGCCCAGCGTCTCGAGCAGGAGTCCGGGTACTTGCTTCGATCCCCCGATGTTGCCCGGTTTCGGGACTGTGTGCGCTCCGGGGACTGGGCGGGCGCCGAATCGTATCTGCCCTCCCTGGGCGTCTCGGGAAATAATTTGATGGTGCGTACCCCCTCGCTGAATTATCCAGCGATTGTGCGTTTTCCGTGCATCCCACAACTGGTCACGCGGGGCTGTGGACCTAGGACGCCAAGTTTCTCATACGACGACAAAAGTACCTGGAGCTTCTCGAGCTGCAACAGATCAAAGATGCGCTCGTCGTTTTGCGCACAGAGCTCACCCCCTTGGGTGTTCAAACGAACCACTTGCACCAGCTGTCGAGGTATAGATACACCCCCTTGTGGCGCCTCGCTCACTCTTGCTGTTCTCGTCTGAGCTTCCAACGACATTCTAGCTTGATAATGTGCTCGAACGTAGAAGACCTCATGGCCGTTTCGCAGTGGGACGGTGCTTCTGGCGAATCCCGAAACCTTCTTTTGGTGGAACTACAACGTAAGCGAAAAACGTTTTGCACCTCAACCGGTTGAAACAAACACCTGACTCTGTAATCGACAGGCTATATCTCAACCTCTGTCATGATACCCGAACGTCGCCTCGAGACCTTGCTCGAACAAGCCGTCCAGTTGCAAAAGCAAATGTGCCTCTATCACAACTACGAGGAGCATGCAGTTTCGTTGTATTGCGATCACATGTGCAAACGGTGAGAAATAATCGGATTTCAGCGTGCTTCTTTACCGCAACGGTGGATCCACCCATCACGCAACGTCGGAGGAGTCTTCATCAACGAACCATCGCAAACTCACTCAGAACAATTGTTGCACCACCAATAGGAGTCAATTCCCTTGCAAAGTGACACACGTGCTTCAAGAGCACACCGACGAAGTATGGTACGTAACCTTCTCCCACTCCGGATCTCTGCTTGCGTCCAGCGGCAAGGATACCACAGCTATCATATGGGACGCGCGAGATGGCCGGTCGCTGTATGTTCTGGCGGGGCATAAAGACGTGGTGTCCTTTGTCGCTTTCAGTCCGGACGACACCATTTTGTTATCGTGCTCGAATGACAAGACGGTCGCTATGTGGGATGTGGAGGTGAGCCAACATTATTGAAGGGACTTTGTTCGCCTTTGGGGTTAACGTTACGTGTTACGTGATGAATTTTAGACCGGTGTTCGAATAAGGGAGTTGGCGTTGCACAACGATTTTGTTACAGCGTGTGCGTGGCTTCCAGATGGAAAACACTTTGTGACTGGTGGCTTGGATAAGAATGTCCACATCTGGGTGCGTGGTGACGTTTCTTCTATCACCCGCGGTTTTCGATACAACTGTTCTTTCAAGAGTGCGGAGGGCGACGTGGAAATGATACACACGATATCCGGCAACAGAGTGACGGACTTGGCGGTTACCCCGGACGGCAAGTGGCTCGTAGTGGTGTGCCACGAGAAGAAGATACGAATTTATGATTTTGCGACGAGGCAGGATGCTGGGTGGGTAAATCATGCTGTGTGTGGGGAACTACTTTCACTCAGGTGCACCCTCTTTGACAGAATCCTGAATGAAGAAGACCACATTACTTCACTTTGCCTTGCGGCCGACTCAAGGCACGCGCTCGTGAACCTCGCCTCGCAGGAAATCCATTTGTGGGACCTTCGAGAACGACGCCTGGTGCGTAAATACGAGGGGCATAAGCAAGGGCGCTTCGTCATCAGGAGTTGCTTGGGAGGATCGAATGGGCAGTTCGTCGCGAGTGGTAGTGAAGGTAAATGTGAATGTGAATTGGGACGTGATTGCTTTCTCATAGCGGCGTCGTTTTGGTACTCAGACTCGATGTTGTACGTCTGGAACCGAGATCAGGGTGTACTTATCGAAGCCATACCAGGACACACAGCAACAATTAATGCCGTCGCATCTTGGAAGCAGAGGCTAGCCACAGCTTCTGACGACCATAGTATACGCATTTTTGACCCGCCAGATGATGTATGAATGTCTTTTTTTGCCATAAAATTACAGTAAACAGTAAACAGTCGTTCTTTGGTTGCCTGGTCCGGGCGCGGCCCGGGGAAGTTTGGGCGATTTTTTTGTTTCTTCCATAATCCATGATGGCAGCCAATCGGTCAGTCTCGACGCCGGACGGTCTCAACCGGAATGTCAAATGCGTTCCTGTACTATTAACAATCATTTGATGGACGCTGACGCCCTCGCATCCTTTCATCTTGCGTTCCTCACCGAACCATCAACTTTGCAATAACTTCTTTTGGGCTGGAACATAGCGACACTGAAACTAAAGGAAACGGACAGGGAGGTCTTGGAGATGTCCAGGAGACTGAGATTGAGGTGAGATGCGCTGAAGGTCTGGATGTCGACCATATGCTGAAATGGTGTCGTCAGTCCAACTGGGACGAGGTTACCGACAGCTTCGATGAGATGAAGCTGAAGACGGATTTGCTCCGTGGTATTTACGCCTACGGGTGAGCACAGTGTTGGCAGTGTTATACTCAAAAACACTCGCCCAACGGTAAAACCACTGTGACAGATTCGAACGCCCGTCGGCTATCCAGCAAAGAGCGATCATGCCCGTTGTTAAGGGGCGTGATGTTATTGCTCAGGCGCAATCTGGAACGGGCAAAACCGCCACTTTCTCCGTTTCCATCCTCCAATCAATTGACGTCGGTATCAAAGAAACCCAGGCACTCATTCTCGCCCCGACGCGAGAACTCGCACAACAAATTCAGAAAGTTGTCATTGCTCTCGGTGACTACATGAGTGTGGATTGCCATGCTTGCGTGGGAGGGACAAACGTGCGTGAGGACGCCAAGAGGCTTGAGGCTGGTGCTCAGGTGGTCGTGGGAACCCCCGGCCGAGTGTTCGACATGATCAAGCGAGGTATCCTTCGCACCAAGGAGATTAAAATGTTCGTCTTGGACGAGGCAGACGAAATGCTGTCTCGCGGATTCAAGGACCAGATTTACGATGTCTTCCAACAACTCCCGAGCACCATTCAAGTGGTCCTTCTTTCGGCCACCATGCCTACTGATGTCTTGGAGGTCACCAAGAGCTTCATGCGGGAACCTATCCGAATTCTCGTCAAGAGGGACGAACTGACCCTCGAGGGTATCAAACAATTCTATGTTGCCGTGGAGAAGGAGGAGTGGAAATTCGACACCCTTTGCGACCTCTACGAGACCGTCACAATCACCCAGGCTGTCATCTTCTGTAACACCAGGCGGAAGGTCGACTGGCTCACCGACAAGATGACTGCCAGGCAATTCACCGTATCGGCCATGGTGCGTTTGTCATTACGAGCTAATTCACTCACAAGAGGCTGATGATTTTGTGGTCAACGCTCCAGCACGGTGAAATGACTCAGCAAGACCGTGAAGTCATTATGAAGGAGTTCAGGTCTGGCTCCAGCAGAGTGCTCATCACAACTGATTTGCTCGCTCGTGGAATCGACGTTCAGCAGGTCTCGCTGGTGTGAGTGCCACACTTCATTCTGTGTAGTTGCGTTACTTTCATTTCTTAATCACGATCACTTCATCAGCATTAACTACGACCTTCCCTCAAACAAAGAAAACTACATCCACAGGATTGGTCGCGGTGGTCGATTCGGACGCAAAGGTGTCGCCATCAACTTCGTGACCCAGGAGGATGTGAGAATGCTCAGGGAAATAGAGCAGTTCTACAACACTCAGGTACGCTTCCCTCGATTGTAAGCAGTGGGTTCCTTTATCTGAATGTGTTCTTCCTCTCTTAGATTGAGGAGATGCCCATGAACATTGCCGACCTGGTTTGAGGAAGTCTACGGGAATTCATGCTTTTGCTTTTGTGAAGAAGTTTCTAGTCTTATGTAGCAGGTTAGACGTTCGGGTGTGCCGCCTCTGCGACTTGTTGTGGGAGTGCACGGAGAGCCGAGAACGCCAAAAGGTATAATAGACGCACTTACATAACAGTATGAGATATGTGGGGTTTTCGAAAATTGTTTTTGTGAAGGTTTCTTTCTTTGGTTTGGTCGGTTGATTGGTTTCACTCCGAGCTGAAAACCCAATTTCGCTGCGCACAAGCAGGATGGCGTTCCTTTCCTCCAGCTCGCTCGCAGCGGTGTACACTGGTGAAGGATACGACATGGATGTGGACGATTGGATGGAATACATGGCGTCAGAAGAGAGACCGGTCGTTGATTCGTTATCACAAAGTGCTCCCCAGCTGGGGCGGCTCAGTCACAGGTCGGGCGCAAACGGGATTCCTGGTATTGCGGACCTTGCGCGACTCGCGGGTATCCCGCAATCTTCAACCCCACGTACGGCGTGGGGCTCACTGCGGAAGGAAGGAATTGCTGCTCCAACCGTTGACACGTTGAGCCCGTTCCAGGAGACCGTAGATGATGATTGGGGCGACGAATTTGAGCTACCGGATGATTCCATGGACATTATTCCCGAAGTTGCCAATGAAACTCCACTTTCCGCGTCTCTGTCCTCCTTTATGGAGCGTTCTCGACCTCCACCGCTAACGAAGCGAAGCTCGCACAGTCGCGACAGTCTTCCGTCTCCCGACAACGTAACACCAAGAAGCTCCACCCTTTCCCGCTGCAACAGTTTCAAAGAACACACTCCGAAGGGAACAACCCTCCAGTCCAACGCGGACTCCTCACTTCTCACGACACCGTTGCTCGCAGACTTTGCTACCCTATTTGACTCTCAATCGAGTCAAAGTGGCTCGCGCGGTGCTGCGCAGAACTCCGCCGGTGAGTTACTCCATGCTTCTCTACTTTCAATTCTATCTGAAGGTCTGTCGGATCTGGGAAGGCCCTAGTGCTTCTAGACCAATGAAACGGACGAACTCAATGAAATCAGACATATCTCTCCATTCCTTTACGCGCTCTAGCAGCCATTCGGTTCTACCGCTCCCTGGGACACTTGTAAACTTGGACACGGCAAAACGAAGATCTCCAAGAATTTCGACAGCGTCTGCTGAAGACTGGTCTCTGGACTTTGCGGACGATGGTCCTCTGAGCAGCTCTATAAACTCCGATTTTACCCTGGGACAGAAATCACTCACTAAACTGCCATCCTCATCATCTTTAAAATCTGCTCTCCAAGTACGCAAAGGGATACTCGTCAGACATAACTCTGTAGCGGAATCCTTGTCTGATGCTTTCGAATCGGATTCTGAAGTTGCGCCAGATAAATCGTGCGGGACGCGGGAAAGGAGCGACTCCAGTGCGACCCTCGCCGACGCCCAAGGGAGCCATCTCTCTACCATCGCAGAGCTCGATGAGAGTAGACATCCCGTCATGTTGGAACATAGTGCCGCACTCCACAATCATGTTGTACCTTTGACCGGAAAAGATGTGATCCCTTCTCCAACTCCGAGCATGCATTCAACCGACATCAGCCACTTGGTTCCTGTACAATCACTCTCGCGAACCATCTTTCCTGACACATTGGACCTCTCTGACTCCGAAGCCAATGCGTCCGTTGCTACTGGACCACTCGAAGTCTCATATCCCCGCTTAGATCGATCTCAACTCGCCGGAAATCTTCGTCGACTTCTAGCTAGCCCGTGCCCAAGCTTAGGCACGAGCGTTCTTGGGTCAGACGGCGACGGAGACGCTGGTATAGAAGATGATATCGAATTTCCAGAATCACTGGAGGTTTTACTTGCGGGCCCAGTGTTGAGCAAAACACACCGCGACAACACCCATGAGGCTGTAGCAATGGGAAAGAATGCCACCTCCGCACTGGAAGCAGATGACGATGAGGATCCGACGAATGGACTCATCATCCCGGACGGGAAGGTTCTGGAGATCAAAGTTACTGCCATCTCACCTGCCGACTTTCACAAGCACATGCAAGGACTGACGAGCGAATTCGGCACGGAGAATGCGAGACAGAACCAGGAACCAACCACTCGTCCCATAGCAGGAGGAGGTCCTCGAGAGAGACCTGCCTCAATTCCACCGTCGCCTCCCAAATCGAGCATTCCTGTTGCATCTAGGGCAGTCCCTGGTCCAAGCTCGATGCGTACATATTCTCCAGCGCCAGTGAGTGAAACAAAATCTGTTGTGAATGATGTGATAAAATGTTCCGATTTCTGCTATAGCCTGGCGTCCACACACGTCAAACGAATTTGAGTACTTTCACACCATCCCGCTTAACGACCTCGCTCCTCCACACAAAAAGACCGATTGCCTCCCAAAATGCGTACGGAGATGGTACAGAGTTGGACGGTATTGAAGGCTTTGACATCAGTGAGATTGAAAGAAAGGCACCGACACCGGCCTCATTGCACAAGACTCTCACACCAAAGCTGTCAGTGTCTGGAACTCTCAGTGGAAAAAAGGCTGATGTTGGGAGAGGCAAACATATCCCTACTAGTACGTTGGTGGCATCTTCAGGAAGAGCTTCAGTTTCGAAATTTTGAACTTACTTTTTTAAAGGTCCGAAGCAGCTACAGCCATTTTCTCTGCGACCTGTTCCTGGAAAGAAGCCTGGGCAGGTGAAGGGGCCTTGTTAGCATCATTCGCATCAAATTTCATCTTCACGTAACCCACAGAGCAAACCTGCAAAGAAACCTACTCTTATCGCACAGATGGGCAAAAATAATGGAAAGATGATGGGTGAGTACCATAGCATGAACGGATGCGCTGTCATCACGACTCATAAACACTCGATTTGAAAGCAATACAAAGCTCATCTACGACCATGAAGTGGAACCCCACTCTTTCCAAATGGGAAGGAAACGAAGAGGATCTTCGGGACTTTGATGTTCCCTCCCCGACTCGGCCAGCACTCATTTCCAACCTTGGTATCCCCACATCGGGCACTGTCAGTGTCGGAGCAATGACATTCGATCCCGTGAAGATGCGTTGGGTAGGTAATGAACGAGAAATGGATGACGCATTCGGGGAGTTTGGTGATGACGATGCCGCGAGCGTGATGAGCATTCCCATAGGTAAGTATTACCTCGCACCTCACATGGTCTCTTTGGTAATGGCACTGAACTGCTTTCCCATACGACCATTGAACCCCATCGCGCGATTTTAGCCTCACGGCGAGAGTTCGACATCCCTCCTTCTTTGCGAGATACATTAGCTCGTGCGGAGGATGCGCATCGCGCGTTTATGAGCAGGTGGGTGGTGGTGGCGCGAACTAGCTATTGAGGTTGTCTCACAAGCTTCAATACGGCAGATGGTATTTGAAGGGTGCAACAGAGAGCTTCAAGGGAGCCCAACGGCCGATTCCTCGGAACTACATGTATGACATTTATCGCTAAGCACTCATACTGAAGATTTCGCTTCGATTGGGTGGTTTTGGACGCAGAAATTATCTATTATTCCAAGGACAATGGGGCGTTGGAGAAGTTCCCATCCGACATTTATTCATTGCATCATTAATAGTAATACAGTCATACCCGTCCCACAACTCACACTCGTGCATTATTGAAGTTTAATAATGTCGGAAATGTCAAAAAAAGATAAAGTCAACACGCACATCCGATACTTGTGCCCCATGAGTTTCTCATCCCTTTCCATTCCTTCTCCGTCTCCCCAACTTGCATCCCTCCTCCTGTAACAACCCTGCAACGTTTTTACTTGCTCTTCTTACCACCTCCCCATCCCGCGCTCCCACGTCGGCCCCGTACGCCAGAAGCAACTTGACAAAGTTCGCCTTCCCCAACGACGCAGCCTTCAGGAGCGCCTCATCCTCCCTCGCGTGGACGTCCGCGCCAAAGTCCAGCAGGAGCCGCGCCACCTCCAATCCCACGTTCGCCACGGCGTGCTCCAGGGGGTGGTTGTCACGCGCGTCTGCTCGAGCGCCTCGGGCTAGCAGAAGCTCCACGACATGCTCGTGGTCGTTCTTGCACGCCATCACGAGCGGCTCGTCGTCTTGCGCGTGCACGTCGGCGGTTAAGGAGAGCAAGTGCTTGACAATCCCGCTGTGTCCGTTTCCAGAGGCTCGCACAAGCGCTTCATCGCTCCTCGCGCGAAGGTCGGCGTCGTTGGCAATGAGGTACCTTGCAACGCCCAGGTGTCCGTGCTCGCAGGCAACGACAAGGGGCTCGTCGTCCGCAACACGGACGTTGGCGCCGTGCGATATGAGGGACTTGACAATGTCCAGCTTTCCCAGTCGGGATGCGGTGATGAGCGCGGACCCGTCGCCAACATTGGCGTCAGCGCCGGCGTCAAGGAGCACGCGCGTTGTTTCCGCGTCGGTCTTGGTGATGGCGTTTATGAGCGCTGCTCCGTTCCGCGCGTGCACGTCTGCGCCGAACCCGATGAGTTGCTTCACGTACGACGCAGGCGTATTCCCGATGGCTGTCAATAGAAGGTGGTCGTTGAACCCGTGCACGTCGGCGCCCCGCTGCAGCAAGAAGAGCACGGTGTCGAATTGGAGGTGGGACGCCGCAGTGACCAGAAAGTTGGCGCCCGGCAGGTGCATGTCGGCCCCACGGGAGAGGAGGAGTTCGATGATACGTGTGTGGCCACGTTTGCACGCGGAGACGACCGCGGCGTTTTTATGGGCTACAGTGAGGCGGTCGCCGTCGCCGTCGGTGGCATTGTGGCGGGCGTCCCAGTCGAGCATGAGCTCCACAATTGCGTGTTTGTTCCAAGAGGCCGCTTGGGAGAGGGCCGCGGCGTTGTCCACGGTGATACTGGCGCCGTGTTCGAGCAGCAGAGACACCATTTCTGCGTGGCCGTTAGTGCAGGCGTTGTACAACGGTGACCCTCGAGATGTCTGTCCGTCGATGTTTCCTCCGGATGATATCAAGAGGCGAGCGCATTCCAGGTGTCCTCCAGCGGTGGCCTTGGAGAGTGCAAGGTGGACGTCCTTGTTGATCGTATCCCGGTCTGCCACTTCCAGGAGAAGCTGGAGAATGTCACGGTGGCCAAACAATGCTGCTGTGGCGATGGCGCTGTTGTAGCCATTGAGCAAATGCGCGCCGCGGTCGAGCAGCATGCGAACCTGCGGCCAACGGCTCGGTCAGTGTTGCGCAATGATTATCCCGCTCCGCAGAGAGTTCGCCACCGGCGTGTATACTCGCTCCGCGTGGGTCACTCGCCTCGGGCAAAATCCGCGGTCAGTGCTCTCGCACTTTGGCCTCGACAGGCTCCGTCAGGGCTTTCGCGCTTATGCCTCTCGTTCCCTCCGCGAAAGAGTCCTCGGTCAGCTCGATCCTCCGGCCTTTGTTCTCCGTCACAGGCCTAGCATAATGCGCACCTCGGGGAGACGACCGCGCCGGACGGCGTCGAGCAGCGGGTTGGCGAGCGCAGCGCCGTCAGTCTTGAGTATTTTAATGAGCTGGTCGACCACCCGCATGTCGCCGCGTCGCGACTCCATGTTGATGACCCATGAGGGGTATTTGTCGAGCTTGACCCATCGAGCGGCGATTCCCCGGGGGCTGGAGAAGATGGCCTTGAGGTTTTTGTTGAGCGCTTTTGTGGGGAAGGCGAGGCGGTGTGGACAGAACCAGCCAATGCGGTCAATCAGCTCCAGAGGAAGACGTTCAAGCGGGAAGGCGGGGAATGGGACGGAGGGTTGGGCGGCGGCGGGATTCTGCGCAGAGACCTCCTTGCGAGACTTGCGCGGTTTCGCCATGGCTGCCGAGTGATTGGCCCAGGTGCTGGGGTGGGGGAACTTGTGGCGCAGCACCGTCATGGCCACAAGGCATTGAATCTCTTTGACTCCCTTCCTCGTCCGATATACTCGCAGTCTGCCTCAGGACTTTCTCAAAAAGCTTGGATCTTTCCACATGACGGAGGCGGATCGAGTGGATGAGGCTGCTCAAATGCGTGCTGGGGGAGACGGAGACCTCAAAGACTTGGTATGTTTTCCCCCTTTTCAATTGCGAACCAACTTCCCTTCCTCCCTTTGCATTGATGAATTCACTTTTTGTCGCAGAGCCCTGACCTTGGTGTGAGCTACCCATTCCAAGACGCGGATTGCTTGGACGTTTCCAAGAGTGGCCAACAGGCAGCAAACAAGGAAGATGCCAATGAAGACCCTGTCAAGCGACGGGTAGTTATACTACAGTGTATGTTGTTTTTGCTGAACGCAACCTCTAATCCCAAGATTTTGATGTCAACTGCCACTGGGGGACTTCTTGATTTATCACCCCTGCAGACCAAAGAAATTTTTGAGCAACTTACTTGCTCATTTTCAGGCAACTCGTACTTGCTTGGACCTTCAGTGCTGCCAACTCGCAAGTTGCGAGTTGACGGCTTTTGCAACTTGCAACTTGCTTGGCTGAATTCGGCTAAATCACCGCTCTTCATTGAACAATGCATTTTTAGTTCAGCTCAATAGCATTAAAACTATCTAAACCGTACATGCAATATCTGTATAATTTATCTTCCACTTTTTCAACAAAGTTAGATTTCTAATCATCTCCGCCCCCAACCTACACCTCCTGTCCCCTATCACCTCCTTGGATGCAGAGAAGATCTGTTCCGATTCTGCACTACTCCCTGGAACTCCCATTATCATGTGTGCAATCCATTGGAGTCCCGGAAGGTCATTCCGCGACCTCCAATACTCCAGCACATCCTGGTCCTTCCCTTGCCATGGTTCCTCCAGGTACTGCTCCATCTCTGCCTGTGTGTTCCCTTTGCCCAAGACTTCCATTTCCAAGTCATTGTCCAAGAAGGCAGGGTTCCCCTGAGGTGTTACAAGTGCAACAGATGGTGAAACATGATCAAGCTCACCTTGGAGGAGTTCCCTTGCCTGCCCAATGAACTCCTGCTCCCAGTTCTCTTCCGCCATCCATCCGAGCTTGAGCAATGGGTGAAAATCAATGAGTTAATACAGAAATCGACTTCCCCCTTGCCCAACCAAACTTACCAACAGAGAGCATATAAAGCCAAGAATTGTCCGTTTTTCTGTAATACATCTGGAGTTTGCTCAGAATGATACTCTGTGTATCCTCTAAACATTGTTCCCTGCCAAAGTCTGCATCCTCAAGTCTATCCATCACCATGTTGAAGACTGGGACCACCATATAGAGAGTCAGGATCTTGGCAGCCTCAACTTTCTTTAGGGCAAAGGCAAGGGGCTTCAACATGCATTAGATTCCTTCTCGACCAAGCAGCAGAGGGAACACTCACCATCAGAAGCACCTTCATGTGCTTCAAGTATTCCCAATCCACATCTGTCAGTTTCCACTTCCATAACACCTTCTCCTTTGGAACAAGCTTGCCAATCTCAATGTGGTCCACAAGTGCCCAAACAATCGCATTGTAGTCAGAGCGCCATCTTGTTTCAACCAGAGTGACCAGTTCCTGTGATTGCTTCAAGGGGTTGGTAAATTGAGCAGCGTACTTCTCACAGAGTTGAGTGGTATGTCAAATCCTGAAAATGATGCAGTAGAGCTGCAATCAGAGTGAAAAAGTAGTGATAGGATGTGATAGAAGAATGTGGGAAACATTGGAAACTCACCTTTTCCACCAGTCCTTGTCCTGATGCCTCCACCATGCTCTCTTCATTGATAGTCAGAATTCGGATGTTTGCAAGGCTGCCCTTCACTGCAATGTTCAAAATATGCAGAAGGCATTGCACATGTGAATCAATGGTGTTGAAGTCCTTGTTGATCCTGTCCATGTCTGCCATTGCATGCATCATGGTGTTGTTGTTGCTCCCATTGTCAGTGGTGACAGAAAGTAGCTGTTTGTGGAAAGAATGTGAAATTGAAAAATGACTAATTTGCAAATTGATTCCACTTACCTTATGAAATACTCCAAGCCTCCTTAATGAGTCTGCAACATGGCCTGCAATTTGTTCTCTGGTATGCTGCCCCTTGACATGAATGAAATCAAGCAGGATGGATTTGAGTGTCCAATCCTGCCCAATCCAATGACCTGTCACAGCTGCAAAAGAAAACCTGGAATCCTGAGAGGTCCACATGTCCATTGTAATTGATAGCCTTTCACAGTTGGTCTGTGCAAAAATTCAGTTGAAAAACTGAGAGCAGGACCACATCCAACACTTACCTTCAAGAGCTCTGAAATGACACCCTCCACCCTTGCCATCTCCTGCAGGATGTCAAAACAAATCATCTCAATGCTAATTTCAGGTGGATTGTGGTGGAGCACTGCAAAAACCTGCTGGAACCATGGATTCTCCACCTTGGAGATGGGCTGGTTTGAGCAAGCCACCCAGTTTAGAAGGGCAGCTTGCAGCCAGTCCATGTCAACGCTCTAATGTAGTGTGTTATTATTAGTACATAAAAAGAACAGGCAGACCACTCACTTCGTTTCGCTTCTGCTTCAACTTCAACATGTCCTCAAGTGTTGGTTGGCAGATCATCTCCGGTCTCAGCTCTGTGAGTACCCTCTTGTCCTTGATTGAGTTGGCATGGATTTGGAGAGTTGTTGTCGATTTCTGGTTGGTCATGTTGTATCTGGGTTTGGCCAGTCCTGCACCCACACCCAAACCAAAACACAAGGCCTTCAAAATTAAACACTCACATTGCTCCATTCATTTTTCCCCTTCTCCAAACAAATTGTGTGGGTTTGCTTGCCTTTTGCCTGTTTCTTGAAGTGGTCATCCTGGAACAGCCAAGAGGCCAGCCTACAGGTGCTGACACGTGGCTTGCAGTCTCTCCAGCCATCTGCATCGATTGTATCCAAGAGTTCTGAATTGGAGACGTTGATGGTGGGGGTTGAGGCCTGAGACATGTTTGTATGGGTGTATATTATTTAGGCCACAATATTAGTTACAAAATAAGAGTGCAAGTTGACAAGTTAACTTGCAAGTCAAAAACGATCAACTTGCAACTTGCTTATTTTTGAAAACCAACCAACTCAACTTGCTCCAAAAATTTTTTGCCACAGACCCAACCCCTTGACATGGCTGCTCTCAGTGTAACCAGCCCTAATGTCTCAAGGGGTCACCGCTATGTCCAAATGGTCAAAAAATGACAGATGGTCTTGACAGTTCTGTGCCTTGTCAAGAAGAGGTATGCTGTATGACTTCATGCTGATTTGATTAACCCAGATTTACACTAGTATGCTTCACTTTTAGTTGCAGACAAAGGACCAAATCTTTTCATACGTTTGTGACCCTTCCTTGCACCCATCTGGGAAATTTTGGGGGACCACAAGGAAACAGTTGCAAAAGTTTTTTGAGGTCACTACCAAAGAGCAAACTGTGGCAGCCTTCAGGGATGGATTGACAAAGAATATCAGCACTATCTTCCAAATACAATAATGCATTTGTGGAACTCACCTTGAGCACCCCAATGCACTCCTTTTGGTAATTCATTTGCTTCGTCATATGGTGACCAGAGCGTTACAGCATTCACAAACAGCACAGCAGCCCACGCTGACTAAAAAGTGAACATTGACAGTAGGTTGCTTCAATGCAAGTTCAACATGAACAGTATGCAATATCAATTACAAAAAAATAAATAAATAAAATGGAGAGGTTGTGCAACACTTTATTATCACAAATTCCAGCACACAAAAATGTGGCAGTAGGAATACAATTGTGCAGCCTCACAAATCTACCAGCCAATTTGAGAGCCTGCACAACCATTGATTTCCTCAAGGAAACGGCAATGGAAAATCATAAATTTTGGGGGATTTGTCAGGTGAGCTAATGTTGGCAATTATCATCAGTCCAGTTTCTTGATGCTGACTGTCATCATCCTCCAACCAACTAGGTGTCCAATTGGGCTTGTTGGGACCTATCAAACCATTGTATCATGCAAGAACGTCATTGATTACATTGATTTTGCTACTTCTGCTACCAGGGCTCCCGGCATGCGAGAAATTAGGATGGACAAGACTAGGGACTTGATGCTCCAGTCCGAATTCCCCCTGCGCACGTAGATTCCATGGATTGGGGGAGGGGGGAAGGTTTGTTGCAAGGTCTACTGTGGGCAAGCTCTGCTCAGACTGAAACATCCATTCCAACAGACATGGGCAAGAATTTCAAAAGAAAAGAGCATGAAAAAGAAGAAGCCCAAGTCAGTTGCGCCGCGCGCCAACCGCCCTGGTGGGTTTTCAAGGGTTGCGCCCGTTGAGTTCCGTCTCACTGCACTGTTGGCAGCTCTGTCACTGCCATCTCTACCTCCTGAGATTCTATGGGATCGCATTATCGTCAAGTACCTGTCACCACGCATGGTGTTTTGGACAGCTCACACAATGATTTGACTGGTGAGCCAACAAGATCCTAAGCTTCAGTATGGACAAATCAGTGATTGCTGATTGTTCTGGGCATCTCTTTCACTCTGGTGTGGATGTTGCCAACTCATTCCTTGAATTGTACTCCTGCTGTGCAGCACTAAAATGTGCCAGCTTCCATGGACCTGCCAAGTGTCCATTGCCTGGGAGGTAAGCAGGGTCCCCATAGATTTGGTAAGGTTTGTGTGCAGGTCCAAATACTGCCCAAACCACAGTAAAAGCCATCACTATCACACTGACATCCACTAATGTGGAATATATAGAGCAGTATGAGTGTTGGGTATTAGCTGCTGTGCCACTACTTTGGCCGCAGGTTTAGATGTGCACACCTGCAGGATATGCCCTAAGCTTGGCATCACGTTCCTGCAGGTGAGTTCCATGCACATTACAACTTGTTATGTATATTTGATCACACATACACATTCCTGCAGTTTACAGGCTCATGCAGCTCACCTAGGTTGTGTAGCAATCACAATATGGAGCAAAATGAGCATGTTGTCACCCAGCAGGCTGGGTGACAGCCACTTACATGGCTGTGAGGGGTGGAGTGTGGCACAGCACGGATAGGGGCTGAGTGTGTGGCACAGTGCTGTTAAGGCAAGGCACCTTAGGTGGCACAGCATGGAACAGTTCCCTAGTATATATATTCTCCCCTGCAGGGCACAGCCCATGTTTGGTGTTGTGGTCCTGCAGGTGAGACTATGTCACACCTACTATGTATGCTTTGTGTCACTCATATATGATTGTGGTCCTGCAGCACACAGGTCTCATGGAGCACCCCTAGGTTGGGTAGCACATGTACCATAAAGTGCAAGAAGCTTGTTTAGTCCACTTCTCTGGAAGATGGTGAGGTCATGGTCTGGACTAAGAAATGGTCCTGCTAGGTGGATGATGCTCTCATCTACTGATACCATACCCTGATACTTGAGGCAATGCTGCCTCTTTCTCCCACTGTAGTACTTCCTTTGATTATGCAATGGCCATAATATCCTGCAATCCATGCCATCAATGAATCTGAAGACAGAAACAAGAGGCAAACCTGCTTCATGAATTGCCCCACAAAACTGCTTCAGCAGCTGTGGCATCAGCCAGTCTGCATCCCATCTCAAAATCTCCATATATTGTTCCTTCAGATTGCGGACACGATACAATACAATCCACAACAGTTCACCAGGGGAGGGACCAAATGTTTCCAAGAGGTCTGAGAGGCAATTGGGGAATGCCAGCTGCTTCAGAAGCAAGCTGAGTGCCTCCACACCAAGAAACATATGGCAGCCATCCAGAACAACTACCACAGGGAGCTCCAGATCTGTCCTGAGACAGATAATGTCCTCCTTTTTGAAACTGCGCTTGACTAGGTTGTGCACCAATCCCGTCAGCCCAAGCAACAATTCCCACCAGAACTCACCAAAAACTCAATAAGCAGTCTGCGTTTGACATGAAATTCAAATTGAGTCTTGTGTTCAGGTAGAGTGGCCTCTCCGGTGGGATCATCCACTCCAGCCGGGAGAGGAGGATCAACAGGGCCATACGCCGGCGCCTGCTCTTTGATTTGCATCACAGTGCAAGTCCTGACGTCAGAATTGGACGAGTCCAATGAATTGTCTTGCATGTTTTGGTGTCTGCCGGATTTGTGCGCGCTGTGTCTGCGCAAGCTGCGGGCTCGAAATGTTTTCACAATTTGTATTTGTGAAAATGAAAGTGTTGCGCAACCTCTAATAAAGGCAAGACTTGATACTTGACGACGTTTAACGAAATTTGGTTTTGGTTGCCGCTCCACTCCGCACGTTCCTTTCACTTCGTTGACCTTCGCGCCCACCTGCTTCCCCCCTCCTGGAGCAACCCCACAACGTCTTGATGGGCCTTTCTCACCACCTCCCCCTCCCGCGCACTCACGTCCGCCCCATACGCCAGAAGCAATTTCACAAAGTTTGGTTTACCCAACGTTGCAACCTTCAGGAGCGCCTTATCCTCCTTTGCGTGGACGTCCGCGCCAAAGTCCAGCAGGAGCCGAATCACCTCCAACCCCATATTCTCCACAGCGTGCTCAAGGGGTTGGTTATCCCTTCCATCTGCCCGCGCGCCGCGGGCCAACAGAAGCTCCACAACGTGCACGTGGTTGTTCTGGCATGCCTTCACAAGTGGTTCATCGTCTTGCGCGTGCACGTCGGCGTGCAGCGAAAGTAGGTACTTGACCATCCCACTGTGCCCGTTGGCAGAGGCTCGCACGAGCGCTTCGTCGCTCCTCACGCGTGGGTCGGCGTCGTAAGCAATGAGATGCTTTGCGACGCCCAGGTGTCCGTGCTCGCAAGCGACGATGAGGGGCTCGTCGTCCGCGACGCGGGTGTTGGCGCCGTGTGTCATGAGGGTCTTCACAATGTCCAATTTGCCCAGCCGGGACGCGGCAATTATCGCAGACCCCTTGGCAGCATTGACGTTGGCGCCTGCATCAAGGAGCACGGCCATGGTTTCCGGGTCGCCCTTGCTAATTGCCGTTGTGAGCGCGGCTCCGTTCTGCGCGTGCACGTCGGCGCCGAACCCGATAAGCTGCTTCACGTACGACGCGGGCGTCTTGCCGATGGCTGTCAAGAGAAGCTTGTCGTTGGACCCATGCACGTCGGCCCCGCGACGCAAGAAGAAGAGCGCGGTGTTGAATTTGAGATAAGTCGCCGCGGCGACCACGAAGTCGGTGCCTGGCAGGTGCATGTCGGCCCCTCGGGAGAGGAGCAGCGTAACGATACGGATGCGGCCCCCTTTGCATGCGGCGACGACAGCTTCGTTTTTGTGTGCCACACTAAGGCAGTCGCGGTTACGGTGAGTGGCATCGGCCTCTGAGTCATAGGGTCGGGCGTCCCAGTCGAGCAAGAGTTCAACGATTGCGTGTTTGTTCATGAAGGCCGCTTGGCAGAGGGCCGCGGCTTCGTCCATGGAGATACTGGCTCCGTGTTCGAGGAGCAGAGACACCATTTCTGCGTGGCCGTTGTTGCAGGCGTGGTACAGCGGGGCCTCCACACATTTTTGCCCGTTAACGTTTGCTCCCTCTGATAACAAGAGGCGGGCGCATTCCAGGTGTCCTCCAGTGGCGGCCTTGAACAGGGCACGGTCAATGTCCCCCTGGAACTTATCCCGGTGTGCGACTTGGAGGAGAAGCTGTAGAACGTCACGGTATCCAAGTTCGGCTGCCGCGACGATGGGGCTGTGATATCCCGTTTCCAAATGCGCTTTGCGGTCGATCAGCAAGCGAACAACGTGGATGTGACCGCGGCGGACGGCTTCGAACAGCGCGGAGTCGAGCGTAAAGCCGTCGATCTTGAGCATTGTAATAAGTCGTTGGACGACCTGCACGTCGCCTCGTCTCGATTCGTATATTGTTGCGCACACACCCGATTTATCTCGTTTGGCCCACCGAGCGGCGATTCCCCATGGGCTGGAGAAAACGGCCACGAGTTTCTTGTTGAGCGCCTGTGTGGGGAAGGCGAGACGGTGGGGACAGAACCAACCAATGCGGTCAATGACTTCTAGTGGCAGACGTTCCAGCGGGAAGGTGGGGGCAGGGACGGGGGGTTGTGCGGCACGGGGGTGCGTGAGGGAGGCCTCTTTGCGAGACTTGCGTGGTTTCACCATCGCTCTCAAGGGGATTTGCCCAGCTTGTTGCATAGAGGGTTTGAATGAACTGCCGTGGCCTTTTTCAGGCCACAAACTCGTCATCATCCAGTTGTATCACATCCATTTGGAATGAACCAGTCTCGGCCTCCGAGTAAAGAAACTGTTCTGGAATAGCCCCACTTACTGTCTTGGCTTGCGCTTGAGGCACCACCCAGCAAACATCATGCAACGGCACCCGCAACACATTGACAGGTCACCCACGCGAGTGTTCGAGTGGTCGCGATCTGACTCCGCTCGGCATTAGTCATTGAAGTGATCTAAGATCGTGTTCCTGGCTGCCCTGGTTTTAATGCAATCTGTATATGGAGTGCGGACGTCCTGCACTCGAGCCGAGTACATTTGAAGGATGGGGATGCCACACGAGAAATACTCATAGGATCGTTCAGATTGTTGCGCTCCTTGATGTGCTCGAACGCCGACGGTTGCTTGTGACCGAGGCGAGGACGAGTGACTATCTGTGAGAAAATGCACTGAACCTACCACGGAAGATTACCAGTCTGCCGTCAGCTCACGTGTTGGGAAGACGGAACAACACACAGCGTAAGCCACAAAATGCAAAACAGAGGATAAGAATACCACCTTCATTGCCCACAGTCATTCCGACGTCTCACAGTGCTCCCCAAGCAGTTCCAAACCTTCTTCACACCCCTCTTTCGCCGCCTGCATTTATTCGCAATTCTCTCCGGTATCAGCCACAAATCTGCCGACCCGAGGCCACAGCAGCTGTGGCCGTCTGTGCCACAAGTATATACGTGTTTTCCCGCCGCGCGTTCCGCTTCTTACACCTCGTCGCCTTGCGTCGCCCGCCTATAAAGCACGCTGGTTTGAAGTCCTTCTATTGGTAACTCATCGCCATCCCCAATCCGCGCAATTCTCAACTCCATTAACCATCAAACCACCATGTTCTTCCACTCCAAACACTCTTCCCTCCTCTCGCTCCGCGTCATCATCATTGGGCAGGTCCCGCTGGACTCACGCTTTGCCCGCGTTCTCCAGACTCGCGGCGCCGAGAATGTCACAGTCATCGAACGGGACGTTGATCGCTACCACCGACCTCAAGGCGGGTCCCTCGACTTGCACAACGAGTCGGGACAGGCCGCATTGAGGGCTGCGGGGCTGCATGCAGAGTTTATGAAGTTGGCAAGGCCGGAGGGTGAAGGTGAGCAAAGTCGAGCAGAGGAGGCCGTAAGGCTCATCTAACCCCCTCGTCTCGTCCCCTCGCCGGTCCAAGTCTGCCTCCTTCTGGCGAAATGGTGGTCCGTCCAGGGTTTTCCCACAACAGTATCGGCCCTCCAGCTCCGTTATCTGCGCCGCTCACTGGCCCACCACCCACCGCTCCATTGACGCTACCTGTCTTTCCCGCCCTCCCTATGTCTGTGCAGTCCTCGACCCGCTCGTCTTCTTCCACCAAGTCCCGCTCCAAGGGCAAGGTTTCCGTCCATGTTGGCCCTGCAAGGGCGTCGTCCTCCCGCGGACCACTCGAGGAGGTCAACCGTCTCGGGAGCATCCATGCTCCGGACGCGCGTGAACGTCTGGCGCTTCGATTAACCAGGCTGCAGTTCTCCCGAGAATTCGGCGTGGAATACTTGAAGGACTTCATCTACATGCTTGGTTACTGGGATCTCAGCGACGTGAGTTTCTTCGCACTTACTTCTCAAGTATCGCATCTGATTAATGCCTTCATATCGCAGCTTTCCCACCACAGCGTCGCGGACATGGTCCGCCTCGCTAACTCTGGTCAAATCTCGGCCGTGCGAGATTGGTTCTACTCACTTCCGGAGAGGGTTCAAGCTCTCTCCGATTAGAGTGCTGTAAGTCATGCTTTCGGTTCTGTTTGGAGTGCAACCGAGTGATTCCATTTCTCTAGTGGTGCCAGTGGTGGGGTGGAGAACCTCAAAACTCCACCCCATCGCGCTTGTGAACGTCTCCTATATTTTTGTTCGCCAGCATCGTGATGGGGTGGAATAACGACTTCAACATCCAAGAACCATCATGCAAAAAGGAAAATACTTTTGCCCTTCTCTTATGGTAAGTGGAGGTGAATGCTTTAAGTATTCGTTTAACATAGTTTGAATTCGTAGGAGACCGTGATGGGGTGCGCAACCACTAACCTCCACCCCATCGCAAGAAGAACTCTTTTGGCTTCATTTTTTGACGCACTATCAGGCGGGGTGGAGTCCCAAAACAGTAAATGACTCCACCCTGCCCATCGATTTGAAAATTTCTTTGTTGTTTCTCAATGGTAAGCCGAGACTTGATCGGCTTTTGGAGAGCACTGCTGACGTTGTTGCCTCAGCAGGATGAACCGAAGGTTGGCCCACCATAATTCCACTCCATCGAACCTCTACCGGCGCACGCGAGGGGGGGGGGGGTGAACATCAACTGCGACTCCACCCCGTCGCATCCACGATCACGGGAGGGCGGGCACTCTCGTTTCATGCTCACGGTCGTGCCTGTCGGTGTGTATTCAATTTGCATCCACGCCGACTTAAAACGGAGTCTAATACGTGGTTCTCTTACAGAGGCATGCTGGCCGCACTGCGTCTGACAACAAGTTGGAGCAGTGCTCGCGGAGGCTGAGTGGGTCGCGCACTCATCTAGTATCTTTGATGCCTGTGTCCACATCGTCGGACACTTTGAGCGCACTAAAGAAGAAGACGCGAGATGCAATCCAATGTGAATGTGAAAATCAATCACCTATCCATCCGAGTTTTGGGGAGGTGTGAAAGAAAGGCATCTTCTTTCAAATGTGGACCGTGACTTTCTTCCCCCCCACGTTCGAACATTTTGCTCTGATGTGCAAAGTGGAATTAGATTAACGCCACGGAAGAAGCTTTGGATGTTGATGTCAGTTGTGGGCGAAGATGTTCGAAACATGATAAAGTGAACATGTTTACGGTGTATGTAGTCGCGATAACATAATTACGTGAATGTATTTGCACATTTATGGGTGCTTATATTCGTGTGAGCGCAANGAACGAATTCATGCTTTGAGCAAATCGAATCAGCAAAACAGCCCGATGCACGCGCGCTTGCCAGTTTGCCAGAACGCTTCCTATGACACTATGAGAGTAGTGCGATAGCGTATATGTATATAGTGTGCGTGTGTACATTACTCATGGTATGAACAGTTGCTTACGGGTGACATGCTTACACGCTACCAACAATTGTGATCAGAATGGCTGCGGTTGTGTTTTCTCGCTCAGCTTCGGGCCGCGCACTGAAATATCTTGCTGCAGGCCCTAGTAAGACCTCCAGCTCTCAATAATCTACATCCGCATGCGGACAGGTGGTCCTCTCAACTCTATGTGCGTTTCAAAATCCACATGCGCTCACACCCGCCCGAGAACGGCTCCACCTCCATGACTTTGACAACCTTCCACGCCCTCTGAAGTTCCTGGAAGAACCGGGGGGTTGCGTTGGCGCCCCCTGCGTTCTCGCCTACGTACACCAGCGTCGATCCGCTATAGTGCGTGAGCGAGTCCTCTGCCATCGCGTCCGGACCAGGATATACAAGCAAGAGCGCTCGTCCCGGGTTGTGGGGAAGAGTCACGTCCGGAGTCCCGTGCAAGACCTTGCCAACCAACGCCGCGGATTCGTTCTCACAGGGGCCAGGCGAATGCTCCGTCGCCCTGCCTTTTGCGACGGGCTCATCGTCAGCGCCCGGCACGGCGCTCCAATCATCGTACGCGACCACATCGACACCCGCGGTCCGCAGTGCCTTCTCCCAGTGACCCACTCCGGCGCCCATCTCGACAATCGGCTGGCCAAGTGCCGCGATGGCAGAGACGGCGTCGGTAGTCGGTTTGGTGCACCCGTACGAGGACAGGTAGGCCCGACGTGATGGCGCCGTGGGGCCGTACAGGATGCGCTGATTGGAGGGGAATTGTGGTATGGTGGTCAAACGCTGAAGAGGGGACGAGTCGCGGCAAGAGCATCATTGCATGAGTCACAAAGTCCACATCCTATCAGTGAAACTTATGTCAGCTTTCGGCTGTCCACGTTGTTTGTTGCTCGAGTACACTTGACCACAGAAGCAGCCCCTACCGCCGTCCGCGACCAGTCAATGACTGCGTAGCAAAACATTGAAGCCATTCATGTCATCTTTCGGTGTTCAAGTGCTGTTCAAGTACCCCCGTACGATCATGCTGTTCCGTCTCTCAAATGCACCACCCTCGGTCCCAAAACCACCGCTCGCAACCTCGAAAGCTCGCACACACGCACGCACCTCACTCTCTTTCTCGACCTCCTTCCGCATAGCGTCCAGCCTGCCCTCGAACACACTTCGGGCCATGACACGATCCCGGCCCTTCATCCTGACGGCATCGTCGGCCCACCGCGCGACATCCCGCCGTTTCTGGTTCATGTATTCGAGCAGAGCCGTTTGCGCCGCGGCGCGATCCGGAAGCGCTGTCAAGAGGCAGGGGCAGTCGGACGACCAGGGGGTCGCAGGTGTAGGATCCGAGGAGGTGAAGAAGGGGATCGAAAAGAGGGACAAGGCGGCGAGGCGTGGCGCCGTTGTGGTGGTGAAGCGGCGGAACATCAATGGGTGGGTTGGAGGGGTGGGAGTGTGGTGGCGGGCACTCTGGACAAATTCTGCGTTGCACTACAGTGCGATGAAATGCCGTCGTACAAAACTACACATGATCATTCACAATGAGTATTCGAGGGTCGTGTACGAGTCCCTCCCATTAATTGACTTTCGGGGGACAAGACGAGATTATTGTTAACTAGGGATTGCTTCGACGGATACGGAATCGCTGGCCAATCGCGGTCCACAACGTCCACCATTCTGGGTGGCAAGCGAGGAGAATAAATGCGTGATTTGAGACGTGATCAATGATGTGAGCGGGCACAGCGCAGCAGGGGGCAACTTACTGAGCGCCAAGTACGTTCCGGGGCGAGTTTTCCCACTTGGAGGGGTCCCAATCTGCGGGGTCCCAGTTGGTGCCGTACTCGGCGATACCCATGTCGTCCCAGACGTCCGTCTTGGCAAACAGCGAGGGGTTGCGAAATGCGCGCGATGACTGCAGACGAGTAATAGTGAGTGCCAGTGGTCAAAGTTTGCCTGCCAGCAAGCAAACGTCATTACAAAGGTGATATTCCCCACGGCAAAAATGAGTGAGAAGATAATCGTACCTCGAGCGCCTCGTCGCATGTCCTGGCTGGCGGCGGTGCAAACCCCCAGTTGTCCACGTCCGATGTCTCCTTGGGTCGCATATGCCTTCTTCGCTCCGCGGCAAGCACTTCATACGCGTCAAGATCCAACGGTTCTGTCTCCTCTTCGGGCAGGAGCGGGGCAGGAGCAGACGATTTGGGGCCCAATCGCGTCGCCAGGAGTTGACCACCCGCTCAGTGCCGGAGAGTCCCTGCGAGCCAGAGCAAATAAGGCGCTCAGATCCGCTCCGTGGCCTTCGGGTTGGTGCGGCACGTCCGCGGGAATGTAGGGTGGGGAGACTGGCTCTGGGGCGTGCCCGTTCCCAACAGGGCCCGAGGTCGATGTGGGCTGTGAATCACTCTCCCCAGAGTTTTTTTAATTGTCGCTCGCATCGTCGTCGCCGTAGTCCACCAATCCCAGTGCCGCCATGGATTGTAATAAATGTAATCTTCACTTATGTGACCACGGCAGCAACGGCAGCTCACCAATCGCATTCGCTCTCCTGCCCGCAATCGCACTTCCCTCATGGCATTTTCTCGACTACAGCTTCGCCCCCGCCACCCTTGCGCTGTAGTGCCTGCGAAATCGTGTCGACAGCCAACCTGTCGCCTTCTGGGTCGCATCTTACAGTTTTCTGGAACCTCAACTTACTTGAATATCTCCTGCGGGACGGGACGCCTCGGCGCCACCATTTTCAACTTCAAGGGCTCTGTGGTCACTAACGGCGACTCCACCCCATCGCATTCGAGAAACTTCAAATGCTCATATTTTTTTCAGTGGTGAGCTATTCTTGTTTTCTTGCTCTCTGTGGCATCTCGTCTGACCTTAAATCTTTGCGATAGATCGCTTCTAATGGTGGGGTGGAGCGACGACGAGAAAGCCTCCACCCTTCCCCTTTCACCCTCGAACATGGTGGGTGGGGGTCGCACAATGGATATACTCCATCCCATCCCTGTTTTGGGTAAGTCGCCAATGTACCATGCGTTACATTTGCTTGAACCAATTTTAGTTCGTAGGATGTCCCTGGTGCGCCGTGTACCTGGTGAATAAACGACGAGCTCGTCTGAGATAGTTTGGTGAGTGTTTTGTCGTCATTCTCTTCAAACGGGTTGGACCCTGACGTTTTTGCATATCTATTACATGCCCTCTCTCAGTTAGCAACACTTTGCGCTGGCTGAGATGCACATGGAATCGTATCAGCAGCACGGACGAGCTTTGATGTTTGTGCCTATTGTAGGATGTGGCTTAAGCGCACTGAAGAAGAAGATGCGAGATTCAGTATGAAGACATACGCGAACATGTTTACAATTAATGTATTGAGTCGCGATAACATGATAAATTGAACACATTTGGGAATGGATTGAATGTCATGTCCGCGTGGAGGTAATGAAAACTTGACGCACGAGTGTTCTCTTTCAACGCCCGGAAGGCGGTCCACCACTCAAAAAAGTGTGAAAATAATGTTCATGGTACGGTGACGTGTATTGCGTTTAGCGACCAAATTGAGCCAAAGCGAGACCCACAGTAAAAAGTTCGACGCAAACGGGATGTACCGGACGGCACCTAGAGTAGCGATTCCGAGCGATGCTCTCCTCAGCTGCACCATATTGTCCATCAACAGTCGCTTGATGGTCGATTGGAGTATTTTGCTTTGGCCGAGCGGGACGGACCTACTAGGGGCCACAGAGGTGTCAAGAGAAACTAGCTCACCAGACAATGCAAACACACTCGCCACCGGGCTCGGACTCCGAGTCGCAGGATGACTTTGCCAACACACCGCGCCATCTAAAGAAGAAGAAGAAGAAGGCACATTCGACTTCAAACCGTACGGCCTTGCACACAACCGACCCATCGCTCCCATCCTTCTCACTTTCTCCCTCTCTTAGCGGCCGATGTTGCACTCGCTATCTCTTCAATCCTGAACACCAACTCTTCCCGCTCCAAAAAACAAGTGAGGCTCATCGATTGGCCTTTCTGTCCATCCCACCTTTGACACTGAAATCCCATTGCTCAATAACAACCTTTCGTTCAGCACACTATCCTCTCCTCCGTACCCCTTCTTGAGCAGAAGCTCGACAAGGCCAAAGTTGAGGCAAAGGCCAGGAGAGCAATCGCGGCACAGAGGAAGCAGCTTAGGCTCGTGGGGAGGGTCACGGATGTTCAGGAAGGCGGAGATAGGGAGAAAGCACTCAGGAGGATTGCGACAAAGGGTGGTGAGTTGTGAAAAGAGAACGGAACAAGGCGGAGCTGGATGGAGTGAGGCAAAGAGCGTTGAAGTCGAGTCAAAGTTCGCGGAGCAAGTTGAGCGAAGGGAGACGGCATCCGGAGACAATCTGTTGGCACAAGTGACCCACTTTTCGAGCCGACTGAGGCGCATTGGCCACCCGTGGAGCATACCCCGGACGAGGAAGAGGTCGTCCCTTTTGAGGGGAAATACAGACGTGCCCGCCGAGCCGAGGAATGGCAAGTGCAACTGCTGTTGAGAGGCATTCTAAATGGATAGGATATGGCGCGGAGTCGACACGCTGGTGGAGGCGAGTAGCTTATAAAGCGTTGTCAAGCGCGGATGGGGAAAGGACCATTGTGCATGAGTGGACACCGAGGCATTATCTCGAACTGGAAAATAACGAAAGCCAGGTGGAGCAGGCCATACAACGGAGAGATTTTATTATGGCTCCCCGTGCATCAGGTTCAGGATGCGGTTCAGCCCGTGTGAAGGCTTCGCGCACAGCCGTACGCTTTGTACGAACTGCACTCCTCCATGACGGTGGCGCAAATTGTTTGGTTACTGCTGCTCAAAATTTCTAACGCTCGACCCGCCCTCCCNCCCCCCTGCCCACTCCCCAGTCGTGAAACTCTTCAACGCCATCCGCACAGCCCAGTTCTCGGCAGGACAGGCCGGGCAAGGATCTGATGGCAAACAAGCCGCGAAGGCCGTGGAGGGGGCGAAGGAACAGGGTGGGTATTTTCTGTTGAAGCGGTGACCGTGGAGGGAGATCAAGTTCATGTGGAACGGAAGGTGCCAATTGATCAAAGGGTGGATGCAATAGGCGTCGCTTCTGGGTCGGGGGACGAGTCTGAACGGTTTAAAATGGGAGTCGGTCCCGCTCACATCGTGCTGCGATGCCCATTTAAGGGCTGATCTAAACTGCACTGCTGCGGCGGACACGTGTGGGGGATGATTCTCTTGGAGAGCCGGACTGGCCGACACGGACTTTGTTGGCGCACCATTTCTTCAACTAGCATTATGCTCTTAACCTCCCACACCTCCTCATCCCCCCAAACTTCGACCACGTCGACTTCCAGCCCCGATCACCCGCGCTGCATTCCTCGCCCTTCTCAATCCCACCTCACAACCCGCCTCCACCTCATCCCGCACCGGATCTTCTTCCACAACCGCCGCAGCAAAATCCGAGTTTAAACAAGAAGAGCGCTGGTCCGTCCTGAGGGATGGAAAGGAGGCCAGGCTGGGCGATTGGGAGAAGGGCGATGATAGCGGGGAGGAGGGCGAGGATGAGGAGTTGTACTGAGAAGGGGGTGTATTTTTGGAACGGGATTCTGTTGGTGTGGTTGTTTGGTTGTGGCTGGCGCGAATGGACAATGGCAGGCCACAAAACGAACTTCAGATTCTTCTAGATAGCATTTTCATATCTGCTTATGCATGAAATATTTTCAATGAGTGGTGAAGCTGGTGTTGCAATTCCTAAACTTTTATCTTTTCATACATGCAACGTCTTCCACCACTTCGGGGTCACACCCTTTCGGTCGTCTCCCTCTACGTCCCTACACCTCCAGATGGCGAACCTGCTACCAAATCGGGCGATTCTGTCAGCGAGATCGGCGGATCGATGGTCCACCTCGTCTCAGGTGGAGATGACGGAACTGCGAGACTCTGGAGCATTGCGTTGGACAAGAAACCTGACAATTCGGATGTGACGATGCGAGCCAAGGTGCTTCGAGCCGTAAAACTAGGCAGTGGAGGAGAAGATGAAGCAGCAGTGAGTTCCTCTTGCCTTTTGCGTACGACCAGGATTCCGATCATTCCGATTGAATTAAGGTCTCCGCAGTCTACGTTAGTCCATCGCTTGACCGCCTTCTAGCTGCCCATGGCCCGGTTGTACGTTAGTTCCCTTGTGGTGTTTGACTCACAGCTCCCGCTAAAAGCTTCAATAGGTGCACGACTTCGCCCTAACTTCTACAACTCCTCTGATTTTGACCGGGAAAGACGCCGTGAAACGTTTTACATCCTCCAGCGTTGGGTCCTCCGAAGAGGCATCAGATCTCCAGGCAGAGGACAGCGAGGAGGTGAACGGCATCGATGTCAGCTCTTGTGGAAACTACCTGGCACTGGCAAACGATGCTGGAAACGTAAAGGCGTGGCCCCTTCCGACGCACAGAGACGAGAAGGGCCCGGAGAATAACTCCCAAACTGGTACCGCTTCTGACCACACTGTCAAGGAGAAAATTGTGGTGGAACAGTGGGTGCCATCGACTAAAAGCGAGGTCTCATCAGCTTCAAAGCCTCAAAAGGAGTCACGCAAGGGAGCGAAAGCAAAAGGAATATCTGGTCACACTAACGTACGTTAGTTTCAAGCAATCATGTCCGAACCACATCGAATTAACCCCCACCTTTCCATAAACCCAGATTGTCACTTGTGTAGCCTTCTCCCCTCTCCTTCCAAACCCTTTGGCCAACCCACCCCCGCCTCCACCCGTGATGGAATTAAACGAACTCTGGTCGGCAGGAATGGACTATCAACTCTTGAGATGGAAGCATTTCACCGACGGGAGAGATGCCGTCGTGGTTGAAGGCTGGGATATGAGTGAGTAAAGAAGTTTTGCTTTCATTTTTCATCACAAAATTCTGATAAGATGATGCAGGTACGCCGCACCCCACGACTTCAACGATCAAAGGGAGTGCCACCTCGGGAACCACATCTTTCAATCCTCCCTTTCTCACTAGCCTATCACATCACCCATCTTCTCGTACACCGCGTCTACTCGCTGTTGGGACAGGCGATGGGTCCATCGAAATAATGGCGGGATGGGACACTTCCGGGGCGGTTGGGAACACGCACAACGGCTGGAATGGCCTGGAGTGGCAGCGAGCTCTCCGACTCGAGGGTGGTCATGGTTGGACAGTGACTGGCTTGGCGTGGATTGACCACCATGTCAGCATAACTCGTCAGGAGGACAACGCGCCCTCCGCTGCAAGTGCTTCTTCCTCTACAGTCGATCGACAGTTCCGCCTTTTTTCTGTTTCGCTGGACGGGAAACTCATAGAGTGGAAGATCACGCTCTCCCCACCTCCCCGTTCCAAGAAGGCACGCGTTTCACGTCCTCCTCCTAAGGATCCTACTCCGTTGTGGAAATGGGGTTATTCGATCGGAGAGCAGATTGAAACAGGGAGAAAGTTAGAGTGTCTCACTGTCACCCGAGCTGGAAGCAACTGGCTGGCTGCCATGGGGGGTCGAATCGAGAACGACACAGTCGATTTGAAAAGGGCAGGAGATATTGAATTATACTTAATACAATAAGTTGGACAAAGTGTAGGGATGATACAAAAAAATATGTATACCACTAGATTTGATGGTGGATACCGGGTGTGGGTGGATTCGACTTCTGCGGGGACCGTTCTCGTCATCCTCTCCACATCTGCGGGAGTTACAGGCGTTGGAACACGCCCCAATGCCCTGCATCCATATGTTCCACCTGTCTCACGGGTAAGGTGCCACTCTCTGTTGCCTGGTTCCGCGTCACGCCTTCAGGAGTGAAACGAAGGCACAGGGAGAGCGATTCCCCTTCGACTTGGGTTTCTCGAAGCGAGCAGGTAGACCCTTCTTGGAATAGCCGTATCGAGGTGCTTCATCAAGTTTGAAGCCACTCTTGTCCATGGCCATCCAAGTTTCTCGAGGCAAGTCCAGCATTTGTCTTTGAAGGTCACAATCTCCTCCTCCCTTCCACGTGCTTCTGACGCCACGTAAGTGAGTTTCTTTCTTGTGATGACGTGCCTCTTCAAGATGTCGCTGATGCTCTGCTGCGTCAAGGTGATTCCAAACGTTTCGGAATACCCACTTGACAGCATCGCATTGGCGTCTTGCTGGATCCATCGACATCCAATCACAAGTCTTTTCCTCCAGATCTTCAGTGCACTTTTTTTCCTACCTCTGGTTTCCGGTTTGTCATCCAGAAAGTTCTCCTCAGCATGCAACTAGTTGTAGATGGTCTTGCGGGTAACGTCAAATGCTTCCGTCAAAAAATCCACCTTTTACATCTCCTTTCGCTTGAAGTAGTTTGCAGGCCCGGATGCACCTAAGCATGTGTCTTGTTGCCCACACAATCCGTCCGCAGCTGACCTCTAATCGTCCGCAGCCAACACGTCCATTCCTCTCCATGCGCCGCCTTCTTCGCTCGCTGCACGCACACGCACACGCACACGCGCCCTCTGCATCCCTCGTGCGATCCATGTCCCTGTCTGCCCTGTCCCTCTCCGTCGCTGCCGCATCCTCGCACTCCTCATCTTCACCTCTCGCCGCTCAATCCTCCAATTCGCTCACTCCCCCGCTTTCCCCGCCGTCGACGCCGCCACAACCGCCGCAGTCCTTGCCCAACTCTCCCTCACCTAAAACTCCCACTCGCGAGTTTGACTCCCTCGTCGGGGATCTCGCGCATCTCGCTCCCGTCTTCTATCTTCACGGGAATAACATCGAAGTCATGTATTCGCCAAACGATTTTTACTCCACGCTCAAGGTGACTCGTCACTTCCCCCACTCAAACTCATTCCGTCCATCTCACACCATGAACGCATTCTGTTTTCCGCACCACGACCTCCAATGCACCGCCTCCTCCTCTCCCCGTAAAGCAAGGAATTGCCAATGCGAAGCGCCGCATAGTCCTCGCGTCGCTGTATATCGGCCACGAAGAGCATGAGCTCGTGAGTGTCCTCGGTGAGATACGGAGATAACATTCGGTGGAGAGCAGCATAAAGGCGATGAATTGTTTGTTCTATTACTGGACGTTTCCTAAGGAAGATGGTGGGAGGATATGTGGAAGCCAACTCCACTCATTTTCTGAATGTATCCAGGTGCTCATGCACTTGGTACAGAACGCCTTCTTTGCTCGGATTGAATTGACCGTGCGACTATGGATGGATTTTTGAGACGGAAGATGGACACGTTGTATCCACGAACACCCTTCTCACACAATACCCATCCCCAACCCCCACCCCCCCACCCCCACCCGGGCCGACACAGCTCACTCACCTACACACAGCTCTATCCACCCGACCACAACTACACATCACCATTCTCATCGACCACCTCCGCTCGACACGCCCTGCCCCAAACCCCCTGACTCTCCTTCAACCTCTACTCGACTCGTTCCCGGACCGCTGTGTTGTAGCCACCTACAGGACACCCGAGGCGTCCGGCTGGAAGGCGCGAGTGGGGAAGCGGTTCGTGGAAGGTTGGGGTGTCATGCATGGAAAAGTGTATGTGTGGGATGATGTGGTCATGTTGGGAGGGTGAGTGTTGCAGTTCTTGGGATGGCAGGGCTGTCTGAAGCGGGCGCATTGGGTGACCCGCATCGCCCCTCTCTCCACCTACTCACACAAATCCAGTGCCAATCTCTCCCACGACTACTTCACTACCCGTCAAGACCGCGCCATCCTCTTTCGCGACGCACCGCTGGCAGACCACTTCGCCAGCCTCGTCGACACTCTCACGGGTTGGTCCTACCGCCTCCTACAGTCAATTAACACCTCGTCATCTTCCCTCCCTACGACCCTGGTGACTGAAACACACCAGCGAGGCGTCGAACTGGCTTTCAGGCCCCCACCTGTCGACCCCGCAACCAACCCCCGCGCGTTCAGAGCCGAGGCCGGAGCGGCTTTGGCAGCGTTTCTCGAGCGCGCGCGGGAGTCGCATTCCGCGCTGGGAGGGCCAGGTGGGGCCACACCCACGGAGGACTCTTCTGTCCCCGACACCGCCGTCATACCTACATTCCAAGCGGGCCCTCTCGGACAGCGGCAAGACGAGGCGGTAGTTCGCCGCGTGGTGGGCATGATGGCTCGCGGGGGCGGTTGGAAGTGGTTCGCGTCTGGATATTTCAACGTGGAGTCAGGAGTGTGGCGTGATGTTGTGGGGGGTAGAGGGGGGTGGGAGGTCTTGACGGCGGCGCCCGAGGTGGGTGTTTTGGAAGGTGTTGGTGATGTCATCTACCAACGTTCGTCAATTCGCTTCCGAAACACGTCCATTAGGCGAACGGCTTCTACCAATCCCGAGGTATCTCGCGGTTCATTCCTCACGCTTACACGCACCTGGAGCGAGTTGCGTTCGAAAAGGCGCGGCGGGCGGGTCAAAATGGGGTGCGGATTTGGGAGTGGAAGAGAGGTGGATGGACCTATCACGCCAAAGGTGTGTAGTGGATAGCCGACGCTGTCGGATGGACCTCGGACATACACCGACACCCCTGCACTCGTTGAACCCCCTCATACCCACTGTCCTCGGTAGGCCTCTGGCTCTCACCTCCCAAGGACCCTTCCCACCCATTCATGACTGTGATCGGCTCGACCAATTTCGGCAAGCGGTCTTTCACAAGGGACGTTGAAACCAACGCTGTTGTGGTGACCACGAACAGGCCGCTGAGGGAACAGATGGCGGAGGTGAGTTCAGGGGGGAGTTGGTTATTGATCTTGGTCCGAGACACATTCTGATGTTTGGCACTGTGCAATTTCCCTCGCCGATATGTTACGGACAGGAGGTGCGCAGGTTGTGGAAGGATGCCGAGCCTGTCGGAGAAGAGACGTTTCGTAGGCATGATCGGAGAGTCCCAGTGTGGGTCAAGTTGGTGACGTGGATGTTTTCGAGCTCGTTTTAAGTTAAGTAGAGGGGTAGATAATTACAACGCACTGGGCGAACTAGAACAAAGCGGTTTTGGTGTTGCATGTGGAAGTATTGCATATGTATCGTTATATGCAGACAGGGCACAAAAACTCTCGCTACTTCGAATGTCGTTGGAGTACTAACACATGTCATTGTACGACCAAATTCAATTCGATTACATTTACTAAGTACCCATTAATCATTCACCAACATGTATAACTACCAAAACTGATGGGGTAATCAGCAAAGTTCCAGCTGCTTTTAACGGTCAACCCAGATGCCACCATATACCACCTCACCGCCTCAACTTCTGGTCCAAGCTCGCCCTTTGCTGCGCCAGCCAACTGGTTCCGGGACTTCCGGGTGCCTTGGCACCCGCGCTCTGGGCAGCCTGGCCTGACAACCCCATCCCCCTGCGTTGGAGCTGCATGCCCACATCGTACCAAGCAGACATAACCAGGCGCTGCTCTCGCCGCGCCGAGCTGCGCACTTCTTCGAGGGTATCTTTTGTTTCCTCAAGAGTCTGTCGGAGCCTGGCAATTTCAGCATCTTTGGATTCAAGTTGAGATCTGAGCGAGGACACGGCTTCGGAGAAGGTGGATTCGTCCTTCGATGGGATAAAACAAAACAAAATCGAATCGATGGTCTAAACACAACGGGGACTTCGAATAGCTCACCGTTCCACTTCCGTTCACAACTCCAGCTCTCAATTCTTTGATACTCGCGTCTTGGGTCACGATATAGTCTTTGGCTTTCTTGAGGGCCTTCTCCAACGTGCTGTTTCGAAACTCTAGCTGCTTGCTCTTCTCAACCTCGGCCGCCAGTTTGGTGAGTGATTCGGCGAGGTCTGAGCTGCGAATACTGTTCCGGTCGCAATGCGCGCCAGGGCAGCGTCCAGTGGGGAAGGAGAGTGGGAAAGGGGTTGTCATACCAAGTGTGAATGCGAAGTTTGGACAACGAACCCGTGGAAGTAAAGATCTCACCTATTGGTCTTGACATCCGCGAGCTCAGCTCGGGTAGATTCTAATGCTGCCTTTGCGAGCTCCAGTTCCTTTGCAGTATGGATTTGCCGCGTCTCTTCTCGTAGCGCCCGTGATCTCGTATCGGCCAATTCGCGCTCCAAGTGAGACACGCGATCAACACTTGAAATGCAAAAGGAAAGAGAGTGACACCAATATTGAGACCTTTAAGCAAAGCGCAGCGGTCTTACAGGTGAGCTCGGTCATCTTCGTCTTCGCGAGCATCTCTCGTTGCTGCTCGTGCCGCAATTCCTGTGCGTGAATAGCTCTCAACAGGCGGCACTTCCAACGGTGTTTTGTCACACGACATACCCGAAACGTCTGCTTCTGCGAGTCTCTCCTCGAGTTCTTGCATCCGCACCTCCGCCTCTCGTCGAGAGCCCTCTTCTTTCTCCGCATTGTCTCGCCATCGTTTCGCGTCTGCGTCGGCCAACTCCTTCTCCCTTGTCAGCATCCTCAACTGCGACTCAAGTTGCTCCAGTTGGTATCGATCGCCCGCTCCATTCGCCCGCGCTTCGATCAGCTGAGTGTACTCTCTTCGAACGTGTTCCAACTCTGTGCGGAACGCGTCGCTCTCGTCGCGAGCCGTGGTTAGCAGACGGCGAAGTTCGCCTGCTTCTTCAGCCCGTTTGCGATACCGCTCCAGTGCCGCCTCCGCTTTCGCGCACTTTTCAGAAATGAGGCGAAGGGAGGATAGTTCGTCGCGGAGTTGGGGCACCTCGGCGGCATCTCGAGCAAGAGAATCGACCTACACAAGTCGTAAAACACTCGTATGAGTATGGAGGGGCGCTGGCTATCTTTTTCTCTCAACATACTTTGCGTTGTAGTTCCAGTAGAAGTTCCCGCTCCTTTTCGTATCGTATTTCAGTTTCGTGGCGCCGAGCCTCACTCACTTCGCTGCATTATCGGATACCGAATAAAGGACAAGGGGAGTTGGAATTAAGTTGTGAAGGGGAGGTTGGGCGGNCGGGGGCCGGGGGCGGAAGTAAAAATTGAGGTTTTCATCTGGGATAGTGCCCACTTCCTCCTCCCAGCTCCACAACCTCACATCTCTTTTTTCAAGCCATCGATTTCACTTTTTAATAGAAAGTCGGTCTTTCCATCTCTTTGTGCCTGCTTTAGCTGACTCAATTGATGTTCGAGATCCATCACACGTGCGTTAAGCTGCTCAGCATCAACGATGGCTTGATCCTGATTAAATCGAGACGAACAGAAAGTTGAATACCACCACAAACAAACAGGCAATAGCCGAAAAGAATGCTCTTCCCTCCAGTTTCCGAATCAGCTCGAAACCGCATCACGTTTGACACATTGTTTCGACTCGAACGATTTATTCCCCATACATGAAGGACCCACCAGTTGCTCCCGATAATCTGCCACCTGATCAAACAAAACAGCGTTCTCCTCGGCGAGCCGTCGTTCACGCTCAGATGCTGTAACATCAGGAAGACCATCTATCTTGGAGTGAGCAGAAATGTCGAGCTCCGATTCGGGTTCGGCCTCGCCTGGTGCATCAACTTCCTCATCCCTATCCATAAAGGATTGATTCATCACATATTCTTGGAGCACAAGAGTATCGAGCGATAACTCACTCATCAGGGACATCTCCTTGCAATCGCTGAATGACGTTCTCAATTACCACCATGAGTGCATGTTGTGAGGTTTGGTCCAGGGATTGAATCAGCTGGATGTATCGTTGGTTGTCCTCACACTGTACTGCGGCAGCCACTACAAGTGCCGCTAGTTTGAGAATCTCCTGGGTATCCCCATCACGGGCAACGGCATTTAGGTTGGGTTGTTCCAGGAGCTGAACTGACAATCCCAAGACTTCCTCGAAATATCCGTTGATAAGCTGAGAGAGGCGCTTCAGATTATTGTACTTAACGACCCAATTAGGATCGCTTTCCAACGTTTTAAGGGAGGCAAACCAGGTGGAATCGCTGAAATGCAAAGGGAAACCTGTTGACAACGCGACTTGAAGAAACCACGAGACAGTCCCCCATTTTTCGCCGATGATCCACCTCTATCATCTAAATTTTCGAATTGGATCAGTGCTGAACTTACATATCAGTCAGGATCGCTGCAAACGCCCGCCCATCGCCCAGGTCGGCAACACCAGACGAAGTGAGACCCGCAGGCGACGGTGCGAGTACCGCGTTTACCCACGATACCACGCCTTTGGTAAGATTGGGCGAATTAGTGACCATCGTCGAAGATTTGTATGTGCCAATAAGTGTGTCGAAGGTTTTTCCAAACCGCCCGATTCGCATTCTTTATGTACTAGTAAGAGCGGTTGAATAACATGCAAATATTTGGAACAACCAGCGTGAATGCAACATCAGAATACATTGTGGAACAAATTCATTCCAACAGGCGCTGCCCTGGCGCACAAATGAAGGTGGCATCTCAAATGAATCTCGCATCGATGAAAAGGATTGATCATTTGCGCGCTGAAATAGCAGAAGTAGATTCGAACATAAGGTGGGTTCCTTTCGCCTTTTTTTGATATGGTTGACAGCCAGAGCTGCAGTGCATGGAAGCTCTAGATTCATTCTTGACCCCGCAGGTCGATCTACAGCGAGTTGGATGCAATTGAATCATGGGACAGGGATCAACTGACTGTGTTCCTACAATCTTATGTGGCTCCATCGAATCCAGCGCTCCCAGATGGCAGTCTTCATCTACTGACGGCATCTTTCGAGGGTTCTCGCCTTGTTTCAAGTTCCCTGTCTGCGCAACAACATCAGCCTGTAGCACAGTCCTCCCATCAAGACTCACGGAAACCCCCAATCCCACCCTCTGCCGCACTGCCACCGCCATCGTTGTCATTCGCTCAAGTCGACTCCATGGACATTGTCTCTCCTCGCGACGCTGAAAATCAGGCCTCTCCGGCATCTGCTGTTCCCCCTGGAACTTCTCCATCTCATCGACAATTCTACATTCGTCGCCCAGGTGCTCCCGGCTCATCATTTCCCGCTCCTGACGATGAGCCGGGTGAAACTTCAGGTGCCGAGACATCAGATTCGGGGATTTCCGATAGACGGACGGCTAGTGGGCGTAACACTGACGAGGAGAGGATGAAAACATGGCGCAAACTGATACTTCGAGTCCATGATGACATTTCCAACTTGCGATGTGGTCCAAAGTATAAAAATCTCCACAGACAAGAGGATCAGGAGATGAATAAATGTGTAAGGGAGCGTGTGGACTTGGACTCCATAAAGAAAGGTGTGAGGAACGGGGTGAGTTCCCACTATGTTTTATTCCAGGACAGTGCCATTGGAGCGTTGACTGAGGATACCGGAGCTCTGTTTGCGCTCCCACCGTAACTTTGACACCGAAGTTTAACCTTTGTCTGTTGACCCAGACAATAACCACCACCGCCCAGTTTCATCGTCATGTTCTACTTATGACACTGAACCCGCTCATGTTTTATCGAGAGGGAACACCAAAGTACTCTGAAGCTGCCGAGCTTCGTGCACAGGCGGAGGAGATCGTGCGGAACTGTCGAATGAATTTGGAGCGTGCCCAGGGACGGAGAAAGGAGAGCTTCGGTGGTTCCGAGTGGCCTCCGCCTAGAGGGGATAGCATGAGTAGTGTTGTTTCGATGGGCAGCTGTGAGTTCATTGGTGAAAAAAATTGAGGGGTACCGTCGCGCTGACACCTGCTGTTGAACCAGACCATTCTGATATGGACCGCTCCTCGCCGATTCCGCCTGAAATACCTCAAGTACATCAACCTCAACCTATCGCTTCGATCATTCCAAAAGACAAAGACATGAAAGTGGAAGGGCCCCCAATAAAGAGGCAGAAGGGGAAGTAATCGACATTGTTTAGTACACTACAATCTTTTGTATATACACTCGTTTGCCTTTTCTCGAATGTATCGATTTTGAATCAGTGACCGTGACTGTCGAGTGCCAGCATTGATGTGTTCGGGCACGAATCACGACAATACAGTCAATTGTCCACTCGCCCCGCTTCTCTTTCTTCGTCGTATGACTGAAAATCCCACTTCTGAACCACCACCGGTCGCAATACCGGCTGCCCCTGATTCAGGAGCCAACGCAGAAGCGTCGGTGGACGAAGGGGTGAAATTGGAGCCCAACGGAGAATCTGCGCCACCAGCAACAGATGCCAAGGACAAGGGCAAAGAACCCGCTGATCAGGTCATGGACGAAGTTTCTGGAGGAGATGGGGACGTGAGTGGCGACGGCAAGGTCCCATTGGCCCGCATTATTCAAATCGTCCGCTTTCCTTCATCCAAACCTTTACATGCATTTAAACTCTGTACGGCGTCAAATGGCTTCGAAATTTACGTCTCTGGTTGGTGGCTACATTGCTTCATCGCCCATGTATTATAGAACCCTACCACCGAAACATTGCGAGAGGCGGAAGCCCACTTGCAGGAGCTCATGCAACGGAAAAGACAGACGGAAAGAAGTCTTGTGAGTTAGATCAAGCATACGTGCTGCAGTGAAGCTCATCTGGTGAGCTCGCGGTGGTTACATAGGCCAGCCTTGAGAACCAAATCTACAAGTTCGAGACGTCTTACTTGGAGGACACTGGTGCAATTGGAAACATTGTCAAGGGCTTTGATGGATACGTGAATATGCAACGGGGCGCCACGAAGCAGAAGCAGAAGGTTGCGGAATCTGACAGGGTATTCTCGAGGAGCTCGACCACATACGAGCAGGTGAATATCAATGCTCAACGTCTCTTTGTTTCTTTTGACATATTCGTTCGCCTCTGCTCAACTGCAGTCAATCGCACACATTCGTGAGAAGGAGGCTCGACAAGAACAAATGAAAAAACACCGTCTGTCCTCTGAAGGCCCCCTGATGAGTGTCAACGTTGCTGCTGCCCAGTCTACGTTGTCCAGTATGCAACAACAGCAGATGCTTTCTCCAAACCAGAAGAAGAAGAAAAAGAGATGGAGTGGGGCGGACGAGGACTATCGATAATTCCGCTTGCGCTTTGGAGACTTGTAGATATTTCACGTCGATACATTGCATTTTTTTGTTTCCCCGTCGAATCACATACATTTATCACAGCCGATTCCGTACCCTGCTTCCATGGTCGAGAGATATTACGCCGAAGAGTAATGATATAAGCTCTCCCGTGTAGCGTCACAAAATGGGGGAGGCGAGACGGAGAAGATGCTTTCATGCCGGTATCAAATTCAATTGAATAAATACTCATAATGATAACAAGAAGCATATCTACAGTTACAAAATCGAGATCAAAATCAATCATCACTGGAGCTAGAATCATTCCAACGTTGAAAATACTCTTGCGGCTCTGTATCTTCGATGACGTCTTCTTCTGCTCTTGTTGAACCAGTTGTCGCCATGTGAACAACGCCGGTGGGAGCCCCCGTTGGCGACGGTGCAGTTTCATTCAGAGTCAGGGCGAAATCAAAAACATCCGTTTCGGCAAGGTACGGATGGTCGAGCAGCTGTTCCGCGGTCGGGCGAGTTTTATCATCGCGAGTTAAGCAAAGGTCGAGGAACGACCGGGACTCCATTGAAATGTCATCAGGTATGTATGGACGTGCTGAACGGTCAGAAAAAAGCTGGAATACGTATTCGCAATGTTACTTTGTGCTTGAGGCGTTTGGGTCTGAAACACCACTGAGCTCACTCGATACATCAATTGAGCGGAGCGGTCTCGGCCGTTCCCAGGTTGAAACTCGCTCCACGGTTTCCTTCCGGTGATCATTTCCAGTACAACAGATCCGAAACTCCATATATCTGCTTTCGCTGAATAACCATGCGAGTATAATGGAGATCGAGGAGATCCTGCAACTGGTGGTCGTTCTGGAGAGAGCATTACCTCTAAAATCGTAAAAGGTTGGAGGCAAGGAGGTCATGCAAACGGGAAACGGGAAACGGAATTACCTGGCGCCTGAAAGAAGTGGGGTTCAATTAGTGCAACGCAAGGGAATTGTTTTACGCACCATGTAAAGCGGTGTACCCGCCATCAGCAAACCTTCCACAAATTCATACGGATCAGCTGGATGTTCCGCGCTTTGACTCCACACGATAAAGCGAGAATCTGAATTTACAAAATTTGAACTTGGCAAACGTCCTCTGCAACCAGAACATTGAGATAGACTCCACATACCCCACAAGGCAATAGAACATCCAAAGTCCGAAACCTTCACTTCACCATCCATTGTGAGGAGCAAGTTGCCGGGTTTAATGTCGCGATGTAAAATACCCTGTCTGTGGATGTAGGCGAGACCTTGTGCGATCTGTCTCGCCAGAAACCTAACCATCGAATCAGGCAGCCCACAAGGTGGCTTCCTGGTGGCATATCGCTCAATGAGTGCAGTAAGAGACCCTCCCGGAACATATTCCAGAATGATTTTCAGAGAGCCGTCGGGAGCCATCTGAAAGCCGTAGTGTCTGGTGTGCAAACGCAGAGGCCAGTGGTGCGATCAAAACTGCGTTCACAGTGTTTCCTTTGAAATTGAACAAGCCCTCACCTGACGACGTTCCTATGTTCCAGCCCCTCCAGAACGTCATTCTCATATTGCAATGCCTTTGCAACCCATTCACTCCCATGGCGGACCTCCTTTATAGCGAGAAGCTGACCAGTGGTCGAGTCGAACCCAATATACACATTGCCAAATGCACCGTGAGCTATCATCTTGCCCTGAACTAATTCAAGTTGACCGGCGCTGGTGCTCGGGTTTGAATTGGACAAGTAGGTGTCCGCTCTAGGAGACTAAAGAATGGTTACGAGTGCGTGTGCTGAGTGAGCCAAGTATACGTGCACCCACTTTCGAAAAGAGTGAGAATCCGTTAGCTTCTACGGGAGAGTAAAATAAGTAGTCGGGAGTGCGAGTCCGGGACTTTCGTCCAGGGATTTGATTTTGGTTTCCATTGATGGGCGATTCTTCAGTCGTACGCCCGCGATCTTCTGAGGAGTCTAGAAGAAAATAGTGTGCAAGAACTTTCTCTTTTAAAACCGACATCTATAGCACAAGTGGTGGGTAGGCTCAATGCTGGGGCGAGCACATAATGCGCACAACAATTTCTCACCTCGGTCGAGGATCCTGTAATGCCAATAGTTCCAGACGACCGAGGGCGGAGGCTGGATCGTCGAGGCTGCCAGTTATTCGCATGGCCGTCCTTGAGTGGCACGATTCCAATGAGACGGGGAGGATCCCGGTAAGATCCAATCGACTTTGTGAGATCCAGGGTGCGAAACGATTCAGCTGAGATTTCCGTGCTGCTCGGCTCAATGGCATCCACTGGAACTGATGCTTTTGGTAACGTTGCCGTCTTCGACGCGAATTGGAGTCCATTCGCTCCATTACTCTTAAAATCGTCCACGTCATCCTCCGCAGATGTCAGCACGGGGAAAAACTCGTCCAGCTTGTTGGCCACCTCTTCAATCGTCGGCCGCTCAAAAAGCTTTTGTTTGTTCTTGCGAGCACGGAACCAGAAACGTGAGCTCGCCGCGCTTGAATCCAGACCGTTGTTATTTTGGTCCCCTTTCCTACCCTTGTCTCGAGGACGCTCTTTCCGCCGCTGCTTGCGAGCTTTTCCAGGCGAATCAGGGGCAGCAGGTTTGTCCTTCGAGGCAGGTGAATCAGGTCTCTCGCTTGCAACAGTTTTGTCCTTCGAGGCATTGTTTCGTCCACCTGGTGGGAGTGGGTATTTTGGTGAGCTGTTGGACTCTTTGCTACCACTTAATGGGAGTGGGTATTTCGGTGAGTTGTTAGACTCTTTGCTACCAGATGTGGTGCGGCTCGAGGTTGACTTTGTTTCGGTACAAGGGTCATGTTTGACGAATACGGGCGAGGAGAGTACGAGCAGAAAACTCACTGGAGACCACCTCTCTTCGCGTTGGTCGACTGGAACAATGGATAAATGGACTACTTGTCGCTTTGGACTGGAGGGTGGGTTCGACTTCTGCTGACATCAAATGAGGTGAACGAATCACTCTTCACGATTCAAAAATCACCAACTTTGTCCTTATTCGCGCGCTTTGACGTTGTTTTCTTCACTCTAGGGAATGTATCTTCCGATTCAGCGAGAGTGGTGCGGGTTTCGGGAACTTGTGGATCAACTGCCGGGTCCGATTCGTTCCGACTGCTGTTCGAGATTTGAGATTGCGGTGACGGGGCTTGTGAGCTTCCCATCCTTCGCAGCCGTGATGCAGCCATCGTTCTTGACTGTTGCGCAGGAGTTTCCCCCAAGCTCGCACCATCTCGATGCAAAACGGCGGCTTCACAATCACTAGTGGCAGTAGATTGTCGATTTTCCTGCTGATTCATTACAAAAGGCGACTTGATATGGGACTCTGGTCCCTCTATCGCGGCCACGGGAAACGGGCGGCAGAATCACACACAATTCTGAGAAACACTGCTTTCCACATGTCTGCGCCCCAGACAGGCGCGCGGGTGTTCATCTCCGGGCTGGACACGCCCCTCGGACACAACATATCGCGCCTTCTCTCTCGCACCGTGATGGGGTCGCGTCGACCGCCGTCAGAGGACAACGCCGACCAGGATAAGGATGAAGCCGCAGAGGATGAGGCGGAAAAGCCACACGTCCAAAAGCCCACGTATCGGATCTCTGGCACGCTCACCGTTCCGCGAATGACCATCGCGGAGGCGCTCGAGTATTCCGCGGGAAACGTCCCAGGAGGAATGTCCGAAACCGGGGATCGTGCACGCGATTTCAAAAGGAGGGAAGCGATAGAGAAGTTTGCACTGCCTGGAATCTGCCAATCTTGGGTTGAAAATGTGGTCGAGGTGTGTATCATCCAGTGACTCTTGGTTTGACGATTTCATCCACATACTTTGCCAGTCGAGTGATAGAGAAAAGCTCAAAGAGGAACTCATGGCTTCCGATATCATTATCTATGACACATTGAGGTACATGGATGAGGCGGTCTGGGCTGCGGAAAGTTGGTGAAGTGCACGGGGGAATGGTCCAATCGGTACAAACTCTCATTGTTGCTCCATACAGCACTATCTGCTGCCGCTGAAACATACCCGGACAAGCCTAAACTATTTGTTGCTCTGTCAACCGTTCTTACATGGGGTCGAACCAAACCAGAAGAAGTGAGACACCACTTTTTCCAATGCCGATTGGCTTTGTATTCACAACGGTCACGGTCACGCCGACACAGGATGATCCGGATGGCGTGCTTCATGACTATGAATTTCGCCGGCGGCGAGCACATCCGAACTTCAAGGCCAATCTTGCAGCCGAAAAGTCCATTAGCAAAGCGGGCAAGAAATCATCGTTTCACACGTAAGCGAATGATTTGATGTATTTGTGTGAAAGCTTTGAAGCAATTGTTCTTCATGTCGAAGATACATTGTCAATGTTGGGCTTCTATGGCATTCCGGAGAGTCAATATTTCACTACCTGCTCAAAGTGAGTCTCGAAACTTTCCATTGTTTAATTTTTTTGCTCTGAGCGATCGATTTTGTGTTGGTAGAACGCGTGGCACAATTCGGAGTCACTCACGGTGTACGGGGACGGCAGCAATATTGTCCCCACAATTCACATCGACGACCTGACCAACATCGTGGTCGATGTTGTGGATAATCCACCGGGCGAGCAAAAGTATATTCTTGCGGTCGATGATTCCAAGAGTACGATGGGGGACATCGCCAAGGTGAGAGGACCACATTTTACCCCTTGGAGAAGCGAGCTTCATCTCCTTTTTGTAAGGCGATTTCAAGTGCATTAACGACCGGCAAGGTCGACTTTGTCCCAAAAGAGCAGGCGCTACTTCAAAAGTACTTCACGCAGTACGAGTACGATACAATCACGATGAACCTTAAAATGGACCCAGGAAAGGCCAAGGAAATGTCTTTTGAGTGGAAATACGAGGTAACGGACGATATTTTAACTCCGCGTTCCACGTCGGTCTCGTGTTCATTCCACATCAAAGTCTGGTATAGTCGAGAACATGCCCCTGCTCGTTCAGGAGTACAAGGATGCGCGAGGATTGTGGCCGCTCAAGATTGTCGTTCATGGTCCGCCTGCATCTGGGAAGACAACGGTTGCGAAAGCTCTTGCGGAGCATTACAGGATTCATTACGTTAGTGTCGAAGACGTGATGAAGAGTGTTATCGAAAAGCTTGTGGGTGCTTCCTCTTGAAAACAGTATTCTTGGAAGCTTGAGACACCTCCACACCAGGAAAGTCGTGTCGCAGCTGTTGGTACCGAGGGCGAACCATCTGATGACGATCCAGAGGCTGCGAAAGAGCTTCTCGATGAACTGCAGAATGCAGTGAAATCAAACGGAGTGTATCCCGAAGAGAAGGTTGCTGGTTTTGTTCGTGAACGGTTAAACAGCATGCCTTGCAAGAATCAAGGCTATGTTTTGGATGCCTATCCGTTGACTATGGAAGATGCTGGTATGGTTTTCAAAGGTGAGCGTATTACATGAAACTACATGATTCGGACATGACAACACTAACATGAATGACAGCGTCAGAGGACGACGATTCTGGTGACGATAAGAAAATGAAATATGACGAGCACTTAATGCCCGAGTTTGTGATCGCCCTCGAAGCATCGGATGAAGTCTTGAAAGACCGCGTAATGAAACTTCCAGAAACCGATGATCACAAATCAAAATATGCGGAAGAAAGTGGGTGGTGTGACACAAGGGAATCGTACTGCATCCTTCCACAAACCGCCCTTTCTTCGTCATCAAAGACTTTTTGAAATCGCTCGAAAATTTCTCCAAGATCAACACACCCGACAATACGGTCTTGAACTACTTTGACGAGAACGAAGTCCATCCAATGGCTTTGAGTGCAGAGACCACCGACGTTTCCAAGCTGCAACACGACATTATGGACAAGATCGGGAAACCGAGAAACTACGGTGCAACCAGAGAAGAAATTTCCGAACGAAACAGAATCCGTGATGAAGAAAAGGTTTGCGAACTGCAAAATTCTTCCATATATATTTAACGAGCTGATCGACTGACTTCAGGCCAGAGAAGCTGCTATTGCCGCGGAGCGTCAACTTCTCCGAGAAAAGGAAGAAGCAGAGCGCCAAGCAAAAGCACTTGTAGACTGGAATCTCCGCTTGGAAGAGGTTAAGAAGCAAGAGCGGGAGGTCCTCGAAGCACAGAGTGTCCCACTTCGGAACTACCTCATGAAGTACGTCATGCCAACCGTAACACAGGGCTTAATTGAGGTTGTGAAAGTAAGGCCAGAGGACCCGATCGATTACCTCGTGAGTGTGCATTGGGTTATAGGCGGCATTTGCGGGGACTCGAGTAATCACATGCACATTTCGCAGGCAGAGTATCTTTTCAAACATGCAAATGCATCCCCTCCATCTTCTACGTAATTATCGTTACATATTACACGGTTATCATGTATCAATTGGCAAAATAGCAAAATTTGAAGGCACGATAACCCTCTTCGACAATGTCCCTGCCGTCTTCTACAACTCCCACTCGTCAAAAATAGCTCGATTTCCCCGCGTGTCCTGTGCTCACGCCCGTTCCACCCAAGAGTCCCGTCCTCGGTGGACTGCTGCGCTTTCCTGCAGTACCACGGAAGGACACTTGGGGAATGGTAGCACCAGGTGGTGGTATCGGTGAAGACACACGAGACGCAGGTCGCAAGGGTTCGTAGGTAGATGTTGCTCGCGACTACGGTGATATGGAGAAGTGTGAATATTGTACTTGTGGCACTACGTTACCAACACGCACCCTGAAGTCTCTTCCCAAGGGAGCATACTTATCGAAATCCAGTTCACCAACTCCACCAAGGCCACCCGCTCCGACTGCTCTGGAATATCCACCAGCACCGAGCGCTGCAGCGGTACTAATGCCACCTATTGGGCGATGCAGAGCATCCTCATTGAGCTGTTTGTGAAGCCATTCGATAACTGATTAAACCGATTGCTTGTCAGACACACTGATCCCAACTGAGGCGGGGTGGAGGGGCGGAAAAGTACTCACCATTATTGTTATCCTCAATTGTTTTCCTCCCTTCCTCCACCTGTTTCTCGAGCTCCTTTATCCTCTCCTCGACCTTTCCCCCTTCGCCATCCTTCCTCTTAACCTCTTCTCTCAGCTGCTGGACCTCCCTGGTGAGTGTATCGACCGCTTGCTGTCGCTCCTCCAGGAGCTTTTCCTGCTGAAGGGTCACGACGTTCTTGAGCTTGATTTTCGATTTGACCGCACGTAGGTCGGACTGGAGTCGACGAATGATGTCGTTGCCCTTGGCAATTTCCTCAGAAGATTGCTTCAGTGAGTCTTCGAGGCGAGCGGTTTGTGATCGGTATAGGGAAAGTGATTCTTCGAGTTTCGCCTGCGTCACATACATGCGCTCCAATGGTGAGAAAACAATCATTCCACATTGCAAACTCAACAACGCACCTTCTGTCCATTCAAAGACTCCACTACACCCTCCAACCTTCTGACCTCCCCTTCCCGTTCCGTTGCCCTCCCCTCTGCCTCTCTCGCTCTTTCTCTCGCCGCATCTCTCTCCCTCTCAGCTTCGTCCTTTTCTCTCTGGAGCTTCTGAGCCCTCGCCTGTGCGCGATCGTGCTCCGACTGCAGGCGGGACGAGGACGTCTGGGTCGACGCGAGTCCCGTTTGTGCGGCGGAAAGCTGGGATTCCAGAGACTGAGTGTGCGAGAGCAAGTGAGCATTTGTGGAAGATAAATGGTCCGCTTTCGACTGGAGCGTTTTGATCTGAGAAAGAACACTCTTCTATGTCACACGGTTTGACCAACACAGAAAGCGGTCGAGCGCTGACCTGTTCCTCCATCCTCCCGACCTCTTCCTTCCTTTCCCTTTCCTTTGCACGCCTCTCTTCCTCCCTCTCCTTTTCCCATCTAGCCCGCTCGCCTGCCATCTCTTCAGCCCGCTCCGCCCTCCATCGTTCCCTTTCTTCCCGTCTCAGTGACTCCACCCTCTCCAGTTCTGTTCGAGCCCTTGAGAGCGCCTCCTCAGCAGCGCTGGCGCGAGCAGCCAAACGGGCACCCGAGGATTCCGCAGAGGAGGTGGCAGAGGAGAGCGCGGCGGTCAATGTGGCCACACGGGAGGCGAGATGGCGCTTCAGCGCCGAGTCGGGAGCGGGAGTGAGAGGAAGGTGTAGGTGTACTACATGTCTGAAAGGAGTGGTTTCGAGGAGGGTGAGGTGGGAGGGGCGCGAGGAGTGCGCTGGAGGTGGCAAGGTAAGAAGTACCATGAACCTGAAAGCAAAATGAGGCACGTTTGAGTGATTGGTTGCGGTTTCATCACCACGCCGCCTGATCTTCATCCAGTTTCACCCATAGAACTCGCCCTCGCAAACTCCAAACGTACCTTCCGCCACCTCCACTTCCGAATCCACCCGCCAGGGTTTCTCCCAGTCCTCCACCTCCTGTCGCGGCTCCCGCCGCCCGTTCAAGCATCTCCCCGACCATGGGGCCGAATTCACTCCACTCGACGACGAGCTGCTGTTCGCGAGCTAGTTGAGGATACTCTGACTCGTCGACTCGGAGGGCGTGGAGGAAGAGCGGGTCGGAATCGTCGAGAAGGTGAAGGAGGAGGGACTTAAGAGTGACGTTATTTTCGTTAGAGGGAAGATTGGTCCCCAAACGACATACTCGGTTGGGCATATCACAATGACCCACCTTCCCACCGGCAGCCCCGCCCGCAGGGGACGCTTGATTTCTGACCATCTCCATCCTGAACGTGATTCCAGGGTGTCTTTTCTCCTGGAACGGAAGCCCCGCAGAAACGTTTGGGACAGCAGATGGATTTAATTGATTCGCAGCAGCAGCAGATGACAGCGCCGGTCCGGGTAGGGGCAGAGCAAGAGGAACGGCTGATGGCTGCAGTGGCGCCATTTGCGGTACAGGGGAGAAGGGGAGAGGGGAAGAAGCGTTGTGTGGTATATTGTGTTGCTGTTGTTGATTTACAGAGGCGTAGGGTGCCGCGTAAAGGCTCGGAGAGTCCGCAAGCTGCCTGACAGTGACAGGCACGCGTTTGTCAAAAAGGAGGGTGGCATGGAGGGGAGGCGTTTGGGATAACGGTATAGCGGGAGAGGGTGCTGGTGAATGTGGCAGTCCGTGTGGTGGGACAATCGATGGCATCGCAGGTAGAGGTAGTGCAGGAAGGGGGAATGAAGTCGTAGACGCCATCTTCAAGGCGCTATAGTTTCCGTTGTCGTCCTCAAGGTTTGGGTATTGTCACGCGTCAAACTCTTCTTGTCCTGTTTCCTGAACACACAGCCTCGCGATTCCAAAGATCCCCGTATTCTATTGCCCAGAATTGCAAGAATCAAGAGGCACTTTGTCCAGCGAAGCTACTGTACGTCACATAAGTTGTGCGCAAAGTCCTTAGGCGTCCTTTGGTGCGGACGCAATAAAGTCAATCCAATGAAACAGCTATAATCTCCACACATTTTTTCTTGAGTCGATTAAGGTCTATAGATCCTTTAACATTAAGTTCTGTCAGGTGGTGGCTGGCCGACACAGTCCGACGTGAGTCAAAGTTGCCGAGAACACCGACAGCACCCTCAACCCTAAGGTGCGACAGGAAAAGCCTCGCATTCCCGCTCTCTCCTGCAAGAATGGCACCTTCACTTACTGAGGCGGACCCGGCGCCGCATCCCCTGCGAAGATTCATCGAAGATGTCAACGCTCCTTCGGTTGGGGTGCTTCCCCACGTCTTTGGGACTACATCGGCCTTCCACCCGTTTCCGACGAGCGTCGAAGCAGCAGCTGGCGTGGAAGAATGGTACTCAAACATGGTGAAGGAGTCGGAGGCGACTCACTTTCCACCATCCTGCAAATGGGTCCATTCTCTGAATACCTTCGGAAACGTTCGTGGGGAACCGCGTCAGAACGATCCTTCCGGCAAAGTCAATCGTTGGATGTTCTCCCATGCCGCTTCTATCGAGGAAGCTCCAATCGAATTCGCGTTTGACAAGAGCTATGTTGTTCCATCAGACGGAAGCCCTGCAACGTCAGATGGGCGTCAGTGGAGAGAGATTCAAGTGCCTAGTAACTGGCAGATGCCCGTAAACTCGGCGATTGGGGACGGCGGGAAGTATTTGTACGGTAAACCGGCTTATACAAAGTTGGTCACCGCAATCGCCCAATCTTTTTCGTTCGACCAGAACGCTTAATGTCTTTTCCTCATTACTGGTAACTCTGCAGCATTATATATCCGTTCCCCATCGACCCACCGCATGTTCTGACGGAAAATCCGACAGGATCATACCTGCTCGATTTCAAACTCCCGGCCCAATTTGAATTGTCCAGCGGATCGAACGTCACTCTCAATGGAGGGCGCCTGCACTTAACATTCTCAGGAGTGGACTCTTGCTACCTTGCTTACTTGAACGGCAAGCTTGTCGGAGGGTCCAAAGGCAGTCGGCTTACTGCCACTTTCGACATTACACACCACATCGCACCAGGAACCGACGCTGCGCAGCGCTTGTGCGTCGTCGTGTGTCAGTGGAGTGATGCCAGCTATCTTGAGGACCAGGACATGTGAGTCCACCGCTCTGCTGCTGCTAGCTAGATTCGTTGTCACCGACCATCGTTTGCCGCGTATCGGCACGCACTCAAATTTTTCTGTACCCCACGAAGGTGGTGGCTCTCAGGCATCTTCCGCGACGTTCACCTCACTTACTTGCCTCGTTCCCAAGTGCACCTTCACGACATTGCACTCCGGCCCACTTACGACCACCAGAGTAAAAGCGCTTCTCTTTCGGCTCGAGTTTCGCTCCGTGGGACCGCGTCCCAGGCGGAGTTGGCTCGGTACTCCGTCAACATATCTGTCCTCAAGACTTCCGATTCAAACGAATCACTTCTGAGTGTGACGCGTCCCGCCCCTGCCGAGGGTGCTTGTGCAGTTTTGGAGGACAGGACTATTTCCAGTAACGCTGTGCAGCCTTGGACCGCTGAGACGCCAGCACTTTACGTGGCCACCATTGCGCTCCTAAAGGACGGAAACGAAATTGAGGCGTGCGCTTTCAAGATTGGTTTTCGGACAATTGAAATAGTGGGGCCAACCCTCCTGGTCAACGGAGTGCCAATCATGATTCGGGGTGTGGTCAGTGTTCAGAAAGGGTGTTGCCAGGCTTCGTCCATAATGTTAACAACACTCGTTCCGTTCTTCAGAACCGCCACGAATGGCATCCAGAGTTCGGTCGCGCAGTCCCGCCATCATTCGCTGTAAAGGATCTCTTGCTCATCAAGCACAACTCCTGTAACGCTGTTCGGACGTCTCACTACCCCCCGTCGTCCCTCTTGCCGCACATCGCCTCTCTTATTGGTCTCTACGTCATTCTCGAGAACGATTTAGAGACGCATGGATTCGAGCTGGGTGGGCCTGCTACGAGGCTCGGTGAGCCCGGTGAACGGCTCATTGCCGCAACCCAGCCCAGCGCGGATCCAATGTGGTGGCCCCAGTATCGCGATCGAATGCGCCGTACGCTCGCAAGGGACAAAAACTCGCCCTCCATTTTGATGTGGTCGCTGGGGAATGAGTGCGGCTTCGGAGACAATCTCGTTCGCCTTGCCAGATTTATTCAGAGAGGGGGTTACTCGCACGGAGAGACGACATGGCAAGACGTCAAGAAGACAGATTCGGATGGTTGGTGTGGTCTCGGTGCTGGGGAGGGACTCCCAGTTCACTATGAAGGCGATTACGAATGCGAAGCTGCGGACGTGTACAGCCAGATGTAGTGAGTTTGCTTGTTGTGAAAGGCGACGTCGCTTATGGGATCGCGAAAATGACACATTGTTGTCTTTGTTTTGAGCCCTCACCACGACCGCGTCGACAAGGTCGGAAAAGGGGAACTTGGATTTGGCAAGCCATACATCCTTTGCGAATTTGCGCACACCATGGGTATGTGCGGGTGCAAACACTTGTTTTGACTGTGGCGCTGGTACTGACGGTTCGATCAAAAAGGAACTGGACCAGGTGCATTGGAGGAGTACTTCGAACTATTCCGAGAGCACTTCCCAAAGCCGAGATCAATCAAGCAAGCGAACGCGACAACAGGAGGCTCAGTTCAGGGAGGTTTCCTTTGGGAGCTTCTCGAGCATGGAATAACACAACGAGACAAGGTGACCGGCACAGAATACTATGCGTACGGTGGTGACTTCGGGGAGCAGGTTCACGATGGTAATTTCGTGGTGGACGGGCTTGTCCGAGGGTCGAGAGAACCCAATCTTGGGCTCCACGAAATGAGACGCGTGCTGGCTCCTGTTCGGATTTCAGTCAAGACGGCAGGATTGTCGAACACAGTGGAGGCCACCATCATCAACGAGTACGACTTCATCAACCTCGCGCATCTGGACGTCACGTGGACTCTTGCACTTGACGGCAAGGCGGTGGAGTCGGGTAAAGTCTCCAAGAGAGACTACGCTGGTGTGCAACCTTGGTCTCAAAAGTCCATTTACATTACCCTGCCCACTTCAGTCTCCTCGGGCGATAATGTTGAATGGGTAGTTACTGTTGTGGCTGCTCTCTCGGAGGCATCTAATGCTCTTCCCAGTGGATATGAGATTGCATGGGGTCAAGGAGTTGTGCGACCGCGAATAGTTCCGTCGACCCCAGTCCCGTCAACACCGCCGTCGTTAAGTGTGATTAAGAGCCGCACTACACTGGAAGCCAGCAGCTCGTCATTCCGTGTTGTTTTTGATCGGATCCGCGGGCGATTGCTACAATGGAGCGTGGAAGGAACGACCTTAATGGAAACCGGACCGCAGTTCAACATCTGGCGTGCACCGACTGATAACGACATGCACCATGCAAAACCGTGGAGCGAAAAGGGTTTGGATAAGCTGCTTCATCGGACATTGTCGTGTGATATGGACGACTCTGCTTCCGGTGTGGTAACTGTGCGGGTAGTGACACAAGCGAGTCCTCCTGTATGGGACTGGGGGGTCCGAGTGACCTACTTATGGAGCATTTTCTCATCTGGTACAATTGAGCTGTCTATGAATGCGGAGTGGAACAGTAACGCATTGGATTTGATGGTTCCACGGTGAGGGACCCTTTGAGCTCGAAAGTACATAAGACGACCGTCGGAGTTGACTCCGTTTGCCTTTTCCTAGTGTCGGCCTCACTAGCAGCGTTCCTGCAGCTTTCCAGTCCGTCTCATGGTACGGCCTCGGACCCGAAGCGGCTTACCCTGATGTGTCACGGTCTGCCAGATTGGGCCAATACTCTTACCCCTCCGTTACATCCTTTGACGATTCGTCCAAGAGGAGCAAACCTCAGGAAGCCGGCAACCGGCATCAAACACGGTGGGCAACGTTCGTCGATCCAAAGTCAAAGCGAGGGTTCTTGGTAGAGGGTGTTTCCGATGTCTTTGACTTCTCAGCTTCTTGGTTTACCGACAAGGAGATATGGGACGCAAAGCACCCGAAGGATCTGTTGGCGCTTGCGCCTGAAACGAGGAGTACATTCGTCCTCCACTTGGACCACAAGCATAATGGTATTGGCACGAACAGTTGTGGTGAGGACGTAATGCCTCAGTATCAGTTACACCCAGGAAAATTCGAGTGGAAGATGCGTTTCACGCCGGTGAATGGGGGGCAGTAATTTCTCTGTGGTAAAGAAAAACTATGTAATAAATTAAGAGCATGCTCACTTATTTCGCCGCATACACACGTCATCCACCGAGTTAAACAACACACCAGTTCTCAATGGAAAACCAATCTGTCACGTCTCCGGTTTTCGTCCCATCAGCCCCAGCGACAAAGGAATTCCCTCCTCCAGTAGGGCTTGATGACAAGCTTCGAAATGCAGGCCAGCCGAGAGCGGTTGAAGCAGCAACACAGGAGCACACTACGGGCTCGACGGACAGCGACAAGCATTTATCTGTCCTGCAGCAGCACGTGGCGTTCTTCGACAGGTGGGGTCAGATTGTTGGGATGGAGTGAGAGGCGCCAACGTGATCTCTTCTTTGCAGGGACCGTGATGGCATCGTCAGCATGCGCGACACCTTTTTAGTGAGTTCTTGATGGTCCAATTCTTTGATATCATCCCTGACGTTGCAATTTAAGGGGTTTTGCGCTCTTGGATTCAAGTGAGATCATCGTCTTTTCCCCGCCTCTCCTCCTTTACGCTTTGCGCTCTGCAGCATCTTCTTCAGTATTCTGGCTGTTTTCATCATCAATGTCAACTTCTCATACCCGACAAGCAATTCCTGGCTCCCCGTGGGTACTTTACAACGATGTATAGCTCTGAGAGCACGACCACTATGAAGCCCCTCTTTTGTTTTAGGATCCAACGTTTGGCGTACGTGTCAAAAACATCCACCGGGTAGGTTCGCTGTGACGTCCGCTCTGAGGTGTCAATCGTGACGTGTACTCCCTCAGGCCAAACACGGGTCCGACTCGGAAGCGTACGACAACGAAGGAAGATTCGTGCCTCAGAAGTTCGAGGAGATTTTCTCCAAGTATGACAGGTAAATGCTGTCCCAAGTGGGGAATGCAGGCAAGAGCGTTAACCTGGCACCTTGAAACAGGGAGCGAAAGGGTGCTCTCACGTTCCGCGAGCTTATGACCATGATACGCGCACAGAGAAACTGGGTCGATCCCTTTGGGTGGTACGAATCGATCCGATGCCTTCTTCTGCTACCCGTGTGACACCATGTCTCCCGCCAGGTTCGCCGCCTTCTTTGAATGGGGCACCCTGTACCTTCTTTGTGCGAAAGACGGGATGATGCCCAAGGAGGCTGTTCGGCGTCAATTCGATGGGTGAGTGTTGCTGCCCCCAACCACAATACGTGATGTCGCTCAAATGACTTTGGGTTTCAGGACACTCTTCTACTACATCGAGCAACAGATAGTCGAGGCAAAGAAGAGCGGCAAACCTACACCTCACAATGTGTGGTTTGCTGAAAACTGGGATCAGTACAAAGTGAAAGCGAAGAAGACGGAGTGACCGCCAGGATGTGCAAGGGAGAGAATGGAGAAGGGCATAGGGATCAAGAAGAAAATTGTTTTTCGCATTGAGATAATAAATGGGAGAAGATAAAAGCCCCCTGGATGAAAGAGAAGAGTGGGAGGGAAGCGGTGCATCAAAGGTCCGAGGTTATTGAGAAATTCATTCCAAAACAAACTACAAAATGTAAGAAGAAATTGACGACTAACGTGGCAAAGAAAGCACACCGGAAGTGACACTGAAACTTCAAGCGACTTTGACAAGTTCGCCCGTCTCAACCTTGTAGATGAAGCCAGAAATAGCTGTCTCCTTCAAAATAAGAGGGTGCTCCTTGAGGAAGCCAACATCGTCCTTGACACTCTTTTCCAAATCGGAGAACTCCAGGAAGGCAAAACTGTCAACGGCGGCGTGCTGGCCAGGCGTGATGGACGGGCGCGCTTTCAGCTTTTGGTGCAGCTGCGGTGTGTTGAATGTCAACATTCCACAGTCACTAAGGCAGTGAAGGCTCAGCGACGTTAGAGTGGAAGCGAACGAGAAGACAGGATGGGCATTATGACTCACGTGTGATGAATGATGATTATTTCCCGGGTCCCGAGAAGTTCTTGCGAGATCACAAGCGAGCGGACTGCGTCTGGCGACACACGCCCTCCAGCGTTGCGGATGTGATGGGCGTCACCCTCGTGAAGGCCAGTAGCGGCATGGGTGTTGCTGAGCCGAATTAAAAATGGAACAGGCGGGGGAGATCGGAGAGAAAACGACATCGACATGAGGGACAGAGAGGATCGTTTTGATCAGAGGAAACATCAAGATGAGGGAGACAGGACGAACGAATTGATCAGAGAACATATCAAGACGATATCGGAGCGAGGCACACACAGTCTGGCGTCCATGCATCCTACGATGGCAACTTTCTTGCCCGGTGGGAGTGGCAAGCTGGCCTTGTCCCCAAAGCTGGCGACATATGTTGCGTTGGCTTCAGGAAGTGACTCGAGCGCGTACGGTCCCGTGGATGTGATGGTCATGGTAGGCAATTGTTGAATCAGATTTCGATTGTTTCAAGCGCTTTAAATTCTAGTCTGCGCCTTTCTCGCGCCATTGAGAATGGGGAATTCCCATCGGAACAACGGCAAAAACTGCGGTCGATCGAAAAAAAAAGGACTGAGGAGCAACTCTCATCTGCCCTTCGCGTTTCGCAGAGAAATATTGCGGAATGACATTTTTTCAGTGATGACCGGACGACTTGTGGCACATGTACATCAAACAGACTGCCGAATAGCGATACGTAGTAATTGCACTCCTTGTAGCGGTGAAACTTCACAACATTTGAAACCTTGCGACGCGAATGCTTCGCCCGACCATCTCTCCTCTTGTTTAGCGGAAAAGCAATCCTTCCGAAACAACCATTCCGTCCTCGTCAATAAGGTGAGGGTCATACATCCTGTTGGTAATGTGGACGAGCAGCTTTTCCTCTTGCCCTCGAGCAACCATATCGTTGATCACACGAGATCGGGACAATCCACTAAGCACGGCTTCACGGGCGACATCACGGGCCACCAGGGCGCTGATCTCGCGGATGCGATCCACACGAGGGTACAGGAGGTCGGCAGACAGTTCAGACGGGGTAAGGTGTGTAGCGAGACTGTTCGCTGCGGTGTAGATCTGAAACAAGGGTCATCAGACCGCGAATGGGCGGGTAAGATCGGCATAAGCTTACAATATCGTCGGTTATGTGTGCACTCTTAGATAACACAGCTCCGAGGCCAAGACCCGGGAAAATGAACACTAAAACGGACAGATTTAGAGTTGAGGGACCATCGAAGTGCGTTCTATTTACTCACTGTTGTTTCCTTGCCCAGGCGATGTTTTCTTTCCCGTTACGGGATCCGTGTAATCCGGGAATGCCGTCCCAGAAGCAAAGAGTACCCTGCCATCTGAGTGCTCCATTGCATCCGCAAACGTGCACTCGCAGCTAGATATTGGATTCGACAGCGGCATGATGATGGGTCGATGATTTATCGTGGCCATTTTGCGGATGATTTCGGGCGTGAAAAGACCATTGATCGTGGACAGTCCAATGAGCACCGTCGGTTTGGCCCAGTCGATGACTTCATCCAGCGTCTTGAACTGCCTTCCGTTGTTGTCCACACGTGCAAGCTCCTGCGCTCGCTCGCCGATCCGGTGGAAGTCGGGCCGATCTTGTGTCAGAAGCCCGTGAACGTCCATCATGTAGAAGTGGTCGCTGGCTTCCTCGATGCTGATTCGAAGGTTGCGCTGGAAGTGCATCCGCAAAGTGCTGGCGACACCGACTCCGGCAGCGCCAGCCCCGACGAACAACAGCCGATGCTCTTCCAACGGTACACCGGAAATTTGAATCGCTCGGATGACGCCCGCCATTACGACGGCGCCCGTACCCTGGATGTCATCGTTAAAGTGAAGGCTAAAGGTGAAATTGCGACACGCATAAAGTTATTGACTTGAAAGTTTGAAAGGTGCAGATGCGATCTCACAATTTATGACGGTAGCGGTTGAGACACCCCCAAGCCCTGTCAGACCGGAAATCCTCGAACTGAATGAGACACGTTGGCCACTTGTCGTTCAACTCCTCCATGAACTCATCCATGAACGAGTACCAGTCTACATCGTCCGGCCTCCGCTGCTTCAGCCCGACATAATGCGGGGCATTTCTCACGGCTTCGTTGTCACACCCAAGATCGATCAAAATCGGAAGAGTATTCTCGGGGAAGAATCCTCCGGCTCCGACGTACAGAGCACACTTTCCCACGGGGATAGGCATGCCATTTGCTCCTAGATCCCCGAGTCCAAGTACACGCGATCCGTCTGTGACGACCACCAGGTCTGGGTTCGGCATCGGCTTTCAAAAGCAAGGACGATCACATTATGAGAACATGATGTGACCTCAAAGACAACAATAAACTTACCCAGTTGTCCAGAACTTTGCGGATTCGTCCTCGGTCTTCCTGCAACACAATAAGCTTGTGAATTTAAGTTTGAGGAGAGGTGGGGAGAGGTCGGCGCACCCAGCTGATAAACAGACCCTCAACATGGCCCGGTCGATAAGTCCTTGAGTAGTGCAGGCAGGCCTCCCCTACCGTCGGGGTGTAAATAAGAGGAACAATCTCCTTCCCGTGTTTTACCAAGCACCGATAGAACAGTGATGAGTCGGCATATCTGTCAAGAGATGGGATTCTGGCACCCGACATCAGACCGAACACGATTTAAATCTCACTTCATGTGCCGAAGGAACAGGTTTTTCTCCCACGCGGACTCGGTTGCCCGCAGCTCTGCCATGAATCGGTCCTCCTGCTCGCGCTGATCTTCAACAATGGGTGGAATAAGACCGCGCAAGTTCATTCTGTCACGGGCGTCCTTCGTGAACAATGTTCCGCGGTTTTGGTGCGGGTCTCGAATAGTGGTGTAGTTTTCTGATTTCGGGGAGAGCGGGGATATGTGGGCCGGGGATGTTGGATGTCGATGTCGACAAGGTCAGCAAAACATTGAAGGATATCATTCGTCTTTTATCGATGTCGACGCACCAGGGAGATGCCGGTCCACGAAGTGGTGGCGCGATACTGCCGTTTCGAAACCATTGCTCAGGGTGTGGGTGTTCCACGGGCGGGCGACATTGCTCTTCCTCGACGTGTAGGGTGTGATCTGATGATCCGTGAAGTGATGTGCTCTCTCTCCAAATCGTCTCTTCTGGACTCTGGAAAAGAGAAAATTGAAGATTGAGAGTGAAAAGAAATACGTGGGGTAGCTCACCGACTGATTTGCACGATCGCACCATCAAATAGCGGGACAGCTCCCTTGCTGCTCGAATGCAACACCCGGATCATCTTGATTGGTGTGATTCGCGACCTGGCGTGGAGGATTTGGATCAACGGTGAATTTTAAGGCCCTCACAGGACGACTCAGGGAGCGACCCTCGGATGCTTAGCTGTCCCGCCTGGTGAAATCTCCCCGATGTGTGAGGGACTGCAACAGGCGTCTTGGATGAGCTAATATATGGATGAACAGAGCTCCTTTGGGATACACAATTCCTTTCAATTGACATGAACATCCAAATGTAATTGATGAGCCACCTGTATCACATTTCGAGTCCACGGCCATCTGCAGAAAAGTGACTAATGGCGTTTTCATCTAGCTTTCACAGTGCCACTAGAGAGAGACAAAAAAAGCAGAAGGGGGCGGGTTGGTGCAGAAAAGGGAATTGGAAACCCGATGAGTCGTGACCAATGTGTGACCAAAGCTCGCACACACTTTGTCAGTTAGACTTCCCTCCAGCCCTCGCTTGCGGTTGCGCGGACATGCCGGACCTTGACATCGAGAGTCTTGAATCTTTTTTGATCGCTGTTGACGCGGACAAACGGGGCATGGTTGCGGTACCGACACCAGTACCAACCCTGCCCACTCCTGCGTCGAGCGCTGCAAATCCAAGTGTTGATTCGGAAGCAGCATCTGTAGTGGCAACGACGAAGGCCTTCAGCGGAGGCGGGCTGGGACTTTTTTCAGGTCAAACCTTTGTATTAGTCGAAACGACCATCAAAGGGGAACCAGTCCAAATTGAGAACACGGTAAACAGCAGCGCACCTGCAGATACAGCCATGCGGGATGCGCAACCTCCAGTCTCTGCAGCCCTGGTCGATCCCGTACCGCAAGTGGTTCCACCTTTGCAACCCCAGCAACCTGCCGTGGCACCAAAGCCTTTGAAAAGTTCTGCGCAGTATAAACTCACGGCATTCTTCCTTTTATGTCGCCCGGAAAGCTCCCCTCCAGAAATCACTGCCACTCAAAAGTCTGACGGCACCCACAAAGCCCTTTGTGAACCAGAGGAGGGTGTCATATTATCTTCTGTTTCCCACCCGGACGCGCTATCTGCCAAGGAAGAGGTTGCTGGAAAGGCTCTCAAATATCTTGTCGGGCAGGCTATTGCTGAAGGCATTCTCACTCCGGAAGAGTCCCGGGTCTTTCAGCTTCAGCAAGCCCGACCTGGTACTTCCCAGCCTACTGCTTCACCGCCACTTGGTGCTCCCCAGAACGCAGCGTCACCTCCCACCGTCTACCCCACCACCCCAGCCGCTTCTCCACCAAACGTCTCCACGCCCCCTCATGGTATCTCTGTCCCCCCTCGCCCAGCCCACGCTGGCGGCGGGTCAGCGGACCTTGCGAGTGCGAATCACATTCCTGGATCGCACGGTGCGGAATCTTCGGAGCAAGCAGCGACGTACCGCATCGGAACAAAACGACCTGCGGAGTCCGAATCGCACCCACACGGCCACGCAAAAATGGCAAGAATGGACACTCCACCCTTCGCCACCCCCCAGACCGCTTCTGTACTTGTTCCAACACAACCTGTGTTGAGCTCTGGCGGCTCTGTTGGACAAAAAGCATCCCCGACCATTCCGGCCCTATCTTCAGGATCGCTTGCGGAGGGCGGATCTGGGGGCAGTTCGAGTGGGTAGCAGTCTGGATGTTTTTCTTGCTTTTTGGTGTGCTCTTTGTCGTGGGGTTGTCCGTGCGAGTTGCACATTGTTTTCGCGTGGTTATTTTGAGCGAGTGTTTGTCTTACTCTCAGATTTTTGAGAAATGCGTTTTTGCTCGGTATCTCGCATCGATTAGAATAGTTCTATCATGGAGAGTTTGATTTCGATGGGACAGTCTCGGTCGTGCTGATACACATCACGCGGTCGAGACCTGCCCCGGACTTTTCCGGCTTTTCTGGGAGGATCTTGCGACGCAAATCTCGATGTGGAAATTGTGATCGCTCTTTTTGGGGATATTGCTGTGAACTTGACGCGTCATGATTGCTGGGACTGTGTGCTTGTGCCAACACAGAAGGATGTTACCCCTGACCATCTCAAAGTGGCGTCCTCTCGTATTTTCGTTATTCTTTCTACTTTGTGGAGTTGCTCTCATCATTTTTTGATCCATACTTTTGTCACCTTTAAGCCCCTTCACCGTCTCCCGCACACACCGAGGCCGCCGCTGCCGTTGCCTTCCTGACCACGATTTCTTCACCAACCCTCCGGGGTGTAGTACCAACCTATACTCCCGCGCAGCAGGCCATGATGGCAAACGCCCCGACCTTCATCCAGGGTCCTTTCACCCCCAGCGCTCCAACACTTCCGAACGGTCGAACACCTGTGTCATCGGCAAACAGCCCCATCAGCCGGGTTATGGAGACCTGCGCAAGGATGGGGTTGGGACTGCGTCCCCCCTTGGAGTGCTCCCAATTGCCTCACTCGGGTTGGCTATGCAGGGACAACTTCCTCGGAAAGAATTACGAAAGCCGACACTGCTATGGGAGAAAACAAGACGCCAGGGAGGACGTGGGAGAACAGATATGGTGGGACCTGGAGTTGGCGAGAATGGGTGGAGGTCCATTGGCCGAGCCTATTCGTGCACGGGGAATCAAAATTCCTCCTGGACCTCTCGACGCGCCGCCAACAGTGGCCCTGGCCCTCAGTGCTAGTCCTTCACCGAGCGTGGACGTTGGATCGAGCCTACCTGCAGCCCACATGCATCCAGTGTCGCGTCTCAAGGAGTACAGTGAGCGGCGCCGCATGACGCATTCCTTCATCCTGGAAGAGCTTCGAGAAGGCGGCACGGGCAGGTACAGACAGAGGGCAAAAGTTGGCGACACGAATATGCCGTGGAGCGGGTGGCACGGATCAAAGAAGGCCGCCAAGGAAGAGGCGGCGAGGCTTGCGCTAATGGCATTTGGCATGGTTGGTGATGCTGACAAGACCCAGCCTGCCCTAGCTGCAAAGGGGTGGGATGCAATGTCGATTGATGGCGTTCAGGAATGGAGTAAAGCGTTGAATTCGTTGGTAAGAACGGTTGGACGAGAGGGAGTGATTCGGAAGATTGTGGAAGAGAAGGTCAAGGGCGTTGAGGAGAATTTGAGGAAGGAGGTGGAGAGGACAGACAACAGGGTCAAGGTGGTGGCGTCAAACGCCTGGGGCAGGTGGGTTCTCATATTTGGGACAATGACTTCACACTCGTCTAACGGGTTGCTCAACCTTTGGTGGAAACAGCTACTGTAGGCACACTACCATCCTTAACCACCGCATCAAACTGGTGCTGTACCTTCAAAGCCCACCCCAGCCGCGTCTTGACGCACTTCGTCCCACAAATCACCTCCTTCAAGTCCTCCACACAGCTGCGGAAAAGTTTGCCACTTCGCGCAGTCGCCCCGACGCCGTGCAGAACGTGTGCGTGACGCAAAACGGAGTAAGCTTCTTCTACTACGGTCAACCCTTTGACGTGGTCCTCTGTGCGGAAGTCAGGAGACTGGACTTGGAGAAGTACCTCGGGGAAGTTTTGCACTCGGGAACGATTCCAGAGTGGGAGAAGAAGGCCGCGGTGTGGGACTGGAGTGCATGGTACGCAAGGGAGGGCTCGAGGTGGGCCGTGAGCGAACGCACGAGAGAGCGGGAGAGGAGCCGGTTCGCGGGCGGGAGCGGAGGCAAGGACAGCAGGAACAACCGGTTCCCGGACGACGATGAAAGTTGGCGGCCTGGCGCCAAAATGCTCAAGTTTATGGTGCTGTCGCACGTCTGGCCCGCAGATAAAGCGGTGAAGGATGCAGAGGAGCTGTTCGATTGGGTGGGGAGAGGAGCGTGGGACGAGGTGTGTTGTTTTGCTTTCGCTTTTGCGTGTGTGAGGTCCGGGACTGAGCAGGTTGAACCTCACATCTGGGGACGTGTATGCAGCTCACCCGAAACAACGAGCGGATCCCGATCCTCATCCACCATGTGATGCACTGCCTGCTCTTGCTCACGCGTCCGTCGCAACTGAATCTCTCGCCGCCCAACCCGCTGTACGACCACTCTGCGACGCCCGCCATCGTGTCGGAACGACGCCCGTTTGTGGGAGACGGAGCCAACCCGTTTGCCAACTGGGCCGACGGCAACGACGTCCAAGGGTGGACTGCGGTCGCAAGCTGGGCCAAGGGGTGGCTTTTGAGGCTGGGCCAGGTGATGGGCGTGGAAGTTGCGCTTGGGCCCGACGAGAAGGCCGCTGGAGGAGCAGGAGCAGGAGCGGGAGCGGGAGTAGGACTGCCTGCGAGTGCGAGTACGATGCAGGTGGATGTGAAAGAGGCGTTAAGTGGCGATTGGATGTTGCAGCAGTTCAAGAAGGACGAGTTTGAGGTTAAGCCGGACGAGAGCGAGGTGGACGGAGGCGACCGAGACCTGTGGGGTGTGATGAAGGTTGGCGGGGTGGGGATGCCGCCGGTGAGTGACACTTCTCCTGCTTGCAAGGGGACTGAGTAGGTTTTTGGTGACGCTGTGGATTGATTGTGGCTTGCGACAGAGCGACACCAATGTGCTCCGGTTGCTCACGCCGACGTGTACGGATCCGGTGAGGTTACGGTTTGCGAGGTTTAATATCCGTGAGTTGCGTTTGGCGCACCTTTCCTCGGGAGCTGCTGACCAAAGGGTACTGAAATATTCTCTCTCCCCCCCACCCCCACCCCCACCAACTCCCTTCTCAATCAAGGCTACAACCTCGACCGAAACGCCGGCGAACTGTTCCCTGTGTACATTCTCCCGGCCACGCCATCCCCGGTACTGGAAGAGGTCGTGCGGCGCGGAGTGCACGAGAGCGTTCTTGCGGCAATTGCGCTGTACTGCCACTGCGAGGTGGACCGCAAGTCGGTGAAGGGCGACGTGTTGGTCAGGTGAGTACTCGGCTGCTGGTGATCACGCCATGACTTGATTCTGAATGGCGACCTTTCACCTGATCCATTCTTGACTCTGATTGCGAATGCACAACGTTTCTGTTGGCAGGGGCTCCGCGACGTTCCTCAACGGGCTCAAACCCATTTACTTCGCAGAGGCCGAGCCGGGCAACAACCAGGCGGCCGCGTCGCTGTCTGCACTGACTGCGGGGCAGATCAAGTTCGAGGTTGCTGCGGGGATGGGGAGGACGCTGGCGGTGACCTTGTATGTGGAGTGAGAGGGAGTGGTTGGTGCGATAAAGGGATGTTGGAGTGTCATGCCAGGGTGGTGCTACAACTTTTCTTTCTTTTCTTGAAATTTTGGTCTCTCTTTTCTGAAACAAACTGTAACGTTCTTCAAATGATTTTATCCTGTGGCCTCACCACAGCTGTCCGTGGTGGCAACTGACGATGGCGTCGCATCGAGCGCAGTCGTCGCTGCCGCTGTCCATCACTACGATGACTGGTCCGTGTACTGGGAGGGGTGCGCAGCGGGGGATTGGGAGGCGGCGGTGAAGGGGAGGTCGCATGCAACGGATGCAATGTGACTCGGGTGGGAGCAGCTGTGGGAATTGCGGGAATCGAGGGACGGTGTTCAAGGATCTGCATTGCGGGAGATGCCGGGGATCGATCGTGAGAATGCAGTGGGAGCGAAATGCGAACAAGGATTGGACGTTGGAGCGGTCCGACACCGGCACGGAACGCCCCACCGGGAGTAGCTGTCACCAACAACAATCCACCAAGGATGGAAATTGAGATCCGTGCCGCTGTGAAGCTACGTTGATGCTCTTGGACGAATACCAACCACGGACCTTCCCACCTCCAACCCAGGTCTCACCTTCACTCTTCGCGCCGACCCGAACGACACCATTGCCGATCTCAAAGAGCGTCTGTGCAACGCCCAGGGCCTTCCCGTCCACGCCCAGAGGCTGCTGTATAGGGACACAGAGCTGTCGGACGAGTTCAAGAGCCTCGCCGATTGTGGCATCAGGTCCGGCGCGAACCTCAATTTGGTGCTTAATTTGGTCTCGGGTGAGTGCTGGTGCCGCGAGCGCAGCGAGCACCGAGGCCTAAGCGCCACTAGGCGCTGACCGAGGACATGGGCGCAGGGAGTGTGTCCACCGGAGGCGAATGACCCTGCACGAAGCGCGTAGTACTCCCGCCGGAGGCGAATGATCTGCGCGGAGCGCGAATGACTCAACGCGGAGCGGAATACAGCGGAGCGTCATCGAGGCCAAAGTCCAGAGCGCTGACCGAGGCTGGTTGGGTTGTTGGGTTGCTCCGCGCTGGAGTGTCGTGCCGTGCATATGGTTCCTCGTCTCAGAGGACAATGCCGTTGAGGGCGCACATACCATATCCTCAGGATGGGGGCAGAGTGTGCTGTATCTGTGCCAATCGGATGACTCTTTCCGAATCGCATACACTCTGGAGGTACTTTCATGGTGGCGCAAGTACGATTCTGCGAGTCGCCAATGTGTCAAGAGGGCGAATGCATCCACAAAATCCCCCTAACTCTTCCCCCACGTGTATTCTCATCTCGCCCAAACCTCTCAAACATTTGCACCGACACCGACACCCCACTAGGAAACGCCCCTCAACTCCGCACGCTGCCCAAACCCCAAACACCCTCTGGCCTGTACCTCCTCTTCCTTAAATCCGACGACGACGACATCTACCTCGAACTGCGCAACGGCGCACGCGCACCGCTCCGACACCGCATCAACCTCTCGGGCGTGGGCGCGCTCTCACAAGATGGGACACGCGCCGCAGGTAGGATCGACCCGCTGTCGGGGTTCGGGCTGGAACTCCTCCACGCGGCGCAGATGGACTCTGCGGGGAGCACGCCGCGACAGCTCTCGGCCGCCGGGTGTGGGCCTGGGTCCGGGTCCGGGTTGCACACCGAAGCGGAGACGGAGACGGACTCACCCCCCACGTCAGCACCGGGAAGTGCCGACTCGAGCATGTCAGACGGCGAGGACGGTGCGGGCCTGGTCCGCCCATTGTCCGGGGACTCGCTTGCCTCATCGCTCTCGGCGTCCTCCACGTCGCTGTCGTCCCCGCCCCGCTCGTCGCCGCCGTCGGCCAGGTCGTCGCACTGCGCCAAACTCAGGTGTGTGCCCACGTCGGCGTCTACAACCACCACCTCCACGTCCGAGGAGGACTGCGAAAGGCCGCAGTCGTGCACGCCCTCGCTCCGCTCCCCGGCGTCAAGCCATTTTCCATCCTGCTCTTCATCTCGAGAAGACCTCCCTTTGCATCCAAGCCCGCTCGCCCAGTTCCGGTCCCTCATGACGCCCCTGCCACCGCTCCCTGTCTCTGTCTCGACAGGGTCTGGGCCGCAACAGCGCGCCCGCCGCAAAACCCGCCCTGCGACGTCGCTCTGTCTCAAGCGCGTCCCAGGCGCGCAAATCAACATTGTCGTGCCGGACACGAGACCTGCCAGTGCTGAAGTGTCCCGCGGGGGCAGAACGGGACTCCCCGCCGCTGCCGTGACTGCACCCCATGCGCACGCACCCGCAACCCGCACGCACCCTCCACCGCACGGCGCTGACTCGAACGTATCAGATGCCACCGTGGACAGCGCCCTCGCCGCGCTGGCTGAGCGGGTGGCGGCGGCAGCCACGGACGGACGCAGGGTGGGCGCAGGTGCTGGAATGGTTGGTGACGATTCTGGAAAGAGCCGTTGTCGGGCCACACCGCCCCCGTCCGCAATGCTGGTGCCCCGCCCGGGCCACCCGTCACCGCCTTCGTCGGCGTCGGCCAGGGTAGGGCGGACAACAACGTCGACTCCCCTGAGTCTGGCGTCCTCTAGTGTCGGCACCGACGCGCGCACGCCTAGCCCACTGACCCCGTCGTCGTTCGGGCTTCCGCTTGATCTGGACGCGGATCTTCCACTTCCCCTCCCAGCCCTGTCCCAGCGGCACTCCTACTCGCCGCACACTGCACTTGCCGTCGCCGACGTGGTGTTTTTGGGACCCATGGAAGAACCATCGTCGCAAGGCGGAGCACAGACAATGGTGGCGGCGATCAGAGTGAAACCGGCGGGAAAGGCCGTGCAGATGCAGCATGGGCGCGGGCGGGGGGTGAAGGGAGTTGGGTCGGCAGGGTCTGTGGGTTCCGTAGGGTCCCAGGGGCAGAGAGGCACCTTGCGGCGGACGGACAAGACGGGTGTCAGCGCTGCACGGCCCGCTAGTCGGGGCCAGCATGGTGGCAAGCCTGGCTCGTCATGCACGACCACGCCGGGAAGGCACGCGACACCCGCCCCCGCGCCACCAACGCCGCCGCCACCTACCCCTCCCGCGACGCACTGCGTTTTGTGCCGCGCCCGGCTGCGCCCCGCCGGGTCGTTCCCATGCAAGTTCTGTCCTCGCTCGACGCGTTTCTGCGCCGCGCACCGGTTGCCCGAGCGGCACGCGTGCGTGGGATACAAGGACGGTTACAAGAAGGAGGGAAGGGAGCGGTTGGGGAAGGAGTTGGTGAAGGTTGCGGGGGAGAAGGTGGGGAAGGTGTAGGAGTGTGGTGGGTCACTGCAAATTAGCCTTTTAAAACGTTTTTTTTAACGGTATCATACCGAAATTGAATATGTAATCTACACATGCTTTGCCCGTCTCCTGCCTCATTCAGCTTAATACAAACTGAGAGCGAGACACCGTAGTGGTGCCTGCCCGTGCATTGAAAGCACCCTTTTGTCGGGTGCATCTAAGGCTACCACCCCCCCGTCCCTCTACGACTCCTCCACCGGAGCTTGCACGTTCCTCAACGACTCGGTATACCTCATCGCTTCGGCACTGCCAGCGGGCATCACAAAGCCGAACGGGCGCCGTCCGAGAGCTATCATTGCATTGATGGCGAGGTAGGCGATGATCGAGGCTCCAGACGAGTCACGGTTCAGCACGAGGTGGCAGCACGAGCAGCCTTTTCAAAACGTTCAACTGGTTAGCATTCAAACGGGAGACCAAATGATGAAGGGCAAACTCACGCTTGATCGTCCAAGCTACTTTCCCGTCCTCCCCCTTGAGCCCGAAGAGCTTACCTATCTTGCAGTGACCACATCTCTGAGACGTGTAATATTCCTTGATGAGGACGAGGAGAATTTTGCGAGCTTGGTGGATGAGATGGAGGAACCGCAACAGCTGAAACAATGTATAACAATCAGAATATCTTTTCAACGCCAGAGAATAAAGGGCAAGGCAACTCACCTTGCGGTTTTGGAGACGACGCCGACACCCGGGAACTCGTCCTGAAGTTGGCGTTTCCAAAGGTAACAACAGGACGGACATCTGGGGTGGGAAACTGAACCGGTTCCACAACGGCAGAGGATTTCGCAAAAAAAATGACGCGTTTTGAGGCGAATAGGTCGTTTGCGATTCTCGACATCGCGGCCTGCGACCTCCCGTACGAGTGCATCCTGAGATGTCTGAAGCGCAATCGATAACATGAGAAAAATGGTTACACATTGTGTGTAAACATGAGACTCACCTTTCCCGTTTGCTCCCAAAATGTTCTGATGATAGACAAAAGAGTTTTATCACTGAGCGTGCAAAAGCCTCGCCTTCGAGACTTTTACTCACTCGAGAGAGGCTTGAGGTTAGCGAGGATGGTAGCAGTATACGCCTCAAATTTGGCGACATTGCTTGTTTTGGGTGTCGGGAGGCGAGAAAGGAGTACTTCGACGCTTAAAGTTCCAACGTCGGTCAAGGTATTTGAAGTCGAGTCAAACACCTTCGCATTCTATTGTTGCACCCAGTCAATCTGCCGAAAACATTGAAACTGCAAGTGCGATACTCACTGGGATCATACTCTTTGTTCTCCACGTCTCGCGCAGCTTCTGAGCTTTCACATATCGCGCGCCTCTGCCAGTCATCGTTCCCAAGAGGACGAATCACGACCGAATCCCACACTCCTGTCCCACTCTCAGGGTACATTTCCTCGATGTAGGCATCGAAGTCAGTCTCCAACGTCTCCTGTCGCAACTTCTCCTCATTCAGCGTGACCACATGTCGGTCGAATTCAGCGCTGTGGCCTGCCGTACCTCCGCTTGCAAACCTGGTCAGGAGAGAGATAAAAGGTGCAGTTTCATTTCTATTCATCGTCTCAATCACAATGGAAACAACGGAAACCAATCGCGCCGTGTAAGTCCATTGTATCAGCCAACAATCGCTGCTCTTGCTCAACACATCAATCTTCCAACGCAGTCTCGTTTTCGGTGCCACGGGTCGCATCGGATCTGCTATCATCCGCGCCCTTACGGCGGCACTCTCATCTTCTTCCCTCGAGATTCACGCAGCGACAAGGGACGTTTCATCTCCTCGCGCCGCGCTGTGGAAGGACACCCCCAATGTCCACCTGGTCCACGCCGACTTTGACAACCCGACCTCCCTCGACGAGGCTCTCAAGGGCGTATGGGGCGTTGTGCTCGTTACGGTTTGGGGCAAGGGGGACACTGAGAAGAGACAGGTAATTTTCCGCGACTGAGGTTCGACGGTGGCTCCTTCGACCATGAACTGACTCTTGATCTTTCATTGCAAGGGCATTGCCGTCGTTGACGCAGCATCCAAGGCTGGCGTGTCAGCCCTTGTATACATTTCCGACCCAACCCTGGCGAATGGGACGGCTGTGCTGTATGTCCACCGTTCAAGACCTCCTCCACCTTCCAAGCTCTTCTGACATCACCACGCACCTGTTTTTCACGCAGGAACCCAAACAAACTACCTATCGAGGAGCACGTCCTGAGCGCCCAGATCCCGCACAAATGCGTCCTCCGCCCCGCCTTCTACTACGAAACCTTTCTGCGTCCCTCAGGCCGCCTCACTCGGGGGAGTCTCTCGTTTCTCACACCGACAGACGCAGTCGTCACGTGGTGCGCACTGGACGACGTGGGAAAAGCCGTACGTGCGTACCTCCAGAATCCGGTTAATGCCAGCGGCACGACGGTTGATCTGGTGGGGGAGGTGATGTCGGTGGCCAACATGGCCAAGGTGCGTTATATCTGCAACGTCGCACATGAAAGGGGCGCTCTAGTGGTCACACGTCCTTCCTCCATAATCCCACGATGCACACAGCACCTTTCGGACCTTACAGGCGCTCCATGGACGGCTTCCCAGTCCCCCCCTCTGTTCCTCATTCGCCTTGTTAGTTCCCGCCTGTACCAAGCAATACTCGCCGTGGCAACGACACCTGCGGTATCTGTGGTGAGGCGCATTGTTCTCACAACTGCCACACTAGCTTACATCCTTGAATTCAACCGTGCGCAGCCACCACACCCGGACCTCCTCCCCGAACCGCAGACCTTTCAAGGGTGGTGCACGGTTAAGGGCGTCGGATCGGGAGATTATGTGTGGGACCGCACGTGTTTAGAGTGGGCGATGGGGAGGGAACCGTGAACAGTGTTGCAATTGCCGATACATTCCTTTCAAATTTATGTACACTGTGCGACACGCACCAACGATATAGAAAGTACAAGAATCAAATGCAGTAATGAAAAAGAGTTCAGGCACCAGATGACAACAAGCACGCGCATCCGCACCCTGTAGGACACGCCTGCTCCGCACTTTCGGCAAACCACGCCGCCATGCATTCGGTGTGGCCCCCGTGGCGACACACGGGGCAGTACACGCTCAGTCCGCGTACTGCGGTCTCACAGACTTTACACGTAGCGCGGGCCGCAGCGGTGTTGCAATTGGAGCACAACGCCGGGCGGGAGAGCGTGGGCGTGGGTCGGGTCCGAGATGGGGTGCCATCGAGATCCAGCTCGTGTCCGCAGTTGGAGCAGAGATGGACAACCTTGGGGCTGTCGTTGCGGCGGTCGGAGGGCTCGACAGTGGAGGACGGATGTGCACGGATAAACTTGAGGACTTCGCTGCGTTGCTGGAGGAGGCCCCATTGGTGGAGGAGAGAGGCATATCCGTACAGGTATTCATTGTAAATGTGGGCTCGGGCGGGATCTAAAATGGTGTGTGATCGGATGTCCTCATTCGGCTTTCGATTTTGGAACTCCACGGGGCAAAACCTAAGTGTCGCGTGAAAACACGTTTGGAACATGTCAAAAAGAATGTGAGGTCCACTTAATACAATCACCTACCCGATTTCGTCGTCAGGGAACTCCCCATACTCCGCCACTCGCTGAACAGTAAATGACGATGTAGTCTGCCGTATTTTCTCTTTCGGGCGAGCCCCATCACGTTTCTTTGCGGCAACAACCTCGTCAACGACCCTGGACAGAGCCGGTGATCGTCCAAGCTCCACTGCCGCTCCCGTTCTTTGAGCAACAGCTCCTGTCGTCACAGGCTCAGAGCTCGTTGGTTTCGAGAGCTGTGCTGTCGTCCCATAGCGAAACAGACTGGAAAGTCCGAGTCCTGACTGAGATGGTTGAGGGGTCGTTCCGGATTGGTGTGGAGCGGTTTTGTCACCTGCTGAGGACTTCTCGTTTCCCGAAACAAGAAAAGTGTGCGGAGAGCTTGCGAGTCGACCGTCTGTGATATTCTGAAATCGATGGTGGGAAGGCGTGGGGTCAACCGGAAGAATCGGGGGAACTTTTTCTTGTTGGCTTTGGCTGCTGGATTTCTGTCCAAGCCCGAAAAACGCTGCAAAATAGCTCATTTCTCCGGGCGCGGGGGACGGCGTGGCGGCACGTGCTGCTATAATTGGTGCTCGATGGGTCGACTTTGAGTGATGCTCCAGGGTGGAGAACGCATCCGACTGTCGAAACAGGGAACAAAGGGCTCAGAGTAGGTTGGATCGTTTACCGTTAACCTTGTACTCACGATATTGAACGTCCGCCGTACCGCACTTCGGGGTAGAAGGTCAGGAGTCCTGTTCTCCAACAAGACGCAAGTGAGTAGAGCTAAGGTTTGCACATCCTTGAGCACTTCCAGACGAGAAAATCTGGTCAAAGATCAATGACAGTTTTGTGAACCCATTGCGCCGAGAAAGAGGTGTGGACTCACATCTTATCAATAAGCTTTCGACCCAAAGGGTGATTCCGCCAGTCCACACGTCCCCAAAACATGGCCGAAGGGGGTGCGGTGTCAACAGCGAGCTTTCCATTTTGAAGGAACCGAATGCGCTGACCAAAAGCAGCCCTGCCTCTGCCGACAACATCCGAGGATGTTCCACCAACAGGGGAAGGGATGCATCGAGTGAGGATAATCGCGACGCTGCTCCAGAGTTTAGCGAGGTCTGGGCGATGATTCTTCCTTGCAACAGCCTCGTTTGAGATGCACACATCAAGCGGATCTGTTCCTGACAAGGTGTATTTCGATGCAAGAGATCGACTGAAGGGGAGCAAGTGCTCGAAGTTTGCGACTTTGACGACAGTTCCCAAAGTCACTCGTGGCAATACATCCGTGGATGATTGAGAGCCTCGCTGGGAGTTCGAGTGTTGGGAAGGTGGAGCCACCATTCCTGCGTTTTCAAAATATGATGAGCATGATGTTCCCCTGATGTTCTAGGCTTACGGCTCACCTGCCTGAATAATTGTGCCTTTCGATTCACCATTCTCCGGAGATTCGTAGAACAAACGAGTGGCTGGACCGGCCACAATGTTCATCCGAGACAAATCTTCCACTGCCTTTATCCCAGCGCCAACGCCAGACTTGCCTGGGGTCGGCACGGTTCCAAAAGGAATGTTGTCGGTCCCGGAAATCAGTTCGTCATCCGAACCAGTTTTTCTCGGTCTTGGTGGATCTCGCGGATCAGTTTGGGGAATCGCAACCGGGTTTGTCTGTCCGAAAGTTGCTCTCGGAGTCGTTGGTGAGCCTGTAGAGCCGGGTGACGTCGATAGTCCACTCGATTTCCTTTCTGTGGCGATTCGAAGTGATTGTCTTTGCATCTGGGGCGATGCCACGCTGTCTCCAGATTTCAATGCAACGCTATCTCCAGATTTCACCGAAGTCCACGAATGTTCCTTGTGTGCGAGCTGAACTGACACAACTCCTGATTGTTCAAAGATTACGCGGGGTTCATGATAGGAACTACTCTCCACTTTATCCACCACTTTCGGTTGCGATCCAACATGATCCTCTGCCGCCGGAATGTTGACGGTGCTGGGCCTTCGAGAAGGCTGCTTGAGTGCTTGAACGAGTCTCACTTTCTCCAGCATGCCCGACCAGATCGTTGTTCGCTGTTTGCCTGTTGTTGCCTTTTCTGGAAACAAACCACGCATCCAAGAAGGCTCTGCGGCTTTCTGACGGGAATCGTCGAGTGCTCTTTGCAGAACAACCTCACCCGTAATCTCATCACATTTCACAGCGTCATCTTCCCCAATCCCCATACCGGATAGCGTTGCGACAGCATCTTGAAGTAGGAAGTCTCGATACTCTTCGTATATTGGATAGTTGCGAGGCATGGAAACATCCTTATTTCCTTTACGATCGGCCTCCTCTTCCGAGCCACTTGATAAGAAACCTGTATCGCGCGGGTGAGGGATTGGTGACTTGAAATAGTAGAGCTGGCCGGTTCCGGCAACGAACGCAACTCCACACAAACTAGGGAACGGAACGTTGTGAGCAAGAGGCATGGTTTTGACTTGTGATGAAGCGTCCGCAGGAGCTGTCGCGTCAAGGGTTTTGAGTGAAGTGCTTCTGGGCAATTTTGTGCTACCGTCTGTTGAAGAGGTCGCTTGCACTTCCTTCGACGCAGGGGCCAGAGACTCCCTGTCGTTGCTTTCCGCTTCATCGAGAAGTGGATCTTCGACGGCGCTGGAAAGAACATTATCCCAGTCAATGGAAGCTCCAGGAAGAAAGCCGAAAGCGAAGTCTCCAATTCGGTTGGGGTGGTTCCGTAAGTCCAAACCAAGGTTATTAAATTCGTCGCGCGAGAACAGTTCACGTCTTCGAGCCAGATTTCGCACCAGGTCTGGTGGTGAGTCGAGAACAGCGGACGGATACGCCGTGCTAAAAATAAGTGGGGCGCTGGCGAAAATATAGCGCAGACAAGGCTCGATAGCGGGAATACGTCGATAGGCAGAAACATAAGCGATCTGGTTCAAGCGCTACTCGCATCGGTTCAGCAAGCAGCCGAAAAAATTTTTTAGAGTGAAAAGACTCACGTTTGCTAGTTCCTCTCTCCCAACGAGGGAGAGCAGAGTGCTGCGTCCAACTTGAATCGAAAGAGGATCTCTCGGGTACTCTGGGGGAAATTGGACGTGCAGTGTAATGACCACCGCAAGCGTTCCTCGCCGTTCTGTGGACCGCTCAGACGTTCCACCTGTCGTCTCAACGGTCCACGATGGCGGTCGGATGCAATCGCGCACCACCATTTGGATTTGGCATGATCTGGACCCTCCTTTTGGTTCATCATCGCGATCTTGCACCGATTCCTTCACATCAGCCTTATCAGAATCCTCAACTTTGAGAGCGCTCTTTCGTTTGGTCATCCGCGAGCTCGGCGAACCAAGGGGAGTCCACCCTTCGACGACCACTCCGGGCACACGCTTGCACCAAGCGACCTCGTCGTCCACATTAGTCGATTTGAAACTCGGAAACACAGGAGTGGAATTCTGGTCCCCTCTTCTGTCAGAGCTTGGCGATCGGAGGAGACGACTGGCGTTAGAATTTACTCGCCGCATCGCGCCTTCTTCCTCCGGCGATGGCCCGAAAAACACTGAGACACGGTCTTCTACCTTGCTGTCGTGCGTGTGGTCCGGGTGCTGGGGCCCATGGGACAGTTTGCGATTGGAGCTCGATGGAGGTCTGTCGCCGCTGCTCCCAATGCTGAGCCTGTTCCCAATCGGAGCAGCATTCGAGCGCATCCGCCGATGAAGCACATGTGACGACGATCCCATGGAGTTGGAAGCGTCTTCGCCCAGCGAGAGCGAAAAAGATAGAGGGGGGTGTGATCCCAGAACGGCGGGCTCTTTGGGGTTATGCGAGGATTGCAGTGACTCGTCGTCGCCCGCCGTACTGAAATCTGCGAGGTCGTCCCCGAATCCTCGCCGCAAGGCCCACTTCTCTCCCCGGATGTACCCAACCTTGGCCATGGCTTCTTCCGACACGGGCCACAAGCGGAGCGTCTTGTCCATACTCCACGTGACGAGCTGGTAGTACTCCGGGCACGACGGTTCCGACTCGCCGTCTTCATCGAACGTGGTCTGCACGCGGTTGCTGTCCTCTGAAATCATGAAATCCTTGAGACTGAACGCATTGATCGAGGTCGGTGCGCGCATGACAAACTCCCGCACGGCGTCCCTGTGTCCCGCAAAGGACTGGACTGGGGCGGGCGCTGCCGGTAACGACGCTGCCGAGCCGGCCGAGTCCGACTTTCGCGCGCCTTCCTTCATCGTATGCGACCGCACGATATCTTCGCGATTCCACAGCTGCACGGTCGTGTCGCGGCTTCCGTGCGGGGAAGTGAGCAGGCCGTTTCCAAACGGGCTGAACCGGGCCCTCCACGTCGGCTGCGGGAGGGTCAAGGACCCAACCAAGGTAGCTGCTGGTGCGGCAGCCACGCGGCGCTGCTGCGTCGTTGAGATAGAGGACGTGTCGCTGCGACTCGGGGACGCCGCCTTGGATGTCGTGGGGCTCTTTGCGGGGACGGAGGAGTTATTGGCGACGTTCCACAGGCGGACGGCGCGGTCTTGCCCGCACGTGACGAGGTCGTACGCGGAGTGGTAGCACCAGTCGAGGTAGAATATGCGGTTCGTGTGGGCGGCGGGTGTTAGAGAGATAGGAAGGGATCCTTTCTGCACGTTACATCATTGGTCAACTCCGGAAGAAATAGAAGTTAAGACAGGGGTGACTCACTCGAATGTCCCAAATGCGAAAGTCTTTGTCGTGTGATGACGCAAAGATGTGCTCGTTGACGCGGTTCCACCGCACTTGGCTCGCTCCAGCTAAAATGCAAACGGACGGCGTGTAACTATCGTGTGACTCGGACTTTCAGTGGGCAGTACAACGTACCTGTCCACGAACACCAATTCCCAACCGGCTTGGTAATTCCAGCGCCCGAATGGTTCGCGACGGTGCCGGCGCCGCTTCCCGCCGTAGTTCCGCCTCCCTGCGTCCGGAGGTCCCACAGGTATACCCAAGCATCCATGGCGCAAGTAAGAATAAGGTCCGGGTGGAAGGGCGACCAATTGAGGTCGGATATGGCGCGGGTGTGCGCCGAAAGCACACTGTGGACGTATGGCGACGGAGCAGACTTGAGCGCGGCTAGGGGGGAGGGGGCGAGTGATGTCGAAGTCGGGATCTCGACGAGGGACGGGGATGTGTTCCAGATCAGACACGTTTGGTTCGACTTGACGGAAGATTTGGGTGAGACTCGTTTGCAGGGTGGGGGAGGTGCGATCCACTTACGGTGGAAGCGATGATGGATTCGCGACCAGGGTGCGGGTTCCATTGGCAGTCTGTTACATCCCACTTGGAGATGTGAGGTAGGAAGCGCGCGTTGCTAACAGGGTTGTCGAGGTCGATGATGTACAGCCCCTTCTTGCTACAATGGGGCGTGGGTATGGGCTCAGAAACGTTCGTATCAGCAGCCAAAAGCACAAGAAGCTCACCTAGCGAGCACAACATCTCTGCCGTACGACGACATGGATATGTTTGTCACTGGTTGGTCCAGCTGGATGGTGAGCGGCTGTTGTCGCGAGGTTCCTTCTGAGAAGGGAGCTTGGCTCCCAGGCAGGCCTCGCACAACATGGACCCCGTAGGCGCCAGTTGACGTGAGCGAGGTCCTGTCGGCAGAGCCCGAGGACGCGCGTGAACGTGATCGGCGATCCATGGCGAGGGAATGCGCGATGTGTCAGAGCGTTAGAGCATCGCCGTGGTGACCATAGATCCCTTCAAGATGGAAATGGTGGCACCTAGGGGTCCTGCAGGTGATATTCAAGTTGAGGTTCCACGAAAACGTGAAGTTGTGATATCAAGGTGAGAGGTTGGCTGTCGACACGATTTCGCAGGCACTACAGCGCGGGGGTGGCGGGGGCGAGGCTGTAGTCGAGAAAATGCCACGAGGGAAGTGCGATTGCGGGCAGGAGAGCAAATGCGATTGGTGAGCTGTTCGCCGGCTGCCGTGGTCACATACGTGAAGATTACATTTAATTACATCCATGGCGGCACTGGGATTGGTGGACTATGGCGACGACGATGCGAGCGACGATGAAAAAACTCTGGGGCAGAGTGATCCACGGCCCCCATCGGCCTCGGGCCCTGTTGGGAACGGCCATGCAGCAGAGCCAGTCTCCCCACCATACATACCCGCGGAAGTGCCACCGCACCAACCCCACAACCATGGAGCGGATCTGAGCGCCCTGTCTGCTCTGGCTCGCGTGGACTCACCGGCACCGAGCGGGTGGTCCACTCCCGGTGACGCGATTGGGCGTAAATCCCCGGCCCCTGCCCCTCTCCTGCCCGAAGAGGAGACCGAGCCGCTGGACCTTGACGCGTATGAAGTGCTTGCCGCGAAGCGAAGAAGGCTTATGCGACCCAAGGAGACACCGGACGTGGACAACTGGGGGTTTGCCCAGCCCCCAGCCCAGAAATGTGACGAGGCGCTCGAGGTACGATTGTCTTCTCACTCATTTTTGCCGTGGGGATTATCACCTTTGTAATGCGTTTACTTTGCTGACAGGCCAAGTTCGGCCACTGGCACGCACTATTACTGCGCGGAACCTCGTTCACGCAGCGTCTGCAGTCATCGCGCGCATTTCGCAACCCCTCGCTCTTTGCAAAGACGGGCGTCTTGGACGACATGGGAATCGCCGAGTACGGCACCAACTGGGACCCCGCAGAGTGGGACCCCTCCAAGTGGGAAAACTCACCCGGAACGTACCTGGCGCTCAGTAAGTTGCCCCCTACTGCGCTGTGCCTGCTCACATTATTGATCGCGTCTCAAATCACGCATTGATTCACCTCGCACCTTCCCCTCCCCCTTCGCACTCGACAGACAAGGCCCAGGCCGAGCGCGCCAAAGCGCGCCAACTCGCCGCCTCGGCCGTCGCGCCCGGCGCCCAATCTACAGCTGCGCTCGTCTCGCGATTCGCCGCCGCGTCCAATATCTCTGCGAGCAAAGGGTTCGGAACGTGAAACCCGTGTTGGGACCCCACCTCCTCCCCACGTTCTGTTTGATGGATATTACACATTCATCTCCTCCCTTGTCACCCAGAATGGGGTTCGTTGTGGACCGCGAGTGCCCAGCGATTCTGAAATCCGTCGAATCATTCTATAGCTCACCATCTCGACCTGAGCCCCTGAAAGGCAATTCGTGGGAGGGGCTCGTACAATACCCTCGAATACTCGTTGTGAATAATCATGTGTATTTTTGTACTTCGGCATTCACAGCAGCATTGTGCAACAAAGAAATAGTCCAAAGGTCTTGCACTTTCCGCTGCACTCTCAGTAGCGAACTTACTCACCAACCATTCATGTTCCGCCGCTTCACCACCACTACGGCCCACGCCTCGCCGCCTTGTCCCTCCTTTCGATCCCCTTCTTCCTCCACGGATCCTACACCTGGTCGACCGACTGCCCATGCCTCTCGACAGCGCCTCCTGATCGCGCCGCAGCGCAAACGGCTCTGCTCGAATACATGAACCAGAAACGACGGGACGTCGCGCGGTGGGCCGACGATGCCGTCAGGCTGAAGGGAAGAGATCGCGTTATGGCACGAGGTGTGTTCGAGGGCGGGTTGGGCGCCATGCGGAAGGGGGTCGAGAAGGAGAGTGAGGTGCGTGTGTGTGTGCGTGGTTTGGAGGTTGTGAGTGGTGGGTTTGGGATAGAGGGTGGTGCGTTGATGCAGAATCGTATGGGGGTACTTGAACAACACTTGAACAGCAAAGGATGACATGGATAGCACCAATTTGTTGTTATTCAGTCATTGACTGGTCGCGGACGGCGGTGGGAAGGAAGATGGAGCTGGTTCTGCAGTAATAGTCCTAGGTACAAGGATACTTGAGCAACAAATAACGTAGCCAGTTAACAGCTGATATAAGTTTCACTGACTGGACATGGACTTTGTTGATTCCTGAAATGACGCTCTTGCGGCGACTCGCCCCCTCTTCAACTTTTGACCACCGTACCTCAATGCCCACCAAATCAGCGCATCCTGTACGGCCCCACGGCGCAATCACGTCGGGCCTACCTGTCCTCGTACGGGTGCACCAAACCGACTACCGACGCCGTCTCTGCCATCGCGGCACTTGGCCAGCCGATTGTCGAGATGGGCGCCGGAGTGGGTCACTGGGAGAAGGCACTGCGGACCGCGGGTGTCGATGTGGTCGCGTACGATGATTGGAGCGCCGTGCCGGGCGCTGACGATGAGCCCGTCGCAAAAGGCAGGGCGACGGAGCATTCGCCTGGCCCCTGTGAGAACGAATCCGCGGCGTTGGTTGGCAAGGTCTTGCACGGGACCTCCGGACGTGACTCTTCCCCACAACCCGGGACGAGCGCTCTTGCTTGTGCCGTTCTCTGGCGGGTGTGAGCGCATGTGGATTTTGAAACGCACATAGAGTTGAGAGGACCACCTCTCCGCACGCGGATGTAGATTATTGAGAGCTGGAGGTCTTACTAGGGCCTGCAGCAAGATATTTCAGTGCGCGGCCCGAAGCTGAGCGAGAAAACACAACCGCAGCCATTCTGATCACAATTGTTGGTAGCGTGTAAGCATGTCACCCGTAAGCAACTGTTCATACCATGAGTAATGTACACACGCACACTATATACATATACGCTATCGCACTACTCTCATAGTGTCATAGGAAGCGTTCTGGCAAACTGGCAAGCGCGCGTGCATCGGGCTGTTTTGCTGATTCGATTTGCTCAAAGCATGAATTCGTTCNTTGCGCTCACACGAATATAAGCACCCATAAATGTGCAAATACATTCACGTAATTATGTTATCGCGACTACATACACCGTAAACATGTTCACTTTATCATGTTTCGAACATCTTCTTCGCCCACAACAGACATCAACATCCAAAGCTTCTTCCGTGGCGTTAATCTAATTCCATTTTGCACATCAGAGCAAAATGTTCGAACGTGGGCGGGCAGAAAGTCACGGTCCACATTTGAAAGAAGATGCCTTTCTTTCAAACCTCCCCAAAACTCGGATGGATAGGTAATTGATTTTCACATTCACATTGGATTACATCTCGCGTCTTCTTCTTTAGTGCGCTCAAAGTGTCCGACCACGAGGACACAAGCATCAAAAATACTACATGAGTGCGCGAATCACAGCCTCCGCGAAGCACTGCTCCAACTTGGTGTCGGACGCAGTGCGTGCCAGCGTGCGCCCAAAGTGTCCGACGACGTGGACACAGGCATCAAAGATACTAGATGAGTGCGCGACCCACTCAGCCTCCGCGAGCACTGCTCCAACTTGTTGTCAGACGCAGTGCGGCCAGCATGCCTCTGTAAGAGAACCACGTATTAGACTCCGTTTTAAGTCGGCGTGGATGCAAATTGAATACACACCGACAGGCACGACCGTGAGCATGAAACGAGAGTGCCCGCCCTCCCGTGATCGTGGATGCGACGGGGTGGAGTCGCAGTTGATGTTCACCCCCCCCCCCCCCCCCCTCGCGTGCGCCGGTAGAGGTTCGATGGAGTGGNATTATGGTGGGCCAACCTTCGGTTCATCCTGCTGAGGCAACAACGTCAGCAGTGCTCTCCAAAAGCCGATCAAGTCTCGGCTTACCATTGAGAAA